>JAODAL010001062.1:5000-252574 GCA_025379985.1 Phyllomedusa bahiana | reverse complement strand
AACCCTACAGGTGGGTGCCATTTTCCACCCAGATACCCCTAGAGCTATTGATGTTAAACGTGTCACGGAGTTGCCTAATGTGAACACAGCCAATTTTGTGTCCAAGTGGGAGGATCAGGAGGAGGATGGCTGGGATGCTATGACTGACATCCCATTTATAAATGGGTCTGCCATTGCCTCCAGCTCATTGAGTGAATTTGAGGTAGAAAAAGATGTAGAAGTATCCCAGATAGAAGCTGAGAGTTCTCCCTTAGAGATGGTGTTAGGGGATGTGAAACAAACATCTCCACCTATTGATGCAGAGTATCTGCTGCTTGGAAGCGCCAGTGAGAAGTGTGCGCAGGGGAAGATATCCTCTGTCACTGGTGAGGTGCCAGGTAAGGTCATCTTGGCAGACAAAGTGTCTATAGAGGTTGCCAAGGGTGACGCTGAAACCATTAGCATGCCTGGTGATTGTGGTGAGGTTTGTCAAATACCTGTGGAAGGCTGTAAAGTCCATCTGAGTGCCAGCGACCGCTGTACTCATGCAAGGGTAGTGCATGGAAGGGAGGAAACAGACAGTGATTGTGGTCTTTCAGCCGCTGCGAGTCAGGTGCATGGAGGGACCAGCGAGTCCTCAGACATTAAAAACTCACACAGTAAAGAGGCTGAGATTATCATAAGAGGTCTCCGAGATGTAGGGATTGTCGGCAATAACCATGTGATCATTGACCAGCAGGTTATGGGTGGCACAGAGGTAAATGGTGACACAGTCGGTCCTACTGCAATGGAGAGTATCATCACTGAGATAGACCAGATATTGGCTAGTAGCCAAGAGGCAGAGCTTCATGGTCCAGAGAAATTGGAGAAGGTAGCTGACCCTAAGGAGCAGGAGATGGTCAGTGAGGACCAGAGGACTTGTATTGAAAAGAGGTCTTGGGTTCATCGTAATCCTGCAGACAACGAGGTAGTAGGTTTGGGCTCAGGTGCGCCCCAAGTGGCCATGGTGGATAGAGATCCTGAGAAGTGTGCTGTCCTTACAGCTTCTGGTAACCCTAGTGTGGTTGCTGGGACAAACCAGGGGCCTCTTGCTTATGTGAGACCCAAGATAATGAAAACTCTGCCCAGTGGGCACAATGCCAAGATGGCCGGCGTGTGTAGGAAATTTACGGGGTTTTGATAGGGGGTAAAGGGGGTTGTCATTAGTAACCTGTGAATGTCGCATGGGGGGCTGGGGGTGAGACCCCCTTTTGTTTAGAGGTGTGGGTTGTGACATCTATGTAAGTGGAGTAGACTGTCTTTTGCCCAGGTGTGTTGAGGATGGTATGAGCCACAACTGGTGTATGGGGGGCCCATTTTGTCTTGCCCTCGGGTTGTGGGGAAAGGTTCCCCCAAAATAGGGTTTAACCCCGGAGGGAGCCTGGGCAATGTGAGAAACCCCCTACGGGCTTTTCAGAGGGGAGGCTATGTGGGAGAGACAAAGGTTTAGCTGCCTTTTTCGCCACTAGGGGGGAGTACCCCGGTGAGTGTGCCACAAGACCCTGGCCTTGGTGGGGGGAGCCAATGGTTTTCTGTCAGAAACTTAGGTTACTGAACTATTGTAGCAGGTGATACCCACCCCATTAGGGGTTTGGGCTTCCCGGAACAGTGCAGTGGGTGGGTGGCTGTTCCCGCATCCCAGGTTCCAGGTTCCTGTGGGGTTTTTGGGCAGTTCGGGATGGCTATAAAAAAGATGTCTTTCGGGGTATCGGGGGGCGGGGCCCTGCTCCTGGAAGTTGGGCAGCAGAGGGGAGAGAGGCTTAGCCCCCGGGGGTTGGGGGATGCCGAGCGTACTGGGGGGAGTAGGGGTTTGATGCGGACGTTAGGTCCAGTTCCCGATAGACGGGGTCTGGTCAAAAGTTGCTAGTGGCAGCGGCCTAGGTTTGATTTATTTTTTGTGTTTTGTAACTTGCTGGATAAAAAAAACTGGTTGAAACATTAAAAAAAAGAAAACCCTGTGTGGCGGTGTGCCAAACCTTTACAAAAAAACGGCGATATGGAGCTAAGTCCCCAAAAGGGGGCCCAGGGGGCGTCCCCGGTGCAAGCAAAGGTCACTATTTATATATTATTATATTTATATATTATTTTATATATTTTTCACTCACCGGCCACTTTTTTTTAGGACACCTGTAGTAACGGGTTGGACCCCCTTTTGCCTTCAGAACTCTCAATTTTCGTGGCATAGATTCCAAGGTGTTGCAACGATGCTCAAAGGTACCAAGGGGCCCCAAAAAGTGCCAAGAAAATTTTCCCACACCATGAACCCCCACCCCCAGCCTGAAAAGTTTTACAAGGAAGGGGTGGTTCCCTGCTTTTTGTTGTTGACGCCAAAAATTTGACCCCACCATCCGAATGTCGCAGAGAAATCGAGACTCATCAGACCAGGCAAGTTTTTCCAATTTTTCCTATTTTGTCCAATTTCGATGAGTTGGGCAAATTTGGAGCCCCCATTTTTTCCTGTTCTTAGGAAAGGAGTGGCACCCCGGTGTGGTCTTCTGTGCGTCCCTTTTCTCCCTAAAGTTCCCCAAAATGTGGGGTTCAGAGATGCTCTTCTCCCTTTCCTTGGGGTTGAAACGGGGGCTTTTTGGGAGTCACTTTTGCCTTTTATAGCTCAAACCCAAAAGTCTGCCCTTTTCCCTTTTGACCTCTGGCTCAGAAAAGGTTTTTCCCGCCCAAGGACTGCCGTTTCATGGATTTTTTTTTCCCTTTTTTTGGGGACCTTTTCCCCTTTTAAAAACCTAGTTGGGGTTTTTAGGGGTTGGAAAATCCCAGGGAGATCACCCGTTTCTGAAATACTCAGACCATGCCACGTTAAAAAGGCACTCAAAATCACCTTTCTTCCCAAATACTGATCCCCTCGGTTTAAAACTGCGGGAAAGATTGTTTTGGGACCATGTTACATGCTAAATGCATGAATTGGGGCCATGTGGGGGGGCCCTTAAATAAAAATTTAAGTGTTTAACGGGGCAGGGGAAACAGGTTTTCCAAATTTAAAGGGCCGGGGTATATATTTTAATTTTTTTATATATATATATATTAATATTTATATATATTTAAATATTATTTGGTTTTAAAATGTGTATATTTTAATTTATATATATATGTTTTATATTTTATATATTTATGTGTATATATATATATATTTTGTGTATATTATATATTATAAAAGGTGTATATATATTTTATGTGTGTAATTTAATATTAAAATATATATGTGTTATATTTATATATATATTTGTGTATATTATATATATTATTTTGTATTTTTTATATATATATATGTGTATATTTTATTTTAAAATTTTGTGTATATATTTATATTTTTTGTGTGTATATATATATATATATATGTGTATATAAAAATTTATATATGTGTGTATTTATTTTATATATATTTGTATTTTATATATAAAAAATGTGTTTTTATATAAATTTTTATGTGTTTAAAAATATTATATAGTGTATATATATATATATATGTGATTATTTTATAGTATTTTGTGAAATATATATATTATATATGTTTTATTTTAAAAATATAAATTTGTGTTATATATTTATATGTGTATATATTTTATATATGTGTATTAATTTTATATATGTGTATATATATATATATATATGTTTTAAAATATTTAAAATTTTAATATAATTTATATATATTTTATTTATTTTTGTGTATTTATTTTATATGTGTTTTATTTTTAATATTTATATGTGGGGGTTTTATATATATATTTGTGTGTATTTTAAAAATATTGTGTATTTATAATTATATGTGTATATATATATATTTATATGTGTATATATATTTATAAAATATGTGTATATATATTTATTTTGTGTATATAATATAATGTGTAAAATTTTTATATATTTTTTTGTGTATTTTTTAAAAAATATATATGGGATATATATATATATATGGGGTATTTAATATTATTTTTTGTTAAAATTATATATATATTGTGTTATATATATATTTTGGTGTTTATACTATTTTAGTGATATATTTATTGTTTTATATATATATATATATGTTTATATATATTTTATTTGTGTTTTATTTTTTAAAATTGGGGTTAATATATTTTATGTGTGTATATATATATATGTGTGTGTTATATTTTTATGTGTGTGTATATATATATAGGGTTTTTATATATATATATATGTGTATTTTTATATATATGTGTGTGTATATATATATATGTGTGTGTATATATTTTGTGTGTGTATAAAATTTTATGTGTGTGTAATTTATATAGGGTGTTTTATTTATTTATTGTGTATATTTATATATTTATGTGTGTATTTTTTTTTATATGGGTATGTATATATATTTTATGTGTATTTATATTTATTTGTGTATGAAAAAAATTTTATTTGTGTATATATATATTATAATATGTGTTATATATATATATGTGTGTATTTTTTAATTATATTTGTGTGTGTAAAATATATATATATTGTGTGTATTATATATTTTGTGTTTATATATATATATTTATGTTTTATATATATTTAATATTGTAATATAATTTAATTTATTTATTATATGGTTTTATTTTATATATGTGTATATTTTTATATTGTGTATATATATTTTTATGTGTTTAATATAATATATATGTGTATAATTTATATATATGTTTATATATATATATATATGTTTTTAAATATTTTAATTTATATTTTTATTGGGTTTATATATATATATATGGTGTATATATTTTATATATGTGTATATTTTTTTTTTATATATATTTTTTGTATATATATATATTTGTTTTTATACTTTTTATATTGTGTATATATATATATATGTGTATATATATATTTATGTGTTATATTATATATTTGGTATAAAATTTGTGTTTAAATATATTTTATATGTTGTTTTTATATTTAAAAGGGTTTTTTTTACTATTTGTGTTATATATATATATGTGTGTGTATATTTTATTATGTGTTTTTTTTATTTTTAAAATATGTTTTAAAATATTTTATATATGTTGTTTTTATTTATATTTTGGGGTAAAATTATATATTTTATTGTTTAAAATTTTGGTGGGTAATATTAATTTTGATTTTTCTATATATGTGTAAATATATATATATGTGTTTTATATATATTTTTTAAAAAAATTATTTTATATGTGTATTATATTATATTTTTTTTAAATATATTTTTATATAATTATATTTTTATATATTTTTTTATTTTTATTTTATATATGTGTTTTTTATATAAAATATATTTGTTATTTATATATATATATGTGTTATTTTATATTTTTTTTATTTTAATTTTTTTTGTGTTATATATATATTATGTGTATTTTATTTTTTTTTATATGGTTTATTTATAATTTTTATATTTTGTATATATGTGTGTAAAATATATATTTTGTATATATGTGTGTATATATATATAATGTGTGTATATATATATTTTGTGTTTTTTTTATATATAATATTTATTTGTGTATATATTTATATATATGTGATTTTATATATGTGTGTATATATGTGTATATTATATAGTGTGTATTTTATTAAATATGTGTGTATATTTTAATTTAATATTTTTTTATATATTTTTATATGTGTGTATTTTTATTTATATATTTTTGTTTTGTATATTTTATAAATATATATGGGGTGTATATTTTATTTATATTGTGTTTTTTTTTTTATGGGGTGGGTTTTTTGGGTTTTGGGGTGTTTTTATTTTAACCGGGGTTTCCCCCAAATTTTGTAAGGACCCACCCCGGGTTAGGTAAGGAAAGCGGTTTGCTTAGGGGGTGCCAAATGTAAGACGTACCCCGAAAGAAAGAGTAGCGGGGCCCTGATGAGTCAGCCGTGTCGGGAGGGGGGGCCGCGGGGGGCCGGGAGCGAGGAGGCGGCGCGGGCGGGGAGGAGCAGCGGGGAGCCGGTAAGTGTTTTTCTGCCTAAAGTGGCCTATCCCTGTTAAGTGGCCTATACCTGCTACGCTGGCCCAACTCCTAAGCTGGCCCTATACCTGCCTACAGCTGGCTATACTGCCTACACCCGGCCCTTCCCTGCCAAAGCCGGCCCTATACCCTCCCTACGCCGGCCCTTCCCTCCCTCAAGCCGGCCCTATACCTCCCTACACCGGCCCCTATCCCTCCCTACACCCGGCCCTTACTGCCTAAGCCGGCCCTTTCCTGCCAAGGGCCTATACCTGCCTAAAACCCGGGGCCCTATACCTCCCTACAGCCGGCCCTTACTGCCGAAGCGGCCTAAAACCCGGACACCCGGCCCTATCCCTGCGACAGCCGGCCCTATACCTGCCGACGCCGGCCCATACCTCCCGAAAGCGGCCCTTACCTGCGCACCCGGCCCTAACCTGCCGACAGCGGCCCTATACCTGCCGCAGCGGCCTTCCCTCCCGACACCGGCCCCCTATACTGCCGACAGCCGGCCCTATACCTCCCGACAGCGGCCCTTACTCCCGAAGCGGCCCTTCCTCCCTACCCCGGCCCCTTAAAACCCTCCCACAGCCGGCCCTTTTCCTCCCTCACCCGGGCCCCTATACCTGCCCTTTATAAGACATACCTCGAAGAAAGACACAGTTGGACTTTTGGGGGTAAAAAAGAATGAAAGACGTGTCTTACTATGGGGGGAACACGGTGTTTTTGGTATGTTTTTTTATATTATATATATATAATTATTTAAAAATATTTTAATTTATATATATATATGTGTATATTGTGTGTGTGTGTGTTGTAGTGATATAGTGTGTGTGTGTGGTGGTGTGTGTAATATATATGTATATATATGTGTGTGTGTGTGTTGTGTTGTTTTATTATTGTGTGTTGTGTGTGTTTATATATATAGTATATATGTGTTGTGTGTGTTATTATTGTTATATTGTGGTGTGTGTGTTTTATATTTTAATATGTATATTTATGTGTGTGTGTATTATTTTTATGTTATATGTGTTGTGTGTGTTATTTATATTTTTTTTGTAATATTTGTGTGGTGTATTATTATATGTATATATGTGTGTGTGTGTATATTATATGTGTGTGTGTGTGTGTGTTGTTATATATAGTTATTGTGTGTGTGGGTGTATATATATAATGTATATATGTGTTTGGTGTGTATAAAATTTTTTGTTATATGTGTGTGTGTGTGTGTTATTTATATATATATGTTATGTGTGGTGTGTGGTATATATTATTATGTTATTATGGTGTGTGTGTAATTATATTAGTATTATTATGTATATATATTTTGTGTTGTGTTTTATATTATATTTAATATTGTGTGTGTGTGTTTTAATTATTTATATATATATATTTTATATTATATATATATATTATATATGTGTGGTGTTATATAATTATATATCCCCAACACATATATACAGTCATGGCCCCAAAAGTTTTGAAAATGACACAAATATTATATTTTACTGATGGTTGCCCTCGGTTTTTTGGTGTTTGTCAGATGTTTTTTAAAAATACAGAAATACAAGGCAACTATTATGTTTAAAAAAAGCTTTTTTTGCAAAAATGAGTTAATGCAGCAAGTCAAAATTTGCAGTGTTGGGCCCTTTTTCTTAGGACCTTGCAATTCCCCTGGCATGCTCTCAATCAATTCTGGACCCAATTTCCCCGACTAATGAGCCTTCTTTCACAATCAATGCTTGCATTTTGTCCAATTTTTTGGTTTTTGTTTTTCCCAAAACCGTCTCTTGATTGACCCCAAGTTCTCAATGGGTTAAGATCTGGGGAGTTTCCCGGCCTGGACCCAAAATCTCTGTTTTTTTTCCCTGAGCCATTTGTTTCAACTGTCGGGAAACCCTGCGATACCGTGGAATTTTAAAAATGTGTTTGCCCTTAAATTTGCCCTCAGTCACGTGGTGGATTGTGTTCAGCAGGTTGCCATCTTTTTTCTGTTCCTGTCCTAAATAAACTCCCCAGCCCGTTTTCAGTGCTTGAGTATTTTGTCCTAGCTCTGCTTTGCTTACAGTCTCTCGCCCCAGGAAAAACCCCCCTCCCCGTCTGTTCCCCTTTTCGCAGTTCACCTGCAAAACCTGAGAACCGCTGACGTCGTCTCTTGCTATCCTGCCTGGGGCCTTGCCTTTCCCCGTTTCTTTAAGATAAGTCTCAGTGCTCCTTGTGTTTGTTCCCAGCCCCCGCCCTTTGGGTTTTAAATTACAAAACCGATCGTAACGGATATCAAGCCCAAATGGAGGGCGCTGGGGCGGAGCCCCGGGAAATGTGCAAGGTCAGCTACTGGGCTAAATGCTCCTGAGATGCAGGAAAAAGTTGAAATGAAAGTTTAAGCTTTTGAAGGCCCGGGCCTCCCAAAAAATATCCAAGTTTAGGGGCAAGCCATTAAGACCGCGTGGGAGTAGCATTTTTTCCGACCCCATATCCACTTGGAAAAAAAAAGCTTGGACAACCCCCATCGGTGCCGGGGGGGTGAGCCCCAGTTGCCTCCATTTCGTTTGGGGGAGACCGCGACAAAAATTCCCCCGGGGGGTTTCCCTTTAACCAATGCGTTATACTTTGAATAAATCAAAAAGCAGTTTCTAGGATAGGTCTAAATGTATGCATCATAATGTATTGCAACCCCAAAACAATTGCCTGGGTAGCCCCTTGTTGAGACCCAAGAGCCCCTTTGGATCACCTGGAGGACTTCATTGAGTATGAGTAAAAGTTTGACGCCCCAATGTGGTGTACGCGGTAGCGCAATCCTGCGTTTGGGCAGGGCAAACGCCCCGTGGCAGAATATGCAATGGAATTCAAGAGGTGGGCAATCGACACCAATTGGAATGACGCAGCAAAGATGTCTTTTTTTAGGAAAGGACTATGCAGCTCATTAAAAGACGAACTGGCCCGTGCAGAGGCCCCCTTAGGTTTGGATGCCTTCATAAATCACTGCATTCGGATCGATACCCGGCTGTCTGAACGACAAGAAAAATGGGCTACCTTGAACTATGATACCAAGCAGACCCCGTCTGTTCCCGTCTCCTTTCCCAAGCAACACCAGGGAAGAACTCGCAGAGAATCAGGAAGTGAACCTATGCAAGTAGATTCTATATTAAGACGTGAGAGCATCGACAGAAGAGAGCAGCGGGGGATGGCCGTTCAACAGCTCACTCCGAACAAGGCCCTGAAGACCCAGCTCAAGACAAGTAGTCAATAGAGCTACCATCAGTATACAAGGAATTTGCGGATGTCTGCAGCAAACAGAATGCAGACAAGCTTCCCCCACACCGACCCTATGATTGCCCCATAGAATTGCGTCCGGGTGCACCTATTCCTTTTGGAAACATCTATCCTTTGGCAGGTCCCGAAATAAAAGCCCTCAAGGATTACATAGAAGAAAATCTGGCTAAGGGGTTCATCCGCCCATCTTCCTCACCAGCGGGAGCTCCCATATTCTTTGTTAAAAAGAAAGATGGTTCCTTGAGATCTTGTATTGATTATAGAGAATTAAACAAAATTACCATCAAGAACCGTTATCCTCTACCACTGATCCCCAAGCTTCTGGAAAGAGTGCGACATGCAAAATTTTTTCCAAATTAGACCTACGAGGCGCCTATAACTTGGTCCGTATCAAATCCGGGGATGAATGGAAAACAGCTTTTAGGTCATGTTACGGGCATTTTGAATATTGTGTTATGCATTTTGGCCTTTGTAATGCCCCAGCCACCTTCCAACATCTCGTCAATGACATCTTTAGAGACCTCCTGGACCAGTTCATAGTCATCTACCTGGACGATATTTTGATTTTCTCCAACTCAATGGAAGAACACCATAGACATGTGAAACTTGTTCTAGAACGTCTGAGAGAAAACCATCTATTCTGACTCCAATAAGCTGACAGCAAGTGTGAAGTTCATCAGGCCCATGTAGTAATGGAAGTCTGTATTAAACTTTAAACTTCAGCAATCTTGTCAGACAGTGTCAACTCGACTGCTCCGGCGTGTATGAAGAACCAACAGGAGTTTATTCCAGGCTGAATCTTGTAGTTTACACCAAAGTAGTAGGTGAAAAGATGATAACTTTACAGAGTTGGTGCAGAGAATGAGGATACAGTGCTTCAGTCAGACAGAAAAGATGGAGAATGCTAGAAGGAGGGAGGAGCTGAATACCTCAGAGCACACATACAGGAAGATGAGAGGGACAAACTTAAGAATAATACAAAGCAGTAATAGAAATTGCAATACTGATTATGAACCATGAAGTCATGGGACATGACACTCCCCGTCTGAAATCTTTAGATTTCACTATAATACAATATAACAAATGTTCTCTGAACCTGTAAGAAAGAGAAAAACATGCAAAATATCAACAGTCAAAGTCCAGACAATACTCTGCAACAGTACATTCCGAAGAAAGTAATCCAATGGGAAACCGGATCCAAGAGAAACCCATCTTCGGATTGGGGAAGCTGCAACATGCCAACACTTCCACCAACCCATGGTAAATCCAGTGGTAGATGTTATAGGAATGGTACAGATGGTAGTTCCTGAAAGTAGACTTCCTTCTTCAAGTGTCAGCCTCCTTTAGCCTTTGTGAGTCTTTCCATCGTGAGAAACACTGAAAGCGGTATGTCTTGAGCCTTAGTTCAGGAACCACTGTGGTATAGAGCGTAGAACTTGTTGGCCGAATCTCCTTGGCAGACTCGGGTTCCACCAAATCATAACTGGCTTCAGTAGGTAGTGTACCAGAGTCTTGAAACAAGAAACTTGGAGGAGTCACCCACATGTGATCAATGAGACCTGAGGCAGGGGCACATCTTGTTCCACAATCAGCTGGATTGAGGTCAGTAGAGATGTTTAGAACTTCAGCAATATCTACTGCTGGGGCAGCTGTGCAAAGTTCTAGTCTTGGAACAGAATGCGCAGGTTTTGGAACTAGCTTGGCTTTTCCTAGTTGAAATCTCGCTGTTCTTTCCAGACATCCTTAGGCAGGCTACTGAAGCTATAGCTTCCATGGATGTGTCCGAGAAGACATGAACTTCTTTCCTAACAGCCGCAAGAATGGTGATTGGAGCTATGAATTCAAGAGTGTCATAGACACTGTTAACGACAGACAAGGTACCCTGCTTAGTGAAAGGTTTGCCACAGGGTGACACTTGGAATGTAAACATGTCTTTGTTGATGTCCCACAGTAAACCTAGGATGCACTGAATGGGAGAGGAATCAGAGCCAAGATTAAGGTCCTTTAAATTGGTAGCATGATCAACCAAGGGAAATGCATCCATTACCTCTGGACTGTTAGAGATGATCTTGTGAAGTCTGAGGTTTGCACTAGACAGCATTTCCTGTGTTCTGGTGAGGAGATCAATTGCTTCTTTGCTGGTAGGGAAGGATTTAAGTCCATCATCCACATAAAAGTTCTTCTCAACAAACTGACGAGCGTCGGATCCAAACTCCTTCTCTCCTGCTTGGGCGGTTCTTCTCAGTCCATAGATTGCTACAGCAGGAGAGGGGGTGTTGCCAAAGACATGTACCTTCATCCGGTAGTCTATGACTTCACTGTTGATGTTATTGTCCTTGTGCCATAGGAATCTAAGGTAGTTCCTGTGGTCTTCCCTCACGATGAAGCAGTGAAACATTTGCTGTATGTCAGCCATTACTGCAATGGGTTCTTGACGGAAGCGGATTAGTACTCCTAGGAGACTGTTGTTGAGATTGGGCCCAGTGAGGAGCAGGTTGTTGAGAGAAATGCCTTCATGCTGCGCGCTGGAATCAAACACAACTCTAATTTGTTTAGGTTTGCGCGGGTGATACACGCCAAAAGATGGGAGGTACCAGCATTCTTCTCCTTCCTCTAGTGGTGGTGCAGGTTCTGCATGGTCCCTGTCAAATATGTTCTGCATAAAGTCCACATAATGTTTCTCCATTTCTGGTTTCCTCTTTAAAGTTCGTTTTAAAGAAGAGAATCTAGCAACTGCTTGCTGTAGATTGTTTGGTAGCTTTGCTCTTGGAGTGCGAAAGGGTAGTGGTGCTACCCAGCTGTTGGAGTCATCTTGGGCAAACTCCCTTTCCATAATCTTAAGAAATTCCTTGTCTTCTCGTGCAGGTGCTAGCTTGTTGTCTTCACTTGTTAGACTAAAGACTGCTGATCCAAGACTGTCATCCCAGGACAAGGAAGAAGGAATGTTATCTTCTAGATCGTGTGGTCTGTCACTACCAGTGAGCTTCTCTTTTACCCAGTAATGGTATGGACATGGCTGAAAATGGGTGCTGCGACCATTTGGTAAAACATGGGTTTTAAATGAGGAAATCTTAGTGGGCTTCTTAATCTGGTCTATGCAAACGTTTCCTATGATCACCCAGCCTAGATTAAGGCATTGAGCAAACGGAGCATCGTGAGGTCCATTGATTTGCTGGCGTACCTTGTGTACCCGGAGAATGTCTCTGCCAAGCAGAAGTAGGATGTTTGCGTTCTTGTCAAGAGCAGGTATTTCAGTGACTATAGACCTTAGATGAGTATGATGAAGAGCCACTTCTGGCGTAGGAATTTCCTCTCTGTTAGACGGTATTTGGTTGCATTCAACAAGTGTTGGTAAGGGTATCCTGACCTTGTTGTCAAGTGAAGCTACCATGAGTCCGCTGGCTCTCTTTCCAGAGACCTCTGTGACGCCACTGCAGGTACCCAAAGTGTAAGGGTAGGTGTCTCCTTCAAGGTTGAACAAATCAAAGAGTTCAGATCTTGCAAGTGATCGGTTGCTTTGATCATCCAATATGGCATACACCTTTAGGACTCTTTCTAGATAATCCTTGAGATATATGTTGACAAGACATATCTTTGCACACGACATGTCATAGAGACCTTCACCACAAACTTCTGTGCATGAGGAAGATACGGTGGTAGGATTTACAGTTTGGTCCAATTTCTCCCCGCCATGCTTTGCCACTGGCGGTGACTGGGAGGATGGCTCCATGCTGTATTGAGATGGATGAAGTGCTTGCACATGGTCAACACTGTCACATTCAATGCACTTAATAACAGCTTTACAATCTTTAGCAAAATGTTCTGTGGAAGCACAACATTTGTAACATATCCCAAATTTTGTCAGAAGCTCTTTGCGTTCCTGAAGCGGTTTCTTTCTGAAGCCGATGCATTTCTTGAGAGGATGTGGCTTCCTGTGAATTGGGCATAGACGATTTGGATTTTCTATTTTATCACCTTGACTGCTCTTATGTGGAGATGATGTAGGTGCAGGAAGAACGTCAGTCTTTTTTACTGATACTGGTCCTCTACGATTCCTGTAGTTAGAGCGTGGACTGTCATACTTAGGAGGAGATGAAGTAGGACCGCCAGACTCACTGTATAAGAAGCTTGGGTCATTCTTGGACTCTGCAATGTTCTTTATGAACTCACAGAAGTAGGAGAATGGAGGAAAGGAAACGTGGTACTCCCTTTTGTATCTTGACCCGAGGGCTGTCCACTTTTCTTGAATGTTGTATGGCAGTTTGGAGACTATTGGGTTTACCCCACGAGCAGTGTCCAGGTAACTGAGGCCAGGTAAGTGAGTGTCTGCTTTGGCCAACTGGAGCTCCAAGAGTAGATCACTGAGTTCTTGGAATTTCTCATTGTCTTTGCCGGATATTTTTGGGAAACTTTGAAGCCGTGTAAACAGAGCATTCTCTATGGCCTCAGGACTGCCATAGCTCCGTTCTAGTCTCTCCCAAGCAGCTACTAGGCCTGCCACAGGATTTGCAATATGAACAGCTCTGAGTCTCTTGACACGTTCTGTGGACTGCGGGCCGAGCCATCTGACTAGCAGGTCCAGTTCTTCTGCAGCTGTGATGCCAATATCATCAATTGCCGTTCTGAAGGCACATTTCCAGGATCTGTAGTTCTCAGGTCGGTCATCAAACCTAGTGAGGCCTGTTTTAGTAAGATCACGGCGGACCATGAACCTTGCAAACTCTGACATGTCTGACCTTTCTGACTTCAGGCAGGTAATTGTAGGCTGAGTAGTGCTGATCATGTTGTTAGTGGTAGTCTGATTAAGAGACATAGGGACATATGGAGCTGCATAGGCATTCAATGCAAGAGCAGGTTTACATTCGATTATATGTGAAGCTGGATTGGCATGGTTGCCGGGGGCTGGGCAGCTTGCTGGCATATTGGTTTGGACCTTGGTATCTTTGTATTGAGGTTGCAGAGGTGTATGGCCTTGGTGCATTGTGATGTGTGAAGGAGATACAGGATGCAGCATGGATGTAGGACTGTACTGACCTCGAATGCAGGGATCTGAAGAAGGATCTGTGCTTTGTTGCACTGGAGGAAAATCTGAACTGTCAGGAATGTTGGTGGCATTCAGAGATTCGCTGTTTTGGCTTAGCACATAGTCTCTTGTGCGCTTAACAGGGTCTTCTACAGCCACTGAACTTAGGCTGGAGCTGCTTCCTTCACTTCCACTAGCAGCTTGTTCAAGAACCTTTAATCTTGCCATGGCGGTGGCATGTTCACATTGTTTCTGCAGAGTTTCCATCTCGGCTCTTTTGCATGCTGTTTCTGCTTCCATAGCTGCTCTTTTTTGTGCAAATTCTGCCTGTATTCTAGTAGCCTCAGCTTCGGCACGTGCTCTTATGAGCTGTTCACTGAGCGTAGAATATCTTGAAGATCGTGACTTAGATGATCTTTTGGAATGCCTAGTAGATTTGGAAACACAGGATGATGTTTCCTGCAGTTGTGTGGTTCTTGACATTAATTTGGACTTAGTTTCACATATCAGGTTTTCACGTTCAATATTAAGACGCTGGAAGCTGAGCAATTCTTGTAGAGAATCTGGGGTATTAAGCTTCTGTAAAACATCACAGTAATCGGAACTTTTAATGGTATAGTGTTCATACATTGCAGAGAGTTTTCCTAGGGCTTCTTCCAGTAGTGTTTCATTACAAGCACCCTGTGAGATGTGGGAGATATAACTAAGCAGTTTTTCCCATTGATCAGTAGCTTCAGAAAGTATTTCACTTTTTATGCTTTCAAGATTCTCTCTGGCCTTCCATGTAGGATGAGTTAGACGTTTTGCTCTCTCACTAGGTTGTGGAGTAGGATTCCTATCATCTTGCAGCTCTAGCTGGTCACTGTGAGTGGTGCTGCCTGCAGCCATGTTGTAACACAGACAGAATATAAGATGGAGGAATAGGATGATCTTGCTAGAAGAGTCTAAGCTGTGTTTGAGCTGTAGCTGCTATTCACACTGCACACTGACGCTTGCTTGTCACTGTCACAACACTGCAGCTGTATGTGGTAATCTCTGCTGAAGCTGTGAGCTTATCTGTGTTTCTAAAGCATCTTTTCACTATTCTGACTCCAATACGCTGACAGCAAGTGTGAAGTTCATCAGGCCCATGTAGTAATGGAAGTCTGTATTAAACTGTAAACTTACTTCAGCAATCTTGTCAGACAGTGTCAACTCAACTGCTCCGGCATGTATGAAGAACCAACAGGAGTTTATTCCAGGCTGAATCTTGTAGTTTACACCAAAGTAGTAGGTGAAAAGATGATAACTTTACAGAGTTGGTGCAGAGAATGAGGATACAGTGCTTCAGTCAGACAGAAAAGATGGAGAATGCTAGAAGGAGGGAGGAGCTGAATACCTCAGAGCACACATACAGGAAGATGAGAGGGACAAACTTAAGAATAATACAAAGCAGTAATAGAAATTGCAATACTGATTATGAACCATGAAGTCATGGGACATGACACCATCTCTACATCAAGATTGAAAAATGTGAATTCCATCAGACCGAGATCCAATTCCTTGGCTATGTTATTTCGCCTCATGGTCTACAAATGGACTCTAGCAAAATTAAAGCAATAGTAGACTGGCCTACTCCCAGAAACATAAAAGATGTTCAACGTTTCATAGGTTTTGCCTACTTCTATAGACGCTTCATTAAGAATTTCTCGGAAATAATCTCTCCAATCACAGAAATGCTTTTGTTTGGTCTCCTCAAGCACAATAATCCTTCTCTTTCCTAACATCCAAGTTCACTACAGCCCCCGTATTAATTCATCCTGACCCAGAATGCGCCTTCATTGTGGAAGTGGATGCGTCAGACTGTGTGATTGGGGCTATTCTATCTCAGAGAATGGGAGACAAGAGCCTATTACATCCTTGTGCGTTTTTCTCCCGACGTTTATCACCTGCTGAGAAGAATTATGATGTGGGGAATAAAGAACTATTAGCGATTGTCGCAGCCTTTAAGGAATGGAGACACCATCTTCAGGGAACCTCGCAGCAAATAATTGTTCTTACTGACCACCGTAATTTGGAATTCGTGAGATCTGCCAAGTGTCTATCTCCCCGCCAAGCTCGTTGGAGTCTTTTCCTCAATCAATTTAATTTTGTAATCTCATACAGGCCCGGATCCCGTAACGGCAAGGCGGATGCTCTATCAAGAATGTTCTCCGATGATTCCACTCCTACTATTCCGCTCAAAACAATTGTCCCTGAGTCTACTGTCGTGGGAGTAATCCATAATAAAGACTTGCTTAAGGAAATAAGAGAGGCTTATGGCACCGACTCCTTGTTGTCTCAACCACCTGATGATGTGTGTTTAGTCCTCAAGAACAAGATATGGACCCACGGGCAGCAGCTATACATACCCGAAAAAGTAAGACTGAAGATCCTGAGACTAGCCCATGATTCTAAGATTGCTGGGCACAAAGGAGTGCAGAAAACACAGGAATTTCTATCCCGATTCTTTTGGTGGCCCAATTATTTACAGGATGTAAGGAAGTATGTGACATCATGTGACGTTTGTGCCCGATGCAAGACTCCACGTTCTCCACCCACGGGTTTGTTACAGCCTTTGCCAGTCCCCTCTCGTCCCTGGGGTTCTATTTCCATGGACTTTATCGTAGACCTGCCTACCTCTAAAGGGAAAAATACTATTCTTGTAGTAGTTGACCGGCTCACCAAGGCTGCACATTTCATCCCATGTACCGGTCTACCCTCTGCCAAGGACACTGCTGACCTCATAATTCAGAATGTGTTTCGCCTTCATGGAGTTCCTGATGAAGTGATCTCGGATCGTGGGGTACAATTTACATCAAAATTTTGGCAGAGTTTTTGCTCAGCACTGGACATCGATATTAATCTATCAACCGCCTTTCACCCACAATCTAATGGACAGACTGAACGCACAAATCAGACCCTGGAACAGTACCTGCGATGCTATATTTGTCACCTACAAGATGACTGGGTTGATCTGCTTCCTGTGGCTGAATTTTCATACAACAATTCCCAAAATGCCTCCACCAAACAAACTCCTTTCTTTGCAAATTTGGGATACCATCCAAACATACTTCCTAGATTCCCTGCTGTTCCACATATTCCAGCTGCCGCAGAAAGGATCTCTGCCCTACAGCAAAATTTGCAACTATTGAAGGAAACACTAGAGAGGGCTCAAGAAAACTACAAGAAGATGGCAGATAAACGTCGAAGACCAGCACCAACAAGTGGGGGATAAGGTATGGCTCTCTACCAGAAATTTTAAACTTCGAGTTCCTTCACCAAAACTGGGACAGAAGTTTGTCGGACCATATAAGATCATCAAGATAATCAGTCCAGTAGCTGTTCGGCTCAAACTCCCACCATCTATGAAGATCCATCCTGTATTTCATGTGTCTCTTCTAAAGCCTGCCGTGTCCAACCCCTTTCCAGGTCGTGTTCCTCCTCCTCCTGATGCAGTGGAGATTGATGGGCAAGAACAGTTTGTTGTGGAGCGAATCCTGGACTCGAGAATTTTCAGGAACCAGCTACAATACCTCATTAAGTGGCAAGGTTATGGGCCTGAAGAAAATTCGTGGGAACCTGTGAGTAACATCAATGCTCCTCGACTGATAAGACAATTTCATCAAAGACATCCGGAGAGACCGAGTCAGGTATCGTCCAGAGGCCGCTGTTGAGGTGGGAGTAATTTCAGGCAACTCCTGCGATACCGTGGAACTTACTAACTGTGTTTGCCCTTAAGTTTGCCCTCAGTCAAGATGGTGGATTGTGTCTCAGCTGATTGCCATCTTGTTTCCTGTTCCTGCTCCTAAATAAACTCCTCAAGCCTGTTGCTCATTGCTTGAGTATTGTGTCCTAGCTCCTGCTTTGCTTACAGTCCTCTCGCCTAGGAACTCACCCTCCAGTCTGTTCCTCTACTCGCAGTTCACCCTGCAAACCCTGAGACACCTGCTGACCGCTCGTCAGTCTCTGCTACTCCTCGCCTTGGATCCGTGTCTTCACCTGTTCCTTCAAGTTCAAGTCTCCAGTGCCTCCTTGTGTTTGTATCCTAGCCCCTGCCATTGGATTCCAGTTATACACACCAGTATCGTAACATCACCTTTGCTTTATGGCAAGGTGCTCCATCATGCTGGAAAAGGCATTGTTGAGCACCAAACTGCTCTTGGACGGTTGGGAGAAGTTGCTCTTGGAGGACATTCTGGTACCATTCTTTATTCATGGATGTGTTTTTAGGCAAGACTGTTAGAGAGCCGGTTACCTTGGCTGAGAAGCAACCCCACACATGAATGGTTTCTGGATGCTTTACAGTTGGCATGAGACAAGACTGGTGGTGGTATCGCTCACCTTGCCTTCTCCGAACAAGCTGTTTTCCAGATGTTCCAAACATTCGGAAAGGGGATTCATCAGAGAAAATGACTTTACCCCAGTCCTCAGCAGTCCACTCCCTGTACCTTTGGCAGAATATCAGTCTGTCCCTGATGTTTTTTCTGGAGAGGTGGCTTCTTTGCTGCCCTCCTTGACTCCAAGCCTATCTCCAAGAGTCTCCGCCTCACAGTGCGTGCAGATGCACTCACACCTGCCTGCTGCCATTCCTGAGCAAGCTCTGCACCGCTTGTAGCCCGATTCCGAAGCTGAAACACTTTTAAGAGACGGTCCTGGCGCTTGCTGGTCTTTCTTGGGCGCCCTGGAGCCTTTTTGGCAACAATGGAACCTCTCTCCTTGAATTCCTTGATGATGCGATAGATTGTTGACTGAGTTGCAATCTTTCTAGCTGCTATACTCTTTCCTGTTAGGCCAGTTTTGTGCAGTGAAATGATGACTGGACGTGTTTCTTTATAGATAACCATGGTTAACAGAAGAGAAACAATGATGCCAAGCACCAGCCTCCTTTTAAAGTGTCCAGTGGTGTGATTCTTACTTAATCATGACAAATTGATCTCCAGCCCTGTCCTCATCAACGCCCACACCTGTGTTGATGGAGCAATCACTGAAACGATGTTAGCTGGTCCTTTTAAGGCAGGCCTGCAATGAAGTTGAAATGTGTTTTGGGGGAAAAAGTTCATTTTCTAGGCAACTATTGACTTTGCAATTAATTGCTGTTAAGCTGATCACTCTTTATAACATTCTGGAGTATATGCAAATTGCCACTATAAAACCTGATGCAGTAGACTTTGTAAAAATTAACATTTGTATCATTCTCAAAACTTTTGGCCATGACTATTGTGTTGTGTGTGTGTGCGTATATATATATATATATATATATATATATATATATATATATATATATATATATATATATATATATATACGCACACACACGGATACAAAACACGCACATACATACACCTACATATGCAGTGTATATATACACACATAGATATACGTACACACATATGTACACATATACACGCGCACACACACACATGCTGGGACTTGTGGCTCTACAGCAGCTGCTGTTTGACTATGAGTACCAGCATACCACACTAGATAGCATTCAAAACTTACAGCATATCTAGTGTAGTATTCTAGTACTTGTAGTCCTACAATGATCTTTCATACAATTACAACAGTTTACTCTAGACTTCAGAGCAGGATATTTCTCTAATCTAGACTAATTAGCAGAATGCTGCTGGCTGGCTCTATAAAACAACATGGTGAGACAACCTCTTTAAGCGCCCACTGTGAGAGGAACATGCCTTATGGAAATAAAATTATTAGAAACAGTAAAAAGCTAATATGGATCAGCAGAGATACAGTATAATGGAGGCAATAAATAACAAAAAGATAGCGTTTCAGCTACTTAAACAGGCGGGCAGTGAAGAAGCACTAAAAAGCTACAAAGAAAAAATTAAATATATAAAATAATAATAAAGACAGCAAAGCTGGAGACAGGGATATTGCCAAAGGGAGTAAAACTGACCACAAAATATTTTTAACTATAAATATTCAAAAGATTAAAACTGAGAATATTGGCCCTCTGAAAAAGTGAGGGAGGTGTTGTAGAGGGTGATGAGTCAAATGATACTGAATACACCACTAATATAAATACAAGGTCCCTAAGGGTATGTTCACACAGCTTATTTTCAGGCGTAATTGCAGGTGTATTTCACTTAATACGCGGCGAGATGCGCACCGCAATTACGGTAATCAATAGCTCTCATAAAGAACTATGGATTACGCCTCATCCCTCCCCCCACCCCCCCGCCCCCCGCGTGTACAATACGATCGTATTATACGCGCGGGGAGATAAGTGACGTCAATTATTCGCGGCCCCCCCTTGCTTTCTTAATATGCACTGATCAGCCCGACTCCAAAAAAACACACGGCGTATTGCAGCACGTACTATACGCCGCCGCTATTACGCCGTGTGAACATAGCCTTAGGGTATGTTCACACGGCTTAAATGTAGGGCGTAATTACGCCCCGCAATTACGCCGTGTGGCCGGGGGCGGGAGCGGGGGGCCGGCACCTCGCCGGCCCATAGAGAATCACTGCTTGCGGCGCGTATACGCCGCTAGAAAGTGACATGTGAATTATCTCCCCCCTCGGCGTATTCGCCAAGCAGGGAGAGGAGACGTAATCCATAGTTCTCTATGAGAACTCTGGATTACCGTAGTTACCAGGACGGATTCAGCCCGTAATTGGCGCACTCCGGCGCGTAATTACGGACCGACATACATCCCGCAGATGGCCGTGTGAACAGAGCCTTAGAAAAAATTAAACACTGAAAAAAAATTACCTTTTTTAAAACCTGATTTTTAATAGGTTTGCTTTAAAATTTGTAAATTTTACAGATTGCACTAATAGTACAGCATGCACGACTGAGAAAACTTTAGTGTAGTTAATTCTTGTCTGGATTCCTTTTATCCTGTTTCACTTCAGGATCTTATGTGCAACATCATAAGAGATTCAGGAGTACTGTTGCATAGATTTAAACTTCGGGTATGTTCACACGACGTATTTCGGCGCGTACTGTACACGCGTGCAATTAGCCGGGTGTTTTAGAAGCATGCGCTGACCCAACCTTGCTATTAGCGGCGCATTAGTGCCGCAAAGAAGTGTCGTTACTTCTGTTCCTCGGCGTACAATACAATCGTATTGTACGCCGGGGAGACGAGACATAATTCATAGTTCTCTATGAGAGCTATGAGTTACCGTAATTGCAGCACACATGTTGGCCGTATTGAAGCACAAATACACCGCAAAATGCGCGCCGCAGTTACGCTGTGTGAACATACCCTTAACAAGTGCACTATTTCTGACACTATTAGGCATTACCACTTCGGGTCAGGTATTGTATGCCACATTGTTCTTTTTTTATTGTTATAATATGTTATTTGTTTGTACTACAGTGTCTGTACAATTATTATGGTTCTGTTTATGCATGCAGTTAGTGTATCTATCTTTATTACACAAGTATGCAGGGGGTTGAGCTCAGTCTCTTTATGGTTGACCTTTAAATATGTTCCGATTATGATTATTAAATCAAAGTTTGATTCTGTTTAATAGTGGTGTATTATATTGTATGTGCATTTAGTACCATTGGTAATTGATGTCTAATTACATTTTTATGAATGTTGCTTAAGGACCATATTAATAAATCTGCTTCATTATTTCCGTTCTTTTGCCATATATCTAATCTTTAAAATTTAAAAAAATGATCTATTTCCTGAATAAAAATCAGAATGTTTTTGTTGAATGCAGATAGCTGTTTTGTTTAATGCACTTTAATTTTGATAATTAAAAATAATTTTATTTCATGAGCCACATTTCAAAGAAAAGCAGACCTAAAATTGAAACTTTATTTTGGATGATATACAAGCTTGTGAAGAATAGCTTCACAATTATTAGGAATTTGTTGTAGAAATAGTTAGGGTATGTTCACACGGTGTGTTGGATCAGTTTTTGGATCCAAAAAATGCATTCAAAAGCGCTGCGTCAATCACATCCAACACGCAGGTGCGTGTTTTGGCTGCAGCAGGAACACACCCTATGGTTTTTAATAGGGTGCCTTCTGCGTCTTTCAGTTCTTTGAACGGATCCGAAAGACGCATCAGAAAGACGCATGTGAACGCCCATCGGCGATCACTCGTCTGAATGCTGATGCGTGTTTTACATTGAAAGCAATTTAAATCACACTGCACATTGTTAGATACGTGTTTGGGTCTGTTTAGGGTCTGATATAAGGATCCAAACACGCATCTAGAAACGTAGCCCAACACTGAGTCAACACACAGTGTGAACATCCCCTTACGCTGGCCAACATATATATATGTATATATATAAATATTGATGGTGGTGTGAAATTTACAGGGCTGCTGTACTACATTATACAGACTCTGTCTTGGGCTCTTTGTGAAAATATTCTTCCCCAGAAGCTTTGAGTGCAGTGGATAATACCTTTGTACAAACTAAATCTGATGGAGCGTGCCTTTTTATTTATTTTTATTTTGTTTGATTGCATGGAATCTTGACAGAAAAAAGGGGTGCTTCTGCTATGTGGGGGTTTTCTGAGATTGTCAGAAAACCCCTACTGCTGGGGACTGTGTTTAAATCAAACAAAATAACCTGTATTTACTTCTCCTGCTGGTCACTTAACATTGATGGCATGTTCATTGCTCACATACGGTATGGGACCAATGAAACCAGTGATTTATTTCTGTCATGAGAGCAGTGAGTGTGACGTTACTGCTGAAACCTGTGCTTGAATAATGGAAGAGGTGTGGTTCATTTTTAATTTTAACACAATCCCAGGCATTAGGGTGTATTTAAAAAAAAAAAATTAAATCCCTTTTAGCTGGAGACTGCTATATTTAAACTGAGCTGTAATAATGACCTTGTGCCTAGGCACATTTTGACCTTTTCAGTCCCATTGTCATTCCTGTTTTTTGTGGCTGATATCACAAACCCTAATAAGCAATGCACGTGAAAACAGCCAGTTACTATCTGAAGTATTCACTGCATAAGTTTCCTGTATTTAAAAAATTTGTTTACTTTGTGTGTTCAGACTTCAGGCTCGTATTGCCCATCGAATCCAGGAATTAGAGAACTTACCTGGCTCTCTTCCACCTGATCTGAGAACAAAAGCTACAGTGGAGTTAAAGGCTCTTAGGCTACTAAACTTCCAACGCCAGGTGACTTAATAATTTTATTTATAGACTTAAACTTTTTTTTATGCATTTCCAAAAAATTTAATATTATTAAAGTGCATAAAAATTACTGGTATTTAAAGTATAAATATTGTGCGATGTAAATTTTTATACTTGGTGAAGTGCAGCGTGTTTTTTTTTTTCTACAAAAATGTCTTACTGTATTGAAAATGTTTTTTTGATTGTCATAGAGGAGTTAATGTCTTATGAGATTTGCAGCTTAAAGGGGTTGTCTCGCCATACTGTTTCACAGAGCCACAGGCAGCTTCAGACTCATACTTTCTAGTTAGGCTGTGGGTGGGGCTATAGCAGTGATTGGAATATGAGCTCTGCTATTTCTAGCTGATCCTGTTACAGTGACATGACTTCTGGAGGTTTATAGAATGTAGTTCACAAAGCTTCAGAGCTCTAGAGAGTTAAGGCTTGTCACTAACATGAACAAACAATTCCTGTGCTGGAGATCAGGCTCAGCAGGAAGTAAGTTACTATTGGCGCTTGATCAATTAGAGCAGAGAAAGGTGGTCAGTAACGTAGAGAAACTTGTGTACACAAAGCAAAGTCAAAAGAGCATTGTAATTGGTATTGGTCTTTCTTTACCTTTCCCTTAATGTTAAAAGCTTATCATTGTAGTGAGAAAACCCATTTGAATTTAAAAGTATTTACATCTTTATTTGGGTTCTCTTCCTGTTAGTCTTCCTCAAATTATATAAAGTGTTGGATTCTTATGTTTCCCAGCTAAGACAGGAGGTTGTGGCATGCATGCGTCGTGATACCACACTTGAAACTGCCCTTAACTCCAAAGCTTACAAAAGAAATAAGAGGCAAACGCTACGTGAAGCCCGTATGACTGAGAAACTTGAAAAACAACAGAAAATTGAACAAGAACGTAAACGGAGACAAAAGCATCAGGTACAGTAAACTTTAATTTAGTTTAAAACTTGTTATTAAGTGGTAGAAGGACAGCGTAATAGTATGATGCTATGTAATAAAGACAGGTGCAGAACTAAAACAGGTTATGTAAGTTAACTGCTAAGCTTTTAAACCTGCACTTTTTAACCCTTTAGTATACCTTGATGTACCGGTATGTCATGAAGATGTAACTCCTTAGCAACCACCCACCGTGTGTAAAAAGCAGGCGGTGCGTGTCCTCTTTTGCAGAAATAGAGACGTTGTTGCAGAAATAGGAGTTTTGTGGCGTAGCTGCGCTAGGAATAGAGCTGCACTTAACAGCTCCGTTCCTAGAGCAGTCTCTGTATGTGCCAGGAAGCAGAGGAAACCTCATTGAAAAATGGGGCTTGGTCCTAAAGTCCAAAACAGGGTTAGACTTTAAGGGGTTAACAGGTTTAAAAAAAAAATTGTGTCAAAGCAACACAAAATATCAAACCCATTCAAATACTTTATTTTAATGTGATTCATTGCTTTTTGTGGGCTTACTCCTAATGTATGAAAAAGTGTAATGAAAAACATCCCTATATGTCACAAAAAGTAGCAATAGTTTGTTTGGTAGAAAAACAAATATAGGTATTAGAGCTGTGGTGTGCAGAATTGTTAAAAACCTGGCCACTTAGGATGCAGACTATCTGGGCAAATGGGTTACCATGGGAACAGAAGAGACACTTAAAACTAAGTATATGGTAAAATTCTCTTGTACTTGGATGTATGCTTAAACAACCAAAATGCTCCTCTGACCAATCATTTTTGAGTGGCAACGAAATAATGGTGAAAAAATCTAGCTACTGCTTTTACGTTCTGACAGCTGACTGGTATGTCACGTGACGTTCTGTTTTCCGGTAACTTGGTCAAGACTATCTTGGAAGCTCAATCCTTTGGCAATCAGTGGAAAGATTTGTCACAGCTATTTTCACACAACTCAACTATAAACGTGTACCCTTAACTGATTTCAACAAATCATCAACATGCCCTTGTTTTCTTTTCCTTCCCCTTACATCTGCCATCAAATGATATTTTGAAGGCCCTTAGACATTTTACATTTCCAGGAGACTAGTTCTGCTAACTTTTATATGATTTATGTACTATACTATATGTAAAGCTTTAGACCCATACACAGAAGACAGCATCTCTTCCCTTTTTTAATTGAATCCTTACATAAGCATATGTTGTAATATAACATAAAATATATACAAATAGTGTGTCAAAACAGAGGATCTGTCATTATTATAATGGGCCTCTGCTTGCAAATCACAAAGCTCTGTCTTACAGCTTACTGTTCCCTTACAGCAAGGTTGTACAATTCCTGGCCAGTGCGCCTCTCATCTTTACAATGGTATGCCATTTTTTTTTTTTTTACTGATTAAATCAAGATACTGCTACATATTTTCTTTTTTGCAGTTTTTATTTTCTAACTGTAGATTTTTTATTTCTGTTGTCTGTATAAGATTATGCGGACTGTGATCTTGTCTGAACTGTTTTTAACAGCATGTAGGAATAGACAGGAAGCTACCAACGTTAACACTAATGAACAAAGTGTGGGGCAGAAGAAAGCAAATCTTGGGTGTTAAAGGCCTATCTAATTTTACTCCCATATGGCGCATCCCCAACCTCCCGTAATTAGATAAGCTAAGAGGTTTTACTTTATGGCAAGGAAGGGGCATACAGTTGCTGGAACAGGTCTTAAATAAAGATGCACTGAAAGAATTTCCCCAATTCAAAGAATTTGACCTACCTAGTTCAGTATTTTTCCAATTCTTACAATTTAGGTATGCATTCAAGCCCAATTTAAATCACAGGACCTATCCATTATAACATGCCTGATGATTGACAGATTATGTAATGCACATTCCACCATGGGAATTATCTCATGCGTATATAAATGCTTTTCCTCTGAGCTACTTCACAAAGATATACTGGGGGTTAAAACAAAACTGGAATCAGACCTAGGCCCTATATCAGATGATCAGTGGCTCACTATTGCTTCTATTTTAAATCTTGCCTGCTCCTGTCACCTGCACCTCAAGAGCATATCCAGAATCTGTCCTGTTCTCACTGTGGAAACTTCTCAAACTCTCATTGTTACTCTTAGGCAGTGTTCACACGGCTTATTCAAGCCGTAATTGCGGGACGGATTTCGCCCGCAGTTACGGCTAGAATAAGGGGCGGGATAGGGGCGGGGGCGTTTCCCGCCGGCCCCATAGACAATGCATTATTTACGGTGCGTACACGCCGTAAATAATGTGCATGTCCCTTTCTCCCCCCGTGGCGGATTCGTCGAGCGGGTAGGAGCGACGGAACCCATAGTTCTCTATGAGAACTGTGGATTACCGTTATGACGGGGACGGATTGGAGCCGTACTGCAGCACAATTCCTGCGCTCAGTATGGCTGCAATCCGCTCCCAAATAAGCCGTGTGAACGAGGCCTTATGCTTTCTCATCTTGACTACTGTAACTCCTTGCTTATCGGTCTTCCTCTCTGTAAACTCTCCCCTCTCCAGTCTGTCCTGAATGCAGCAGCCAGACTTGTCTTTCTTTCCAGCCGCTATACTGATGCCTTTACCCTGTGTCTGTCACTGCACTGGTTGCCCATTCAGTACAGGATACAACATAAACTCATCACTGCCACCCATAAATCTCTCACTGCTGCATCCCCCTACATCTCCTCCCTCCTCTCTGTCTACCACCCTACCCGGTCTCTTTGCTCTGATCAGGTCACAATCATCCGAACCTTCTAGCCAGTCTCCAAGATTTCACACGTGCTGCACCAGTTCTCTGGAACATGCTACCGCGTACCATCAGGCACAATCATAACTTTCATAGTTTTAAGAGTGCCCTGAAAATACATAGTCTTAGGCAGGCCTACCAAGATCCCTAAGTGCTAGCCCCCAGCGACTATCACACACATGTTTGTCACTCCCAACACTAGGGCACTCACAGGCACTTATCTGTATATACATGTACTGTCTGGGTGGCAGGTTCATCCAATTTTTATGTAAACCACCCCATATTTATGAAACATGACTGGACCATTGTAAACTTAGAACTTCTAATCCTTCGTCTCACTCATACACCGTAATAGAATGTAAGCTCTCACGAACAGGGCCTTGTGTCTTATCTGTAAGTGTTTTTTTTATTGTGAAATGTCTGTCTTTTATCTGCACTTATACCCTCTAAATTGTAATGTGCTGTGGAATATGTTGGCGCTATATAAATAAAGACTATTATGCCCTTACGGACTGACAGGCATTTATTAGTTTTGGAACACTCCTTAAATTTAGACGGGGTATTTGACGGACACTAATACGTTAAAAATTCTTTATGATTACAAACATGGTAGCTTCTTTAACCTTAGCAGTTAAATGTTAAACCTTGGCCTTTTGTTTTCTACAATCCCAAGCGTTGTATGAAAATGTCATGTTCACTTTTTTTCTGTGAGACATATGCCCTGATTTACGTGAAGTCCCTACATCTCTGCACAATGATACTTTGTGGTGTTGTATTTGGAAGAATTTTCCTAAGAATGTGGTGCATATAGCTCTGTAATGCTGAAGAGAAATTGAAGGCTTACAGATAATATTTTTTATTTGAGTGCCAACCTAATGATGGTACTTTGTCAGTATAAGGCCTAACAGTTGTATTGCGGCTTTTACTTTGGCATATTTATTAATATTTTTATTTACTTTATCCAATAGTTGCCTTATTTTTACCTTACCTTTTCAACTACAGGAATATCTTAACAGTATATTGCAACATGCTAAAGACTTTAAAGAATACCACAGATCTGTCACTGGCAAAATCCAGAAGCTTTGTAAAGCTGTTGCTACATGGCATGCAAACACTGAACGAGAGCAAAAGAAGGAAACCGAACGAATTGAGAAAGAGAGAATGAGAAGATTAATGGTAAGTTAACTGCAAAAAGACTACAGTCTAGCTAGAAATGCATGTGGTAATATAGCATATTCTGTTGTATATTTTAGTACTTCACAGTAGCCCAGGTTTTAATGAATTGTCTATTCTTAATTCTCTTGACTTTTTGAAGCACGTTAACCACAAACAAAAAAAAAAAACAGACTTCTTAAAAGATCATAAACCTTTTAACGTGTATTTTTTTTGTTTGCTTGTTGTCCAGATGTTCTTCTATTGGCTGCAAAGTTTTTATTATAACATTTAACATAAGTTACACATTTTAGGGAAATCTGACATAGACATACCTAGGTCTATGAGGAAATCATGGCAAGTATTGAACGTGTCGAACAGTAGCATTCATGCATGTGTGAAGGAATGCAATATTAAGTGAAAAAACTGGAACATTCTTGGATGTCGGAAACGGCAGAAGCAACTATGCAGGAAGTGAAAAAAAGACTACTAGCTTCTCCACATAGGTGCTTGCTTCAGAGTATTTCTATTTCATTGATCAGCTTTAACTGTTTATCGCCCTGCACCCCAAACTTACTCGGCACTCGGTCGAGGAGCTTGCTCCATATTCTACTAACAGCAAGGATTGGAGCCGGTTACGATCCTGATTATAAAACCCTTTAGATGCCGCAGCGTGTATATGAATAAAGAATGGTGTTCCGCACTGTTTCTCTCCCTGACTGGCACCTCTGTGACCAGAACACAGGATGCCGAACGGTTGGTATGGCAGTTGGAAGCCTAGTGAAGTTTTCCATAGCTGCCATTTTACTGCTTCCATTAAAAAAATATATATATATATATTTTAAAAGTATAAAAAGTAAAAAACAAAAAACAAAACACCTTTTGCTATATTATAACTAAAAAATAACATAAAAAGTAGTACATTATTGGTATCACCACATCCTTAAAATTTAGATCTATTAATATATAATATATTTTACCGCATATGATAAACACTGTAGAAGAAGAGAATTCTAAACGCCAGAACTGTGGTGGTTTTTTTGGTCATTTCATGGCCCCAAAAAATTGGAATCATAGAGCTGTAGGTATCCCAAAGTGGTACCAACAAAAACTACTCATCAAATGGCAAAAAAGGAGTCCGCACTCGGGGCGATCTAAAAAGCAAAAAAAAAATTATTGGTTGCAAAAAAGTGCAAATTTAAAAAACAGCTTTTTTTTTTTTTTTTTTTTTTAACTAAAAAAGAACAAAAACGGATTTGGTATTATCGAAATCGTAGCGACCTGCAAAATACAGATAACATGTCATTTACACCAAGTAGTGTGCTCCATAAATACGACACCTGTGCAAAAATAGCTCAATTTTGTTTTTTTTTTATTCTCGTTCTACACCTAATAGAATATTTTGGGGGTTACCCAGTACATTATATGGTACAATCAATGGCATCACTAACACCTTACATACCCATACGTCCTAGCCGGGAAGGTGTTCCTGAAATACACATTGGTACATCCTGAACATTGTGCCGGCTCAGAAGTGGAGCTCACTTTGGTTGCGGGTGATTAACCCCTTAGCTGCAGTGGTAAATCATGTCCGCGGCAGCTAAGGGTAAGACACAAGGAGGGAGATGATCAATTTTTGAATAAGTGTTTTCGTTGTGTAAAAGCAGTAAAAAAAAAAAAAAATACACATTGTGTATCGCTGTATCTACCTGCTGAGAAAAGCTAGCATGTCGTGTGTACCGCATAGTGACCGATGTAAAAAATAAGAAACACTACCAAAGGGCTACTCATCCGCAAAAAAAAAAGACCTTAATCGGATCAATATACAGAAAAGTGTTATGGCTGTCAGACTATGACCATATAAAAATGGATTTTTCTTTACAAACACATCTCTATTGTGATAAAGTAATTGAACACTATATAAAATTTCTATCATTGTACTTTTACCGTCACATATAGTAAAGCTATCAATTCATTTATACCGGAGTGCTAATGCTGTGAAAATGAAGTCTAAAATACAATAGCGGAGCTGCAACACCATGTCCCCCATTTTCATGGCCCAATGTTAAAAAAACAAAACTGTGGAACACCTGTGCACAATACAGTAGATGAGTTCCCTGAGGGGTTTTGATTTCAACATGGGGTGACTCCTGTAATGTTAGACCTTTTTTGGTACTTTGGTGGCTTTGCAAATGCTTCAAGGCTCCCACCAAAATCTGCATTCCAAAAGCCAAATAGCGCCTTCTTCCTTGTACGCCCTGCCATGTGTACAAACGGCAGTTTACACCCACATATAGAATATTACCAAGCTTGGAAGAAATTTTGGAGTGCTTTTTTTTCTCCCAAGATTCCTTGTAAAATTTAAACCTTTTCTGCTAAATTTGAAAAATGTTGGAAAAAAATAAATTTTTCATTTTCACAGCCTAATATTAAAAAAAAATTGTGAAACACCTGAGGAGTCGATGTACTCACTACACCCCTGGATATATTCCTTAAGGGATGTAGTTTTCAAAATAGCATCTTTAAAGGGGTGTTAAGTTTTAGCACCATAGAGTGTCTGCAAACCTGAAATGGCACCTAAATAAAATAAAATATAAATAAAATAAATTCATATTGAAAATTAGACCACAAAGTCCACTAGGTGCTCCTCCTATTCTGATTATAGTGTTTGAGCCAAATAGCAAATTAGGGCCACATATGGCATATCTCTAAATATCTCAGAATATGGAGGAAATATGCATTGAGTTTCACTTCCCTGTTATCTACCATGTTACAGTGAATAGGGGATAAAAATTGAAAATCTGCAACAAAAAAAAGGCGAAATTTTGAAATTTCATTTCCATTTTGCTTTCATTTTTATGAAACACATAGACGGTTAATAAACCTCATAAATGCTGTTTTGGATACTTTAACCCCTTAACTATCTTGTACATATGCATACTTCTATGTAGTTTTGGGGTTAATTCAACTGGACGTATTCTTACTTCATGAGGATTTCTCGAACTGTAAAACAGAGTTCCCATGATCGCTGCTTTATGTGATATGTATATTACAGCTGACATTCCGCAGCATCGGTCCCGACCGGGGTCCTTCTGTGTCTGTCGGCGCAGCGTTGCTGTCTCCTACTGGGCAGCCTGGAAGATATACAATACTTTCCGGACTGTCTGTGACGTCACTATGCCCGGCCGTGCCCTGTGGACATGGTGACTGATGGTTTCCATGGAAACCAATACAGAGCAGTGCTGCTCTGTATTGGTGTCTATTGTGTGAGTTATTTGAAGATCACTCATACAAATCCCCTATGAGGGGAAAAAAAAGAAGTGAAAAAACAAACACGAGAAATGAAATAAAAACGTGAACACCGCCCTTTTCCCCTTTACAAATGCAAATCGCCCCAGAAAAGATCAAAAATAAATAAAGCACACATATTTGGTATCGCCGCATGCGTAACGACCTACCCTATAAATCTGTTACATTAATTAACCCACACGGTGAACGGCGTCTATTAAAAAAAAAAATGCGATTTTTGTTCATCCGGCAGCACATAAAATGTAATAAAAAGCAATCAAAAACTCGTAAAAATGCCAAAGTGGTGCCAATTAAAACATAAGTTCATCCCGCAAAAAAAGCCATTACACAGTTCTGTATATGGAAAAATTAAAAAGTTATGACTATGAAAAGATAGTGATGCATAAATATTGTCTTACACAATAAAACACTTGTTTTCTTTTTTTAAAGCGCTTATACATAAAAACAAAAACCTATATAAATTGGGTATTGCCGTAATCGTCTCGACCCAGGGAGTAAAACTAACTTGTCATGTATACTGCACGGTGAGCGCTATAAAAATAAAAAACACTACTAGAATTGCAGTATTTTCTTCACCCTGCCTTCCAAAAAACGGATTTAAAGTGATCAAAAAACCTTGTCCCCCCCCCCAAAAAAAAAAAATCTATAAAAAACGTCAAATCATCCTGCAAAAAACAAGCCCATACACAGCTCCGTACACAGAAGAATAAAAAAAGTTATGACTCTCAGACTTTGGCGAAACAAAAACATGTTTTCCTAAAAGTGTTTTTATTGTGTAAAAGCACTAAAACATAAAAAAAAAAAAAATTAAATTGGGTATCGCTGTAATTGTATCGCCCTGCCGAGTTCTATTGTGTAAAAGTTGTCATGTCATTTATGCCACACAACGAATGCTATAAAAATGAAGCCCAAAAAAATAATGGTGGAAATGTGCTCCAACCCCCCACCCCCTCTATTTTCATGGCCCAATCCTAAAAAAAACAAAAAACTATGGAACACCTGTGCACTCAAAATGCACAATACACCCCAAGATGAGATCCATGAGGGGTGTTGAATCCAAAATGGGGAAACGTCTGGAAGGTTTCACCTGATCTGGTGCTTTGGGGGCTTTGCAAATGTGACATGGCACCCAACAAAATCTGCATTCCAAAAGCTAAATAGCGCTCCCTCCCTTGTATGCCCTGCCATGCGCCTATGCAGCAGTTCACACCCACATATAGGGTATTGCCGAACTATGGGATGCTTTTTTTCCAGGACTCCTTGTAAAAATGAAACATTTTAAGCTAAAATTGCAGATTGTTGGGGAAATTTTTTTATTTTTTTTATTTTAACAGCCTAACGCTAAAAAAATTTGTGAAACACCTATGGAGTCGATATACTCACTGCACCCCTGGATATATTCCTCAAGTGGTGTAGTTTTCAATATGGGGCGTTTATTAAGTTTTAGCACCTTAGGGTGTCCGCAAACCTGGAATGGAGCCTAAAAAAATAGTAATGAAAATGAGACCCCAGAGTCTGGTATGTATTCCTCCTATTCTCAGCCTTGTGGTTGAGCCAAATAGCGCACTAGGGCCACATATGGGATATCTCTGAAAACGGCAGAATCTTAGGAATTGATGTTGAGTTGCATCTCCCTGGTCACATCTACCATGTTCCAGTGAATAATGGATAATTGAAAATCTGCCTTAATTCCTTTGAAACACCTAATAGGTTAATACATTTCCTAAATGCTGTTTTGAATACTTTAAGGGGTGTAGTTTCTTAGATGGAGTCATTTATGGGTGTATCTAACATACAAAGTCCCTGAAAGCCAGGTCAGGACTGGACTGATCTTTAAAAACATCAATGTTGCAAATTTTCTTAACGTTAAAAATAACTACTAAATTTCTTAGCCCCCTGTTATAATTTTATTTTTTTTTTTAAACTATGCCAACCTACAGTAGACATATGGTAGATGCTAGATGTAAACTATTTCTCGCCAATGTCATTAAGGGACACAGCACCTTGGGTATAGTTCCTTGCCCTAGGAGGCGGACTCAACGCGTTGGGCCCACCACTGTGGCCTATATCCTTCCTGCTGACGCCAGGCTGATCAGTTTTCAGCCTAGTGTCTGTAGGATGCAAACGCTGCTCCGCAGCTCTGCGGAGTTTATTTTTCTTTCCTTTGCAGGAGGTGATTGAGCACCTTGCTCTCACCTGTTGCAAGGTGATCGAGCCCCTGGCTCTCATCTGTCGGGGTCGTCGGAGCGTAATTTTACCGTGACATTGTCCCCCCTTAGGACGTCAGGAAACCAGTCAGTTTTTTAGCTGGCTGGCCTTCCTTTTCGCCGCACACCAGTAACCACCTGCCGCCTCTGCAGCCTCTTTACGGATTCCGGTAGCCTCACCTCTGGGTGTATGGTACCGAAGGGGTGATGCAGCGACGCCCGAAGACGTCGGATTGGTGAGTACCCCGACTTCCTCGGTTTTGGGGGTGGTCATTTCCCACCCCCCCTTTTATGGGTTTGGAGGGCCGCAGGAATTCCGTTTTCCTGCGGCCCCCCAGCGTTGTCCTTTTCCCCGGTCTTGGGGGGGGCTTACCAGGAGGGGGGAGAGCGTTGCCCCGGCTTAGCCGGAGCTGGCTGCGTCAGCGTTCGCTCAAGCATTTGGCCCCCAGCGACGTTCTCCCCGGCGTGCTGGGCTTTCCAGAGAAAGGGGCACTTTTCCCCGCTTAACCATAGCTGGCGTTAGGCAGCAGGGTGTGTTTGGCCTGCTGCGCCGGCGTTTGGGCTACTATGCGGTACCACGGCGTTACCACCACGGTACCGCACATTTGGGCTTGGCACTGGCTGCTGGGGAGAAGGATGGGCCACCCAGGGTCTGCGGGTGCTCCTTAACCGCTTCCGAGGCGTTCTGGCGGCCGCGTGTTCAATTTTAGCCCCGGCTTCCTGAGGCTCAGGCCGCGACTAGGCCGCGCCCTTTCCTGGACTTGTACCACCCCCGGTCCAGACCTCTCCCAGGATGGGGCAGGATCTCCAGCAGCCCGGACCTGTGTTGAGAGCGGAGCCTAATCACCATTTCCCGGCGTTTTCTGGCTGCCTGCTGCATCTCCTGGCTACGGAGGAGGACACAGCACCTTTGGGGTGGTAAGATGGCCTGCTTTGGGCCATCTATCCCTGCCCCACGCACCCTGCAGCCATGTCCCTTTCCAAGGATGAGGGGTTGAAGCCCCCCGCATCCAAAGCAGTGGCGATTACTTCGCATGCGCCAATTGCCACAAGAAGTTCTCTTGCGTCCAGCCCTGTGCCCTTTGTACCCTTTGCGTTGCTCCTCAGCCGACCGCCACGGGGCCCGACCTCTCCTGTCAATAGTCGTGGCCCCAGAATGAGCCAGGGCTCTCTCACTAGCTGTGGCCGACCTGTCCCGACTGTCCCAGGTTATGATTTCGGCCATAGAGCGCATGCCGTCCCTTCTCGCTGCCCAGCCTAGCACTTCCCAGGGTCCAGCGCCCGGCGCAGCCCATATGGACAGTTCGCGTAAGAGGGTTCGAGTTCTCTCATCTTCGCTATCACCTGAGCTCTCTCCTGACGGTCAGTCGTGGGAGCTAGACGCTCCATGCCGGGAGACGGCTTCTGCACGTGGGGACTCCTCTGATTCTGACTCCAAGCCAGACAGAGATGATGGAATGGCAGCAGCGGTCCAAGCCCTTATCCGGGCTGTCAGAGACTCCCTCCATTTTAAGGATGAAGAGGTCTCTTTTAAGCGCAGCAGGCGGCAGCGTTTGGTTTTCCCTACATACCCGGAGTTTGAGGAGCTGGTTACCAGGGAGTGGAAACATCTTAACAGACGTTTGTTTCCTACCTGACGGCTTAACGCGCTTTGTCCTTTTCCGGAGGAATCAGTGACAAAGTGGTCAGGGGTAGCATCTGTGGAAGCCCCAGTCACCCGGCTCTCGAAGTCTATGGCCATTCCTTTCGCGGACACGGCAGTCCTTAGTGACAGCACAGACACTAAGTCCACCTCAGAGGCAGCCGGGGGCAGCCCTGCGTCCTGTGTTTGCGTCTTCATGGGTCAGCAAGGCTTGCATGGTCTGGTCTAAGCAAGGGCTGTCAGCTGGAGCTTCCACAGAGGAGTTGTTAGGTCTCGCTTTCCATCTTTCAGGCGCTTCGAAGTTTCTGTGTGATCCTTCGCTTGAGTCAGCCCGTTTAGTGGCTTAAGCTTCAGCCAATGCAGTGGCCATTCGCCGCTCCCTGTGGTTGAAGTCTTGGTCTTCGGATGCAGCCTTCAAGAAGTTATTGGTGGTACTTCTGTTTTCTGGCGGTAAGCTTTTTGGGAAGTGTTTGGAAGAGCTAATTTCAGTGGCCACAGTGGGTCGTAGCACGTTCTTCCCTCAGAGCCTGCCGGCGCGGCGTCATTTGCTTAAAAAGCACGGCCATTTTCAGCCCTTTTGGAGCTTTTCGTACCGGCCGGACGAAGGGAAGGTCTCCCGTTCCTCGGGGACTATGCCCCTCAGCCAGACCAGCTTTGTCCTGGCAATCTCGCAGCACGCCCAAGGGTGCTTCCGCCAAGACGCCCTTGGTTTGAGGGCTTGCCCCCACCCGAAAATTTGTCTCGGGTGGGGGGGTCGTCTCCAGAAAACGCACGGACTCTCCTGGATCTGGCAGGTGCAGGTCAACGACGCCTGGGTCCATGAGATCGTCACTTCAGGATACAGGATTCACTTCAGTTCATCTCCTCCAACACGGTTTCTGCTTTCTTTCCGTTACGGGCGTCAGCTTTTTTTTTCTGGCGGCCCGCACCTTGCTCCTTCAAGGAGTGATTTCGCCGATCCCCGAGTCCAAGCGTTTTTGGGGTTTTTACTCAAACCTTTTTTTTTTTTAAATTGAAAATTTTTATTAAGTTTTCAATATAAAATAGTAACAATATTACATAGAAATATATGCAGAAAGAGATTTACAATATACATGCTTGTCAAGCGCCGCCAAGTAGAGTAGTATATAGTGATTAAGGCGCATCTGTGGAGTGTATAAAATCTCGAAAACTTTTTAAACATTAAGGCATTATATGCGGATGTTCAAATCGTAAATCAACACATTGAATTTCAGAGATCAAGACATATGAAAAATCTAGGACATACAGACATACAACACGATAGACAAAGGGAAGAGGGATAGGATCAGGATGGGGTGATGGGGAGGAGAAGTGTATGAAAGGTATTTAATACATTTTATGCTGGATGTAAAGTTCGATAAACGTCCCAGGAAAGCCATGTCCTCTCAAACAAGTCCAACCTGTCATGCAATGAGGCCGTCAAATATTCCATTCGCCGAATATCAGCTATTCTTTGGCAAAGATCCTCCGTGTTAGGTGGACTAATCTGGCGCCACCTTCCCGAAATCAAACACCTGGCTGCAGTCAAGATATATAACATTAGGATGGAGTCAGTTTTAGGGATACCTTTTACAGGGCTACTCAACAGATAGGTCAGGGGATCAAGGGGAACTCTTACCCCTAAAACATTGTGTAAGAGATTCTGTACCTGTAGCCAAAATCCTTGGATTATTGGGCAGTCCCAAAAGATGTGGGGAAGCGTTCCGAAGAGGATCGGCAATCTCCAGCATATTTGCGGGAGCTGAGGATTCCACTTAGTAGGACTTCAGGGGTATGATACCAAATAGCAGTATTTAATATAAATGTTCTCTGTATGTGGTGCAGATTGAGGACTTGGCCGCAGCCTTCCATATGGTCTGCCAAGTCGGGTAAGGGATTTCCCTGCCCAGATAAGATTCCCATTTAGCCATGTATCTGTGGGTTGGCGCTTCCTCAGGGGATGGGTTCGAGAGGATAGCGTAAAGTGCAGAGATAAGCCGCTTAGTGGAGTGGCCTGCTTTACATATACGCTCGAACTGAGTGGGCATAGATAATGTGGACATGCCAAACATGGAGGACAAAAGGTGTGAGAACTGCAGATAGTGAAATCGCGATCTCTCTGGGAGTTGGTAATCCCTCTGGAGGGTTGAAAACGGTATCAGCTTCCGGTCCCCAGGTTTTGTGATATTCACAAATCGAAACAACCCATGCCCCAGCCACGGCCCAGCGACTAGCCTTGACGATCCAGTAGGTATTAAGGGAGTGCATAAGAAAGAGGCCATAGGAGACGCCTTAGAGGCCAACTTAAACCTGTCCTTACAGTAGTTCCAAATCTGTTGGGTAAATTTAATGGGACCCAATAGCCTAGCTCGGGCAGAGGTCTAGAATGCCAAAGGAGTGCATTCGGATGGAATGGAGCAAGCCATAGCTTCTCAATCTCCATCCACTTGGAATACGCCCTGAGAGTAGACCATGCTGGGATGCGACGTAGATGAGATGCCCAATAGTAAAGAAGGATGTCTGGAACTGCCAAACCGCCCCTTTGTTTACTAGCCATAAGTACACTCTTGGCCACCCTATGCCGGCCTTTTGCCCATATAAATCGTAGGATGGCTGCCTGAATAGACCGCAGCTCCCCCAGCGGGACTGCAGGATGGACATCTTAACCGAGTTTATTCTCCCGAAAAAAGAGAGTGGAAGGGAGTGCCACTTAGAGAGCAGGTGTTTTATCTCGCTAAAGAGCGAAGGAAAATTTGCGCTATAAAGAGCCATACTGCACGGTTATCTGCATCCCTAAATACTTAATAGAATGGGTCTGCCATCTATAGGGATAATTGCGCTGAAGAGTTAGTAGGACCTCCTGGGGGATGTTTATAGGAAGAGCTTCCGTCTTAGCTGTGTTAATTTTATACCCGGACAGAGTTCCAAACTCGGCAAGGAGGGCATGGATAGCTGGCAGAGAAATATGCATTTCTGTGAGTGTCAAAAGAATATCATCTGTGAAAGAGACAGCTTAAAATCCCTATCCCTGACCTGGATGCCTTTAATATCAGGATTGGCTCGGATAGCGGCAGCAAGTGGCTCGATGCAAAGCGCAAATAGCAGCGGGGACAACGGGCAACCTTGCCTGGTACAATCGTAAAGGTTGGTGAATCGTAAAGGTGTCTGATATATAATGGGGTAATTTAATAGAAGCAGACGGGGAACAATATAATCCGTTTATTGCTGTCACAAATGGTCCCGCAAAGCCATATGCCGATAGTGTTTCAAATAGAAACGACCAGTTTAGCCTGTCAAAGGCTTTTTCTGCATCCAGGCCAAGGAGTAGGGCCTGCGACTGATGATTAACCGCATCCACCAAGTCAATCGTACGCCTCGTATTATCCCCTCCTTGCCGAAATGGAACAAAGCCCACCTGAGCTTTGTGAATTAGCTGGGGAAGCCACTGATTTAATCTGTTAGCCAGAATTTTGTATATATTTTTAAGTCTGAATTAAGGAGGGCGATTGGTCTGTAACTAGCACTATCAGCTGGGTCTTTGCCCGGTTTATGAATGAGGGTAATGTGGGAGTGGGACATGGAGTCGGGCACCGGAGCCCCCTTCATGAAGGAGTTGTAAAGCTGTAACATATATGGAGGTAGAATCTCTGAGTATACTTTGAAGTACAAATACGGAAGACCGTCTGGACCAGGGGCCTTACCCGACGGAAGGGCTTTAATGACCTCCAAGAGTTCCTCCATCTGTATAGGGGCCCCAAGCGAGGTCAAAGCCTCCTGTGGGAGGGGTGTCAGCGAACATCGGCCCAGGAAGTCCTGTATGGCTTTTTGGGCCATGTCTCCTTGCCTAGGAAGAGTCGAGGGCAAGGAATAGAGATCCGAGAAAAAACGAAGAAACAGCTTAGCAATAGATGCAGGATCATATCGCAAGGTGCCATCCCTGTCTCTAAAGGCTTGGGGCATAGAGCTAGTCGACCTCTCTTTAAGCTGTCTGGCCAGTATTGTATGAGCTTTGTTGCCGTATTCATAATATTTTTGTTTAGAATAGAGAAGTAGTTTTTCTTCTTTGCGCACGGCCAGGTCTTTCAGTTCGCCACGCAAGGCTACAATGCGCCTTAGTGTGGTAACCCTGGGATGTTGGAACATCCTCCTCTCAAGCCCCTTCAACAGAGTCCGGAGGGCTTTAGTTTTCTCTGAGTAGTCTTTTTTCAGCTTAGCACCCAAAGCTATACAATGGCCACGGAAGACTGTTTTGTGCACCTCCCATAGGACAGAAGGCGAGGAGACTGATCCCTCGTTCAGATCAAAATAGGAGGAAAGGGAATCGCGCAATAACTCTCTCTGAGCCGGCTTCTTAATAAGGGTCTCGTTTAGGCGCCAATGGCATGATCGGAGCGAGGGGGATTGGACGTCAAAATCGGCCGTGACCAGGGCGTGGTCGGACCAGGTGATCGGTCCTATGCAGGAGCCTCTCAGCATACGGAGAGTCGGCACATTGCCAAAAAAATAATCGAGCCTGGTATGAGTCTGATGGGGATGGGAGAAAAAAAGAGTATTCTTTGTCCTTAGGGTGGTTCACCCTCCAAAGGTCAAATAGCCCATGGGATCGAATGAGCCTTCTGAAGGCCGCCGAAAGCCTAGCTGAAATTAGACCCAAGGGTTTCCCCCATGTGGCACACCATGTTTCCATCGAATCTGAAAAGATCAGGTTAAAGTCTCCTCCTAAAATTACGGCTGTGGAGGGAAATTGAGTGAGCTTAGCGAATACTCTGTGCAAAAAAGATATCTGGGAGGAGTTTGGCATGTACACATTACACAGGGTGATTGGCTTCCCACCAAGTGTGGCTTTAAGAATGATATATCGTCCTGCCGGATCGACCAACGATGCCTGTACTTGCAAAGGACAAGTTCTGGATATCAATATTGCGACCCCGGCCTTTTTTTTGTCATTAACAGCAGAAAAGACCGTCGGGTATACACTCACCGGCCACTTTATTAGGTACACCATGCTAGTAACGGGTTGGACCCCCTTTTGCCTTCAGAACTGCCTCAATTCTTCGTGGCATAGATTCCACAAGGTGTTGCAACGATGCTCAATTGGTACCAAGGGGCCCAAAGAGTGCCAAGAAAATATTCCCCACACCATGACACCACCACCACCAGCCTGAACCGTTGATACAAGGCAGGATGGATCCATGCTTTCATGTTGTTGACGCCAAATACCATCCGAATGTCGCAGCAGAAATCGAGACTCATCAGACCAGGCAATGTTTTTCCAATCTTCTACTGTCCAATTTCGATGAGCTTGGGCAAATTGGAGCCTCAGTTTCCTGTTCTTAGCTGAAAGGAGTGGCACCCGGTGTGGTCTTCTGCTGCTGTAGCCCATCTGCCTCAAAGTTCGCCGTACTGTGCGTTCAGAGATGCTCTTCTGCCTACCTTAGTTTTACCGGGTGGCAATTTGAGTCACTGTTGCCTTTCTATCAGCTCGAACCAGTCTGCCCATTCTCCTTTGACCTCTGGCATCAACAAGGCATTTCCGCCCACAGGACTGCCGCTCACTGGATGTTTTTTCTTTTTCGGACCATTCTCTGTAAACCCTAGAGATGGTTGTGCGTGAAAATCCCAGGAGATCAGCAGTTTCTGAAATACTCAGACGAGCCCTTCTGGCACCAACAACCATGCCACGTTCAAAGGCACTCAAATCACCTTTCTTCCCCATACTGATGCTCGGTTTGAACTGCAGGAGATTGTCTTGACCATGTCTACATGCCTAAATGCACTGAGTTGCCGCCATGTGATTGGCTGATTAGAAATTAAGTGTTAACGAGCAGTTGGACAGGTGTACCTAATAAAGTGGCCAGTGAGTGTATATGTTTGGCAAAGCTGAACGATCCTTTGGAGTCGTAGTGAGTCTCCTGCAGGAAGACCACATCCGCCTGCAAAGATCGGCACTCCCTCAAGGCTAATCTCCTCTTCACATTAGAATTGAGCCCTTTTACGTTTAAAGTAACACAACGTACCATGGCCGGCAGAGGATAGTATAATGTACAAACTATGAGGTGTTCTGTGGAGACGTATGTACTAAGAGGCTACCTTCCTTATTCTGTATGTAGGCTAGGGCCTCAGACGAGGATGGTGACAAGGGAAGGGATGGAACAGTAGGAAAGGAACAGTTAGACGCAGACTAGGGAAACAAAGATGATATCACAAACAAATCCAACGAGTATTCACCACAGCAAGTAAGTGTGAACCTGGCGTAAGGGAAAAAACTGCCCCTAGCGCCCCTTCTGAAGCATAAGAACGCAGAGTGTCTGGGGTATGGAGTTTGTCACGGGCTGTCACCAAAAACCCAACTAAAAAACAAAACACGAGGGTTGTTAGTTGAAAGCCCGCCTCCTAAAATTACCAAAAAGAGCTAGCTCTATAAAAGAAAGAAATGAGAACCTCTTGTCCCCTGAGGAAACACAAGAGGAGAGAGGAATGCGGAAAAACAGCATATACCAAAAAAAAGGAAAATCGCCCGATAGGCATTAAAATAAGATGAAAACTTATGCCTGTAAATACAGAGGAAAACAAGAGAGATCATAAAGAACAAGCATCTTTTTAAATAGACTATAACTTTGCTGACTGGAAAGAAAAAAGACAAAACACCAACAATGTCCCAAACAGCAATATGAAAGCCACTACTCAGCTGTCCACCGCTCATTCTTGTGCTCATGCTCAGGAACGTCTGTTCCTCTGTATTGGAGGAGAAGTACCCGGGGAGCGTCCTTTGTGAGTTGTGCCGGCTGCCAGATCTGAGGCGGTGGAGGTGGTATGCCGGGCATTTCCCAGTCATCCAGCCTCGGGATAGGGATCTGAAGTGTTTTGCAGAAGACCGGAAGATCCGAGAAAACTCTGAGAACTGCTGACCGACCCTCAACTCGAGCGGAAAGAGCAAAGGGAAAGTTCCACCGATAGGGTATGCGCTTTTCCTTCAGGATGGCCAGGAGCGGTCGTAGGTGGCGCCTCTTCTGCAGCGTGTGCCAAGATAGGTCAGAAAAGATTTGAATAGGGGCACCTTGGTAGTCAATGTTGCGCAGACCTCTAGCTTTTTCCATAATGGCTTCCTTCACTGCATGGTCATGTAGGCAGCAAATGATGTCCCTAGGAAGTGGAGTAGATCCTTTGGGTCGGAGCGCCCTGTGGGCCCTATCTAGTTTTACAGGGCAGGGGGGGGGGGGCGGACCCCAGGATCGGGTTGAATATAGTGTCCAAGATGGCTTGAAGGTTAGCCTCCCCCTGCGCCTCAGGAAGTCCCCGCACCCGTATGTCGTTCCTACGGCCCCGGTTATCAAGATCTTCGACCTGTCGGGTTAGGTCTCGGACTATAGACATCTGTGCAGAGATAGAGGGATGAATCTGGGCAATATACTTTCGTGTGTTGTCATGATCCTCCTCCAGTGTTTCTACTTGAGATGCTATTTGCTTGATGTCCTGTCTAAGGGCTGTAATCTCATATCTCATATCTCAATCTCATATCTCATATCATCTTTAGTTGGCAATTGCTGCAATAAATCAGCCCACATGTGTCGGTCTGGAGGACAAGGGCTGTGCTGAGCTATGGAGGGTGCAGGGGATCCCTGCCAGGAGAAAGCACCACTGCCTGAGTCCAGTGTGTGGGGTGATGCATGAGGCCCTGATTCCACCATTTCTAAGCCCAGAGAGGGTCTGAGCTGAGGAGCCCCTGCAGAGGCTTTGGGGTTTGGGGCACTGTGAGGAGGGTTTGCTGCCTTATCGCTGTACAGTGGCGGGGTAAGCGCCATGTTGGCTGAATGCAGCTGCACGTGTTGGTGCCGCGGGGGAGAAGGCGGGGGCGCCGCAGCGCTATGTACCTGATGCGGCTCTGAGTCCACTGCCCGGCCTGTGGCCGCAGTTGAAAGAAGGCGCGCTGCCCTCGTTGCCCTGGTCTCCGGGCGAAACGGGGAGTCCTCCGGTCCTGGTACCGCCGCCGTGTAAGGCTGCAGGCAGGCGGATGTAAGCGCGGGCTGTGAGGATGTCGGCTGTGATGGCGGGAGCGGGACTCGCGGCACCGCGCGAGCAGGAGCAAGGTAAAGGTCCAGCGCCATCTGGGTCCATGACAGGACCGGAGCCCTCCGTGAGGTGTTAGGTGGTGGCTGGGATCTCCTCTTGCCCATTTAAAGCGAAGATGGCGTTAGGGCTTGTTAAAATAGATGGCCTGTGGTCGGAGCTCCTCTAGCATGCGACCATCTTGCTTGACTTCCGGCCACGCCCCCTCTACTCAAACCTTTTTATGATCCCCAAAAAGGACGGCTCAGTGAGTACGGTGTTGGATCTCTAGGAGCTCTACTGGTTTGTGCAAGTTCCCGGTTTCCTCATGGAGTCTCTCCAGTCGGAGGCTCACTGGAGCAGAATGAATTTCTGGCCACCATAGACATCAAGGACGCTTATCTGCACGTCCTTATTTCCCAGGCCCACCAGCGGTTCCTCCGTTTTGCTGTAGGCTCGCAGGACTTTCAGTTCAGGGCTCTGTCGTTCGGCCTCGCAACTGCACCAAGAGTCTTCACAAAGGTTCTGGCGCCCTTGATGGCGATTCTTCGCGTCAGGAGAGTGACTGCTACCCCGTATCTAGTGAAGGCTTCTTCTCGTCGCACCTGTCTGGACAGCATCAGGATCACCCTAGACACCCTGGTGCTCTTCGGGTGGATAGTCAATTTTGACAAGTCATGTCTGATCCCATGGCAGAGGATGGAGTTTCTGGGGATGAGTCTCGACACTCAGGTGTCCAGGGTGTTTCCTCCAACAGGGAAGATCCAGCAGCTGCAGTCAGACGTTTCTCTACTTCTGAATCACACCCCATATACCTTTCGTACTTGCATGCGGGTTCTCGGCAGGATGGTGGCTGCCTTCGCGGCTGTGGCCTTTGCGCAGTTTCATTCTCGTCCTCTGCAGCGGGCGATCCTGTCTCGGTGCGACGGGTCTCCAACGACCCTGGACACAACGATTCGTCTGCTACCGCGGGTGCGAGCCGACCTGGGCTGGTGGCTAATCTCAGCAGCGTGGCAGCAGGGGAAGTCGTTTCTGTCCCCGCAATGGCTAATCACCACCACAGACGCCTGTGCATCGAGGTGGGGCGCCATCGTCGGTTCCCGGATGACTTAGGGTCGCTGGTCCCTCAGGGAATCCAATCTTCAGATCAATGTTCTGGAGCTCTGGGCCATTTTCCTGGCGCTCTCTCATTGGTCCCGTCTTATTCAAGGTCACCCAGTGCGGGTTCAGTCCGACAATACCACGGCAGTGGCCTACATGAATCCTCAGGGTGGCACCAGAAGCCGGGCAGTTTTTCGGGAAGCTGCGAGGATTCTTCGCTGGGCAGAGCGGTCAGTGCCAATTTTGTCGTCGGTCTTCATTCCAGGGGTGGAAAACTGGTTGGCCGACCATCTTGGTCGAGTGACTGTCGATTCCGGGGAGTGGGCTCTTCTGCCGGAGGTTTTTCGCCTCCTATGCCAGAAGTGGGGGACGCCAGACATCGATTTGTTTGCGTCTCGCCTCAATCACCAACTCCCCAGGTACATGGCCCTAGCAGTAGATGCGCTGGTCCTGCCTTGGAGTCAGTTCGCTCTGATCTACCTGTTTCTTCCTTGGCCTCTTCTACCTCGAGTGCTCAAGCGCCTCATGTCCGAGATGGTACCCGCTATTCTCATCTCCCCAGACTGACCCCGCAGGTCCTGGTACGTGGACCTCGCCACCCTATTGGCAGATGTACCTTCTCTCATCCTCGAGAGCGAGCGTTTTATTGTTTGGACGTGGTCAGGGCCGTTCGAATCTACCTCTCTGTTACAGAGCCCTTTAGGCGTTCTGAAGCCCTCTGTCATTCCGGAGGGCCCACGCAGGGGCCTGGCGGCCTCTAAGGCCACCATTGCCAGCTTGATCTGGTCTGCAATTTCGGAAGCCTATCGGTCTAGGGGGAACCCCTTCTGTTTCGGGTCACTGCTCACTTCACAAGAGCGGTTGGTGCCTCCTGGGCGGTTCGGCATCAAGCTTCAGCTTTACAGGTTTGCAAAGCTGCTACATGGGCTTAGGTCCATACCTTTTCTAAGTCCTACCATATCCATACCTTGGCCTCGGCTGACGCAAGCTTCAGGCAGCAGTTTGCTAGTGGTCATCACTGATGATTAATTTTTTGGTTGTTACCTCTTTTTTTTCTCCCACCCTCTAGCACTGCTCTTGGACATCCCAAGGTGCTGTGTCCCCCAATGACATTGGCGAGAAAATTGGATTTTTGTACTTACCGTTAAATCCTTTTCTCGTCCAATTCATTGGGGGACACGGGTCCCGTCCTAATTTTTTTCCATGGAAACGGTGTGCTCTTTTGTTCTTCCTCTCAGCCACGGCTTTTGTACCAACTGATCAGTCTGGCGTCAGCAGGAGTGATATAGGCCACTGGGGCGGGCCCAACTCGTTTGGTCTGCCTAGTGTCCGCCTCCTAGGGGAAGGGCCTATACCCAAGGTGCTGTGTCCCCCAATGAATCGGACGAGAAAAGGATTTTACGGTCAGTACAAAAATCCAATTTTTGTGGAGAATAATTATCTATCTAGCACACAGAAATTTTAGAACTTTGAAAATGACAAATTTTTCCAAATTTTCATGAAATTTTGATATTTTTCCCCAAAAAACTAGGATTCTATGGACCAACATATCTTGCTAACTTAAAGGACAATGCCTCACGAGAAAACAATCTCTGAATCACATGGACAGGTGAAAGTGTCAAAAAGTTATTCTCACATAAAGGGACACATGTCAGATTTAAAAAATAGGGCTGGGTCCTTAAGAGGTGTAGTTTCTTAGATGGAGTCAATTATGGGAGTATCTAACATGCAGACCCCTTAAATCCACGTCAGAATTGGACTGGTACCTAAAAAATCTGTTGCAAATTTTCTTAAAAATGGGGAAAATTACTAGTAGTAATAATTACTAAGCCCCCTTATGTCGTAAAAAGATATTCAAAAAATGTCAACGTACAGCAGATGTTGTAGATGCTAGCCATAAACTATTTTGTGTGGTATAATTACGGTGTTTCCCCAAAAAGAAGACACTGTCTTATATTTTCACAAGACACACTGTGGCAATTTTCAGGGAATGTCTTATTTTTTATTAACTATGGTACAACAATCTACATTTATTCAAATATAGTTAAGTCGTCGTCTTCTGGAGCATCGTCCCACTGACACTTGCTGGTTGGTGCTGGGAGAGGTCTAAAAACTTTATCTGTAAGACTGGAGTTGCTCAGTTTGAATGAGCTCCTAAAAAATGGACAGCTCAAGGCTATGTCTCCACTGCACAGCTTTACGATCGTATTTTTGGTACTTTTAGAATTTTAAAAGCACCGAAAATCTGATCGTTCATGCAGCCCCATAGACTACAATAGAAAAGACAGGCTGTAGTCTCCACAGCTCGTCTTTTCTACGATCGTCTTCTGGTGCTGGAGTATTATACAACATGTTGTATAATATGCCGGCGCTTTTAGTTTTCTCAGCGTTTTCCCATACAATACAATTGTATGGGCGACGTAAAAAAAAAAAGAGGCAACCACGTTTTTTGTGCAAAAGTGACAAAAACCGCTGTCCTGCATCAGAAAAGTTCATAGTTCAACTGGACAACTGTTTCCATTCCCAGACTAGCTTCTGTTGTTGCAGATGATAGTGTATTTAAAAACTGGCTCCTCACAGTCCGACACTCACCCTGGCTGATTTCCTCTTGTTTTGGGGTATGGCTTATATTGCGCAAATTCTTAGAAATCTTTCTACGGCTTATTTTATGTGTCTTCTTTTCGGAGAAACACGGTATCCATCTTACGTGCAGACATTTTTGAACTTTTCAAAATGTTCACATATTGACATTCTTCACAAATAAGCAAGCATTGTATGGACAATGTGTCACAAAACAATCTCTAAATTACTTGGATAGGTAAAAGTATGAAAAAGCTATTCCCATGTAACGTGACATGTCAGATTTCAAAATGGGGGCTCTGTCAGGAAGGTCAAAACTGGCAGCGCGGTCTGTTGTTAAAAAGTACATCTTGTCCCTCATATGACTATGTACAGTCCCTGAGAGAAGTTCTGTCCCTTATTCATGTTGTGGAAACCAAAGCTTATAACCTGACTTAAAATTCATCCATTGGTTTTAGAAATGACTCGTATGAAAGCTGAAACCCTCCCAAATGAGGTTTTGTTCACGAAAATATATTGGCTTCACTGCTGAAATATTGATCATTTAAGGAACACAGGTCAGATTTTGGCAAGACAAAAGTTTTGTCGCTTTGTCATATAATGCACCCAATCCTAGTTTACAGCCTCACCTGTGCTCACTAATTGATAGGTTAATTAGTGGGTTTGCATAAAAAGAACTCCAGCACCCCAGACCTTCACTTAAACTGCAACTTGACCTCTGACAACATGCCAAAAATCCACCCTGCGACGAAAGCCTTGATTATCAAGTGGCTAAAGACCAGATCCACTGCAGAGGTGGCTGGCACCTTTAATGTGTCTCAGCGTCAAGTACAAAGAATTCAAAAAAAGATTTGAAGAGACTGGAGATGTTTTTGACAAGCCCAGGTCCGGCAGACCCCGCAAGACAACTGCTCAGGAGGAACGTTTGTTGGTTCGAAAATCAAAAGCCAGCCCCTCTTCCACTTCAGCACAGCTCCAACAGGCCTGGTCATCTCAAATCCCTGTGTCAACTAGAACAGTTTGTAGGATTCTGTCTCGAAATGGCATCCATGGTCGAATCAGTGCCCAGAATCCAGCACTTAACAAAAGGCAATTAAAAAAACGTGTGGCATTTGACAAGCCACACAGCCTGCTAAACGGATGGACGTTGGAAAAGTGGCAGAAGGTGGATTTCTCAGATTAATCTTCAGTTGAATTACGCCATAGCCGCCGCAAATACTGCAGGGGATCTACTGGAGCCCGTATGGATCCAAGATACACCCAGAAAACAGTTTGGTGGTGAAAAGTATTAGCTACCTCTTACATTCCCTATCATAAAAAGGGTCAAATTTTGCAGCAGGATGGTGCTCCATCTCATACATCCATCTCTACATCAAAGTTCCTCAAGGTAAAGAAGATCAAGATGCTCCAGGACTGGCCAGCCCAGTCACCAAACATGAACATCATTGAGCATGTTTGGGGTAGGGTAAAAGAGGAAGCTTGGAAGACAAAACCAAAGAATCTTGACGAACTCTGGGAGGCATGTAAGACTGCGTTCTTTGCCATTCCTGATGTCTTCATCAATAAATTGTATGAATCATTGTCGAAACGCATGGATGCAGTCCTTCAAGATCATGGAAGTCACACAAAATATTAAATATGGCTCTAATACCACCACAGCTTCATTCACCAATGTTATGAACCGTATCTTTGTATTTGAAGTGAAATATTTGTTTGATTTTTACATTACTTTCTGTGGGTGACAAAACTTTTGTCTTGCCAAAATCTGACCTTTCTGTGTTCCTTAAATGATCAATATTTCAGCAGTGAAGCGAATTTATTTTCGTTTAGAAAACCTCATTTGGGAGGGTTTCAGCTTTTATGAGTCATTCCTAAAACCAATGGATGAATTTTAAGTCCGGTTATAAGCTTTGGTGTCCACAACATGGATAAGCGACAGAACTTCTGTCAGGGACTGTAGACGTTAAAAGAAAAAAAAAATTCAATAGGAGCTGTATCATTAATGGTTTAAACATGTAGGCAAAGGTAAAAAAAAAAAAACTTTGATGTTTTGATTTTGCTTCCTTGCAAAACTAGAGTAGTTATCATCTCCTGCTTGTCTACACAAGCTTTCTTAAGAAATCAACCACCTCTCTCCACTCTAATAGGCTTTAGAACCCTGGCCAGAATGGTGACGTAACATCCTGCTGTTTATCAACAGCACAACTGACGAACTTTAATCTCTGTAGTCTTCTGCTCTGTTGTGTCCCTTTAACATGCTCGGCTAGGAATAGCAGGCTATTATGCCAATCACCGCTGTAGAATTGCCCACACTCTAACCAAAAGGTGAGAGCCTAAAGCTGGCAGTGAAGAGCAGAAACAGCATGGTGAGAACACAACTTTAAAGTGTTGTAGAAGGTGCAAGTTTTAACAAGCACATGTCAAAGACAATGCAAAAAAGAGAAAAAAAAATCCCGCCTGCATGCAACATTGTATTACTGTTGTTCAATAATTGAAAGACCTAACCAGCAGAAGAGTAACATACTGTAATTGAATCTAGACATTTGTCAATAGAAATCTGCACATGCTGGTGTGAATGTCGTTTCCTTCTGAATGTCATTCACACAATACACATGTAGGCGAGTAAAAACACTTATGCTGTATGAGAAACCTATAAGTGATGAAAAACTTGTGCTTTGCCGCGGCCCCACATTATGGGCCGCCTTATCTTCTACACAACGTTGAATAACCCAGTCTACATGAAAATATTCAATGGTTTTTAAATTAGACTATATCGATACAAAAATTTAGGGTGGTCACACCTGTCACACCTCTATTGCCAAAATGACTGAAATTGCTTAATTAATTGTGTCATTTCCTAAGGACTTTGGCTACCAGGGTCGCCTGACTATGAAAAACTTAGTCATTGGATATGTTGGTTAAAAATCTTCCATCCTCTTGTTCACATTTGCTTGGGTGGTAATGCCAGACACTTTAAACAATGTGATCGCCTCATTTTTTTTTTATAGACATGAAAGGCTTTTTCATATCTGTGTTAAATTGTTTTTTAATTACATCAGATTTTTTAATAGTTATAAAGAAAACTTTGATGTTAATAGAAATGGTTGGTTGATTCAGAAAGCTACTACTTGAGCTAAGGCTACATGATAGTGTAGCACATATGCAACTTGTTTGCATTTTAATTGCATCATACATTTTTTACTGGTAAAAGTATCAATGGTAATTTGTAGGCTTCACAATATATCTCAGCTGCTTTTTTTGTGAAAGCTTCAATTTCCATACTATTCTGTGTAGCCCTAGCCATCAACTGTGCAAGATTTTTAATTTCTAATTTTTACTGATACTGTAAATACTTCTACAGAATGCACTTATTAGTATTATATATTTAATTTTATCCTGAATAAAAAAAAGTTAAATATAGCACTGCACACTAACTTTAGATATTTGCATACATTTATTTATTAACAGGCAGAAGATGAAGAAGGCTACCGTAAGCTTATTGACCAGAAAAAGGATCGCCGTCTAGCCTACCTTCTCCAACAGACTGATGAGTATGTTGCTAATCTAACCAGTTTGGTTTGGGAACATAAACAAGCGCAGGCTGCCAAGGAGAAAAAGAAGAAGAGAAGAAAGAAGGTAGGGACATATTTAGCCTTCAAGGTTTGATACATTGTGTTTTTAAAAGCAGATAGAAATATCTTGCATGAGCAAATTTTGTGTAAAGGTATTAAAAATATGAGAAAGACAAACTTGGTATCTCAAACCATGGATTCCAAATATTCTCAAATTTGCGAAACACACTCCTCTTTTGATAGATTCCCCTCTCAAGACTTAACACATTTTTTATTTTTTATATGTTCTCCTATTGTTGGAGGAGAAAGCTGATTACTGAAAACTAATCTACTTATCTACAGCATGCAGAAGACACTAATAAGGACATAAGGATCGCTAATAAAACCTAATATATACACCGCAATGGTTCCTCTGAAATGAAAAGCATGTGTACTTTATGGATAAGCTTCAAGACATTTTTGCAGATGTCCCCCAGCCCGTACTTCCACATAATGTGTATTAGTTGAGCACCATCTATGGAGCACCTAGGTCAGTAGGAGTCTCCACAAATTCCCATTTGATTAAGGGCCAGTGGAGTTTGATACGCTCTGTAAAATAGCAAAAGTAGAGAATCTCTGCTCTTCACATAAGGATACTTGCTTCAGTAGAGACATAATATCACTCCATTGCTCCTCTGAGAGTGGGCCAATATCTGAGTCCCACCTTGCACTGACATGTAATTGTAGATCATTATTGAACTCAGACAGCAAGCTCCTATAAATTCCCAAAATAAGCACCTTAGTGAATCTCGCCTCACAAACCAATACTAGTGTGGATGCACTATTCAAAGACATATTTGCAGACTTCAATTGGCCGTTATATGCATGCCTAAATTGAAGGTACTGGTGGAAGACATGGTGAAGAACAGCAAAGTCCTCTTTTAATTGAGCAAAGCTTTTTACGGTTCCCTGATGCTGAACAAATTAGTCCGTTTCTCCAGTTCTGTAAATTTATGATTGGACCACAAAGAAGTAAATTTACAACAAGTTTAAATCTTTAAGATAGACTTTCTCCTATTCCACACCTCAATATTAGACATGCTGTGTCCCTTATTCTGTAAGATGCAGTAGTTTCAGAGTAATTAATATTAAAATCTGGCAAATCTGCAGCCAGAAAAGAGTCCAGTTTATTCATGGGTAGGTCTTAGCCATGCCCACCTGACAGTTCACATGTTTCTAGCTATTCAAAGTAATAGGTAAATCAGTTATGAGGTGGGCAGGGATAGCCTCAGGTGGGCGGCGCATGAATTAAACTGACTCTCTTCTGGCTGGAAACTGCAGATTTGAGCAGTAAATACTCTAAAACTACAGCATCTTACAGAATAAGGGACACCACACTGGAAACAGCCTGTCTGTCACTAGCTTGTGCAGTCCTCATCAAGGATGGCATAATCTATGGGACAGGTTCTCTTTAAGTACTGTCATAAATAGCAGGCCACAACGTATTCCTGTTTGTGCCTGTGCTACTGAACAAAATCAGATTTTATTTGAAGTTGAACTCTGCCAGTTTTTGGCAGAAAAATGAATTATTTCTATACTAATACATGTCTTCTTACATGATTTAACAATATATCTGGGTTTCCACACAGTGTTCTTGATTACATTTCAGGTATCTGTTGGGGTATTGGAAAAAGACTATTGCGACATAGCTGTCCTAGCCCCATAGGGATAAGTAGTATTATGTGGACTATGTTTACTCTATTTTCTGTACACCTTTTGGGCCTCAAAAGCATGGTAGTCTATGCTTCTGTGTCCTGCAAAGAAAGCATGTACTGCTGACAAATAGAGCGAAAGTAGTTCAAATAGGACTACGTTTGCTCTAAAGACCGCTGTAAGCCTGGGGCGGCTATATCGTTGTATCCTTCAGGCTACTATTTTTTTTCACATTAACCTGATGGATACCTCAGACACTATGAACAGCCCCTTATATGACATAAGGGGGACGTTATCAATGGATATTACAGCCTGAAACACATTTAACATAAACTCCATATTTATAAAGTCCTTAGCGCAATGGCTGTCAAGGAATGCTGGAAGTTGCACCAGCACAAGAGTTGCAGAGCCACAGGTTGGAGACATTTGAGCATCCTGCTTTTGTCCTTTAGGCTAGATCCACACAGCAAAGTTTAAAAGCCAACCAATATCTAATGGCGGCCCAGTACATTAGGGCGTTGGTCCCACAAAATATAGAACATGTTCTATATTCCTCAGGTTGGTTTTTGGATTAGGAAAACCTCAGTAAAAAATCTGTGCTGTATAGAATACAGCACAGATTTTCTATTGAGGGACTACACAGCGTTGTGTAGGTTGGATTTTCGGCAGACTCAAAATACTGAATTCCCTGAAAAACTGACCAAAAATCTTGTGATGGGTAGACTTAGCCTTAAAGAGAACCTGTCACATAGGTTATGCCACCCTTGATGAGGACAGCACAAGCTAGTGACAGGCATGCTATTTCCAGCGCTGTGTCCCTCATTCTGTAAGATGTTGTAGTTTTAGAGTATTTAATGCTCAAACCTGGCTGTTTGCAGCCAGAAAAGAGTCATGAAAAGAGTCAGTTTAATTCATGACCCGCCCACCTGAGGCTAGGCACTCCCACCTCATAACTGATTAGTGAATAATTGAAGCGGGTAGGGCTAGCCATGGGGGGTGGTGGGGAGTACAACACCTGCTCTTGAATAAGCGGGAATCTTTTCTGACTACAAACTGCCAGATTTAAGCATTAAATACTCTGAAATGGCTGCATTTTACAGTATAAGGGACACCGCACTGGAAACAGCACATCTGTCACTAGCTTGTGCTGTCCTCAGCAAGGGGGGCATAATCTATGTGACGGGTTCCCTTGAAGTATAATTCCATGTTGGACTCCTGACCTAAGCTCTTAAATGCATAAAGAGATTGATAAAAATTATGCATAACTCTCAATATGTCTGATTCCTCAGTAACTCTTACTCCAGCCTCTGACACTAGCTCTGTTATGAAAGATGAGGCCTACTGAGATCTAATCAACATAGCCAACAACTGGCCCACATGTTCTCCTTGTTTAGAAAATTTTTTCTTGTTTCATAGTTTCATAGTTTGTAAGGCCGAAAAAAGACAAGACGTCCATCCAGTTCAGCCTGTTGTGCTAAGGTGTTGATCCGGAGGAAGGCAAAAACCCCAATGAGGTAGAAGCAATTGTCCTCATTTAGGGAAAAATTCCTTCCCGACTCCAATCTGGCAATCAGAAAAATCCCTGGATCAACGACCCCTCTCCTGAATCCTAGACACTATAAATTGTACAAGGAAACTTTTATTATCTGCCATAACAAGCATCTGATCCTTTTAATGACATGTTGAGCTTCCTTCTAATTTATTCTGTTAGCGTCTGAACGATTTATCACAAAGGTTTGCTCAGAATGGGCTACCCTATCATGAAGTACCTTGAGAAGGCCTTAGTTTTAGTTTTCTGTTTTCTAATGCCTTGTATATAAAGTCCCCTAACGATGGCCTTCGCAGTATCCCAGATGCATGTGATTGAGTCTGACCTCACATTAATAGGAAAAAATTCTTCATGTTCAGTGTCAAAAGTTATGCCAATTCATTGTACCCAGAAAGGGTTCAGACACCATAAATTCTGTGGGCCAATTCCCCTTTACCAAAATTTAGCCGGACTCTAATCGGGGAGTGGTCTATAATACTCCTCAATAAATGTTCCCCTTGCCCTACCAGTCCTATCAACTCATCTGAGCCTACGGACAGGTCTGACCTTGAGATGGCATGATGTGTCAAAGAGTAGCACAAATATTATCTTATGATAGGAATTCTTATTTGTCTAATTTCTCTCAAGCCCACATCCTCCACCAACCAGTAAAGATCCGTTGGTTGTGACAAGGGTTCAACTGCATCCTTATGAAACTTTTCCCAAAAAAGGTGCATATAATTAGTTAGTCTCCTACAATCAAGGTAAGGGACACCAGAGGAAAAATCCACAAAGGCCAAGACTTTGATATACAGCGCCAATATCAGCACAGTAACCCTTTGCAATAGTGCAGAGTAAACAGACAAATCTACCCTCTGTATGAACTTTAAAGCCAACAAAAAGGGGATACTACAGTGGATTAATATATTAATCCCCCTAATATTTGATGCAAAAATAGAATGGAAAAAGACCAATACCCGAATAAGTGTAGCGATCTCTAGGATCCCTGTGAGAGGTTCTGCTGTCTCATAAGCAGTACACCTATAAACATGGCTGTAACGCAGGTAAACAATCATAACGAAAAACATTCTCCTATAACGCCAAAGAGGTCAGGGCAATCAGTACTCTGAAGAACCTGAAAGGAACAGGTGAGAAAACTCCTGTCAGCTAAACACGTAGTAAAGTTTTTCCTGCTTATTATCTATACAAACCGTATAATATGATGTGATCAACAAGAACAGTTAGGGTATGTTCACACGGCTTATTTTGGCATTCGTGGCACATTATGTATGTCTATGGGGCCGTCGGGCTGCCCGACAGACAATAGAGACCCCATCACTAATATGTGATGTCAGACTTCCCTTTCCAGTCATCCATCTGGGATAGAGGTCCATAAGGACCTTTCATTAGCATCTGGCCAGCCATTTTGACCTTCGGCAAGCAAAAGAAAAAAAAAAAAAAAGCGTAGTCTATTGCGGCCACCCACAGATTCCTAAAGCGTTTCTTAAAGGGGTTCTCCGTGAATTGAAGAAACTTAAATACATAAACTACATGTCATAATGAAAAAATGCTTACATGCTTATAATTAGGGATAATCATTATAGCAGAAAGAAATGGCCAGGCTCCTCCCTGTGCAGAAATCTGTCCTGGGATGTAGAGTATAGCAGTAGGACAGACTGAGTTACTTCCTGGTTAGGCTGACTGGCATAACTGAGCATGCCTACAGTGCTCAGTCAGCCTGAGAGACTTGTGGTGTGAGGGATGGCTCTAGTGTAGGGAGGAGATGTTTCAAATAGTGTGAATATGTATATATGTGTATACATTACTATATATAAATAATTTGTTGTGGATAGAGTATATAAAATGCATATCTCAATTGGAAGGAGGAAGTAGGCTATTGTGGGATATGTAGTTTTCAAACAGAGCACCTAGCAACTGTAGCTCTGCCCACTGAGGAAAAAGATCCAACAATGTTATGCAATATAACAGCATATGAAAGTATTGTGGCACATATTTACTGCTTATCTTTAGCATTCCTCCATTATCTGTTCTTATTGTTTTTGGTTTCTCACACAACCCCTTTAATGTCCAGAAAACGTGACCTTCTTTTCTGCACCTCGGTGAGCAAATATATTTCTAAAGGTGCTATTGACATGAAATTCTCATCTGATGTCGGTAACAACCCAGGTACAGTTTCCAAAGGACCTGGGCATGTTATCATCAGAACTGGATAAACTGATCATTCGTATCTGTGGTGAGCGATCTCATTTATTAAAGGGACCTATAAGGGGCACATGACCATCAGATCTGGACTGTTTTGTAAAGTAAGAGGATGGCCTGGTGTCCTGATATTTGGCTTTCGGATGAAATTTATGGAAAATTTAAAAAAAAAATCACATTTCAATGATATTTTATCCTGAAAGTAGGCCATTTAAGTTACTGTATTGCATGCAATGTTGATTTTTCTCATCTCAAACATTTGAATGAAACAAAAGCAAACAGTCAATGTCTCCATAACATTGTCTTGTAGCCTTGAGCATCAATTACAGCTTTACAGCGACATCTCATGCTGTTTGCAAGTTGAGTTATTGACTGCTGAGGCATGGCATCCCACTCTTCTTGAAGGTTGTCCCACAGGTTATTGAGATTCAGAGGTACATAGTTACGAGCTTCTACACGGCGACTTTGCTGATCCCACAAGCTTTCTCGGGGATTCAGATCTGGAGAAAGTGCAGGCCACTCCATTTGAGGTACCCCGTTCCCTTATGATGCGACCTTGATGAGCTGGAGCATTGTCGTCCATGAAGATGAAATTAGCCCTGTGTTAATGCAGAGGCACAATGACTGGATTAATGATGTTGTTCAAATAGTAGAGGCTTGTCGCTGTACCATTCACAAAGTGTACGTCCGTTCTATATTGACTAGACACACCTATCCACACTGTAGCACCACCACCACAAAAGGTTAATCTGATGCCAGTGGCTGATGCATAGCATCTCCAGCATTGTTGGCGACCATTGTTTTTGCTCAGAATGCAACACCTTTCATTACTGAACAGCATTAAGGACCACTGCTCCCTTATCCAGCCTAGATGCCCTCTGGCCCATGCAAGGTAATGATGCATATTTCTATTGCTGTGGTCAGACCACACTGATATAAACGGTTATGAATGTTCTGATGTGATACTTGGTTGCCTCTCACCTCCCTTAACCGTGCTTGGAGTTGTGTGGTTCTGTTTCCGAAGGCATTGTTTACAATGATACGGCCATCAGTGTGTGATGTAGCCAAAGAACACCCACTTCTTTCTTTGCCTTTCTTTGACTCTTCCAGTCAATCTGTATATCTGTTACAACCGGCTGATGACACTTTGACATTCTTAGCTAAGTGGCCACTTCCATTTTATAGCCTCATAATGGTGACATACTGTTGATCAATTGTAAGATGTTGTCTTGCTCTCATGTGAAAATGTGAAAAGCATGGGGAAGAGGACTGTTTGACCCTTGAATCACCCAATAAATGTAAGGGATATATTTGATTGGGACTTAAACACCTGTTGGGAATTTTGCCATTAAAGGTGTTGTCTCACTACAAGGATTTTTTTTTTATGTTAAAGATCTTGCAAAAACAAGTCACTTGGCAATATATGTCCATTAACATTGTCCTACCTATTACTAGATATCCCCTTTTGTGTGGGCTGCATCAGCTCCTGAGGTCACTATAGCTACAGACCTGTTTGATCTCTCCTGATAGGCTGCCAACACTGGTTGCTATAGCTACAGACCTGGCTTCTACTGCAGCCTAGTAGAAGCCAATAAACACGCCCCTGAATTCAAAATGAAACCAAGAAAACAGGACTGAGGTAAGATTAATCAATGTAGTGAGACAACCCCTTTAAGATGCCCATTATGTCTGTGTAATCTAGGTATTTGACAATTACTGGTCGTGTCACAAGGCATTACGGGAAAGGAGCTGAGAAGCTCAAGTGCCCTCTGTTGGATCTAGCAAATCCTCAATTTGCTTCTGACTCACTGAATCTTTAGAGAGCAAAAAGGGATATTAGTGGAGGGCAAAAAAGAAATTCAAAACTCCACACACCTACATGGTACTCTCTACAAGGAGAGAGATTCCCCTTTCTGAATCACTGGTCATGGTCATTCTTGGAGTGATGAATGAAAATGGTTTTGTTAGTGTTGTCTAGAGTCAGTGGATCTTTTTTTTTTTTTTTTAAACAAATTTTATTGCATTTTCAAACATTTAAACAATAAACACATATCTCTGACATGTAATAGTGGTCATATCACGTATTTGCATAATCTCCGGACCTGTGCCTGGAATATGTAGATAATACATACAGAGAAAACAGAGAAAACATCAATTTACAAGGATATAAAAGAAATTGAATTAAACAAAATATCATCACTACTAAAGTGCAACTGCGTCCTATCTTCGTCTCACGCGCCCGTATGGGCTTTAATGGAACCTCATACTCGAGTCCAAAGTTCCTCAGACCTGAAGTCTCCTCAGTGTGCGAGTCAGTGGATCTTAAGTCGGGTTTTGCCAGGACGTGCCTTATCTGCTAAGAAGCAAATGTAAACAAGCCAAGGAGCTGAGAGAGAGAGAGAGAGAGACACAGACAGGCAGAGCACAGAGCTGCATAAGGGATCCTGTTAAGTTCTCACTCAAATAATCAAACTACAACTAGTGGATTCTGTATACAAAAGACAACAGCTTTATCCACAGCAGCTTGAAAGCTTCTTCATGTTCCCTGTCATCAGATAAAGCAGGGATCTACTCAGATAATCACATTACAACAAGTTTATTCTGTATACAAAAGAAAACATATTTCTACCCGGTGCCTTGAAAACTTCTACAGCTCAGTCTCATCAGATAAGAAGCTTTCTCTGCGCAAGCCTGGCCAGCAGCTCTTGTCAGGTCGTATCTAATAGAAGCTTTGAAGTAACTAAGGCAGGTAAGGCAGCCTGTAGCTCTCTCAGGCTGCAATATTTGTAATCACATATATTTAGAAAAGTGATTAAATACCCATTTTGGAGGATCCCACGTCTACATTACATCGTGGCAAAACCCCTTTAAGACCATTTGCTTTTTTAGCTCTGCAACTATTTTCCATGCCTGTGTCGACAGTTATAACCTATTCTCTTGGTCGTCAAACTTTTCTATGAGCCACTGATTATCTAAACGAAGTTCCCTCGAGGTTGTGCGAGACGTTTTAGACTAGGGCTCTATCAACTGGACCCAATGTTCCAATTCATCTAGACGTTAAGAGTGTTTAAACTTCAGTTTGGATATGTGGGAGCATAGATGTGAGCTACAGTTTCTTAAATATTAGAAGAGATGCGCCGGGCAACTTCATTCGCCAGTTTAGAGTCAATTGGTAAATCATGTGCGTGGAGGTCATCCTCCATATCAGCATTTTTTATTTGTGTGTGGAGGTTATGTCTGTGATGATGGCTAAAGAGCTTCCTTCTGGGAGTTAGACAGGAAAAGAGTGGGTTAGAATTCTGACTCAAACTATCCATGAATTTGTCCACGTAGCAGACAGTGGCAGAAGGATTAAGAAGGACTAGGCAGTCTTTCGTAGCTGACATTACTTATTCACAAGCAAGTTAATAGGTCAGCAAAACTTCAGTCCTGCTTTTATCCACTTCGACATCAAGAGGAAAGGAGAGATTTCCGGTTTCAGTGCCATCATGGTGTGACACAGACGCTGGAGCTCCTGAACGGTGGGGCCAAATCAGACACATTATAACGGTCAGAGCTGCCTAAAATGGCGTACGTGAGTCACCCCAGCACCCCTACACTGCGCTCATACCTTTGAGGTACGCGACAAATACTGGGAAGAAGACAAAGCAGCCATTTCACCTACTCCCGCCCACAGTCAAGAAGAGACGTGCAGAGCGTGAGATCAGTGCTCTAGGCAGGTCGGAGGAGCAGCTGAAGGTTGTGGCAGCATGTAAGTGCTTAACTACCAGCTCAACAGCTCGCCACGGTATCTCCCTGCTGGGAACGGAGACAAGTGTGTTTGGGGGTGGGGGGAGGGGTCCCTTGAAACAATCCGTGGGCAGCTAAGTAATATACTTCGTACCGGACACATTACGGGACATAGGAGCTGACAGCCATCTTGGGCAGCACGTGGCTAGGGAGAGCATAAAACACTGGGTTCACAGCACATAGCACGCATCACTCATGCAGCTCAATACCTGCAGAGCCAGCATCTCTGATTAACATAGGCCTGCTAGAACAAGGACTGTGACTTATTTTTACCCTACTTCAGGAATAAACAAGTGCTGACTGATTGGCAGATAGTCCCTTATTGAAAGGCTGGGAAAACATGCTTACAGATTGCCCACTACTTTATTATACCAGAACTCTTGCTCTGGCTTTGAAATATCTTGTTAGAGAAAGACATTGTTGTTTATGGAAAACAAGGGAAAAACCTTGGTTCAAAAACAAAATTGTGCCAGCTCACCCATAGATGTCAGTCGCTGGGCCGCCTGTGCTCGTATCCCACCTGGAGACAGCATAATGTAAACTTGTGGCTTGAAGAAGATTGATACAGCAACCATGGATGAAGAAACCCAGCCTTAAAACCTCAAGACTTTATTGTAGACCTTCAAAGTATGCAAAACAGCATCCCCCTAGAGTAGTACCCAGGTATGACTAACGCGTTTCGGGTGTGAAAATACCCTTACTTATAGCAAAGAACAAACACTAAAATCAACATTTATATAAGATATACAATTAGATGTAGCTAACTCACCTGTGTAACGCTCTGTCTCCCAACTCCACACACCACGCTGATAGAACTACCGGCATACACATGTGTTGCACACAGACATGCGCAGATTGAAGCGCCTATAAAGTCAGGGCACTGGCAAAAGCCGCAATAACTACCCATTCATGACTAAATAGTGGCTATATCGATTTAAGGAGAGAACTGAGCGGAACATAGGGATCACATACAACCTTGACATACATACAACATGTGTGACGCACTTCCGGCATACACGTGTGTTGCCGGAAGTTCTGTCAGCGTGGTGGGTAGCGTTGGGAGACTGAGCGCTACACAGGCGAGTTAACTACATCTAAATTTATATCTTATATAAATGTTGATTTTAGTGTTTGTTCATTGCTATGAGTAATAGTGTTTTCACACCCAAAACACGTTAGTCATACCTGGCTACTACTCTAGGGTGATGCTCTTTTGCTTACTTTGAATGTCTACAATAAAGTCTTGAAGTTTTATGGCTGGGTTCCTTCACCATGGTTGCTGTATCAATCTTCTTTAAGCCACAAGTTTAAATTACGCTGTCTCCAGGCGGGATACGAACATGGACGGCCTAGCGACTGACATCTATGGGTGAGCTGGCACAATTTTGTTTTTGACATATATTGTATTGGGGAATATATGTCATGCTCCCCTAGTCAGTATATTTTGAAAATTCTTATCATTTTAGCATCAGCATCGCCCCAGCTTTTTTCTATGCTCCATGCTATTTATTATAAATTATAATGGCGATGTCTATAAGCCGACAAGAAAAAGCTGCCAAAGTATTTCAAAGGGCTAATAATTTAAGCTCGCAGTCACCAGAGCGATCAACCAAACTGAAAGAATTGGAGAAATGTATGATCCAAGAATTATGGGTCGGTGGGATTCTACAGCATTGCAGAATTACATTGATCAAAACATGATCCAACGTGCCCTACGTATCAAAAAGGTGCCAACAACGGTGGTCTCCAATGTGTTTGTGGAAGAATGGAACCAAATTCTAAGTTCGTGCTCTTTAAATCTTATGAATTTGATTGTGAGATATGAGAACCATAAGTTGGAACAGATTTCTCAAGAAATCTCTGTGGATATCAATGTGGAGTATTCTGATGATACACCAGAAACAACTGACAAAGATCTCAGCCTCTCATACTGTCGTCGTCAGAAAAAAACAGAGAAAGGGAAAACATACAAAAAACGACAACGAAGGGGTGGCCAAAAAACACCAAGGCAAATACAAGAATGAAAATGTCACTTGTTTCTAGATCAGATCAACAACAGGAAAACTTAGATGTCTTAAATTTGTCTACATTCACACTGGACTCATGTCAAGAAGAACTATTGAAGTTAGGTTTGAGTTTTGGGATATAACAAAACTTCAACTTACTTTCAATACTTAAGGACACCAATAAGTTTATTATAACCCTCACTCTGAATCGTCACTTCTGGGAGGACTCAGATGCATCTATTGAACCGCAAGCCCCACCTACAGTAGTGGCCAAAAGTATTGGCACCCCTGCAATTCTGTCAGATAATACTCAGTTTCTTCCTGAAAATAATTGCAATCACAAATTCTTTGGTATTATCTTCATTTAATTTGTCTTCAATGGAAAACCACAAAAAGAATTGTCATAAAGCCAAATTGGATATAATTCCACACCAAACATAAAAAAAGGGGGTGAACAAAAGTTTTGGCACTGTTTGAAAAATCATGTGATGCTTCTCTAATTTGTGTAATTAACAGCACCTGTAACTTACCTGTGGCACCGAACAGGTGTTGGCAATAACTAAATCACACTTGCAGCCAGTTGACATGGATTAAAGTGGACTCAACCTCTGTCCTGTGTCCTTGTGTGTACCGCATGGAGAAAAGAAAGAAGACCAAAGAACTGTCTGAGGACTTGAGAATCCAAATTGTGAGGAAGCATGAGCAATCTTAAAGCTACAAGTCTGTCTCCAAAGATCTGAATGTTCCTGTGTCTACCGTGTGCAGTGTCATCAAGAAGTTTAAAGCCCATGGCACTGTGGCTAACCTCCCTAGATGTGGACTTAAAAGAAAAATTTATGAGAGATTTCAACGCAAGATTGTGCGGATGGTGGATAAAGAACCTCGACTAACATCCAAACAAGTTCAAGCTGCCCTGCAGTCCGAGGGTACAACAGTGTCAACCCGTACTATCCGTCGGCGTCTGAATGAAAAGGGACTGTATGGTAGGATACCTAGGAAGACCCCACTTCTTACCCCGAGACATAAAAAAGCCAAGCTGGCGTTTGCCCAAACTTACCTGAGAAAGCCTAAAACGTTTTGGAAGAATGTTCACTGGTCAGATGAGACAAAAGTAGAGCTATTTGGGAAAAGGCATCAACATAGAGTTTACAGGAAAAAAAAAAGAGGCATTCAAAGAAAAGAACACGGTCCCTACAGTCAAACATGGCAGAGGTCCCCTGATGTTTTGGGTTTGCTTTGGAGTCTGGCACTGGACGGCTTGACCGTGTGCATGGCATTATGAAGTCTGAAGACTACCCACAACGTTTGCAGCATAATGTAGGGCCCAGTGTGAGAAAGCTGGGTCTCCCTCAGAGGTCATGGGTCTTCCAGCAGGACAATGACCCAAAACACACTTCAAAAAGCACTATAAAATGGTTTGAGAGAAAGCGCTGGAGATTTCTAAAGTGGCCAACAATGAGTCCAGACCTGAATCCCATAGAACACCTGTGGAGAGATCTCAAAATGGCAGTTTGGAGAAGGCACCCTTCAAATCTCAGGGACCTGGAGCAGTTTGCCAAAGAAGAATGGTCTAAAATTCCAGCAGAGCATTGTAAGAAACTCATTGATGGTTACCGGAAGCGGTTGTGCTACCAAGTATTAGGCTGAGGGTGCCAATACTTTTGTCCGGCCCATTTTTGGAGTTTTGTGTGAAATGATCAATGATTTGATTTTTGTTTCATTCTCTTTTGTGTTTTTTCATTGCAAGCAAAATAAATGAATATATTAATACCAAAGAATTTGTCATTGCAATCATTTTCAGGAAGAAACGGAGTATTATCTGACAGAATTGCAGGGGTGCCAATACTTTTGGCCACCACTGTATGTCTGGAATTATACAGCACAATGAGTACAGTAAATTGTTGTTCAAAAAACAAATGGCTCTGTTATGTTTACAAACCTTATCGGAGGATTCTCAGAACTGCATAACAAATATTGAAAGAGCCCATTCTTTTGCTATATCTAATAGGGATTTTTTATCCCATTCAGTCCCATGCTCCAGTTATGGATCAATTCCAGCTTGCTATTGAAAAAGATCTTAGAGCATTGTCTGACCTTGTCCCCTCTGGCCAGAAGTATCTAAATTTATGTATTTAAGACAATGTACTGCCCTAGAACAGCACCTTAAAAATAGGGATCTTATTATCAAAATGGCTCACAAGGGCAGTACAGTTGTTGTCATAAACAAGGGGACCAAGTCAGTTCCATGTTGGATCTTTTATCAAATCTACTTATCTAAAATTACCGGGGGATCCCACAGATTAAATTTAAATCTAAGTTACGCAATATTTTGCAGGAAGGTTTAGCAGTAGTGATGCCTGTTATCTGTGGCTTGTCAAAAATTCATAAAAGTACTACCATACCTCCCATGCATCCTATCGTGTCGGGCATATTTGAAAAACTTTGCCAATGGGTATATTCTCTTCTCCAACCGCTGATGCATAACATCCCAGGTTACCTGCAGGCCACAAGAGATGTCTTGGCCAGTGTATACAATATTATGTGGGAGAAAGACATGAGTTGGTTTGGCTGTGATGCTGAATCGTTATATACCAATATCCTATTCTATAGCCATATCAGTTCTTCAGTTTCATTTACAAAATCACAGTGGTTATTCACAGGATTTATCTTTTTTTATAGTCGTAGTAATACAATTTCTCATGACTCATGATTTTTTTTTTCGTTTTGACAGTGTTTACTATCGTCAATTGAGAGGAGTGTCCATAGGGGCCAAATTTTCGCCATCATTGGCAAATTTGGTCGTATCATGGTGGGAACACATTTATATTTACACCTTGGGCATCCATTTTTGGATCATACTTTTTGGTACGGCAGATATATCGATGTTTACCTGGAGGGACGATGTATCTGCCGTACATACTTTTCTTGAGTATCTTAATAATAATCCTTTGAATCTGAAATTCATTGGTGCCATTAAAAATCAAGACATCAATTTTTTTTGGACCTTACTCTGTCAGGAGAACCTGGCCAAAGGATTAGGACCAGAACATGCCGTAAACCCACGTCAGGGAATACAATTTTACATTATCGGAGCTTCCACTCCAAAAATACCCGGGTATCTATACCAGTCGGGTAAATGTGTAGAGCCAGATGATACTGCAGTTCCGAAATGAATTTCTCAATTGAGCAGCCAAATATATGTAGGAGATTGGAGGTTAGGGGATACCCAAAAAGGACATTGGCTAGGGCCAGTAATAAAATTAGAAATAAAAAACTAGAACAACTAAAATCCACAAAAAGTAAATCACAAAAGCAAACCAAACCCACCCTTGTGGAGGATTTTACTCATCAACATCCACTTATCAAAAATATTTTTTACAAACATTTGCCTGTTTTGAGTCAGCATCCCATTTTACCGTCGGTCCTAGCTGAGTGCTGTAGAGTGGTTTCTAGGAGACCTAAGACCTTGGGAAATCTCTTATCCCCTAATTGTATTTCAACAAATACAGATAGAAGGGGGATGCTGTTTTGCATACTTTTAATATCTACAATAAAGTCTTGAAGATTTAAGGCTGGGTTTCTTCGTCCATGGTTGCTGTATCGATCTTCCTCAAGCCAAAAACCTTAGTTCACAGTCGCCGGAGTCAGCAGCCTCCTCAGACTCTAAACATCTGGATGATCCAGAGGTGGCATCCGACTGGGACTTGGCGTCAACTCCTGTACATACTGGAGACTCTGGTATACCTACCTGACTAAATGCAACTTACTCTGTCCATGAATTTTTCTTATTCAAAAGCTTTAGTGATGATAAAGGACATGAACATAAACATAACGGAAGAAAAGTTCCACAGGATTTAGAATGAATTACAAGTGAGTACTTAAAGGCACAAAGAAAGGCAATACCAAAGAGTGTTGCTCAATAAAGTTCGGATCCTTGATCTCCTATTGGTCGTAAAGTCCAGAAGGATATCAAACTGTGTTAATTGTTACCTTCAAGGATCCGGAGAGTAGAAATATAAACCCTAAAACATAGATCTCCTAGGTAGATTGCTCTAACAGAGAAACAACAACATTATAATGTGCCAGAAAAATTGCCAATGGCATCGGCATCACCCTTGAAATCCTGCGAACTTGTTAACACTAAAAGTAAGACTAGCCACGACCGTGGAGAGACGGATTGCTGAAGAAAGCTATATTAAAACCGCAAATTAAAGATTATGATCATTCTGATTCAGCCAAAAGCAGAAAAGTACGAGTCCCCATCTCAGGTACATTAGTCTCTTAGAAAAACCGAAAAAACTGCCTCTCACCTTTAGCATCTGCAGGTCTCGTACGACCTTAATCTAATCCATTAATTGACTGTGGTATATTCCGGTGTCCATGAGTTTTAAAGCCATAGCTGCTGAAGTAGCTTGCCAAATTTCCCCGGAATTACAGGCGTCCCTAGCTGACACTCTGTCGTGGATGTTCACACAAGTGACCATAGATATCAAGACACACACTGAAAGATTGAATAACCACGATATCCAAATACAGGTACTACAAGAAGAGACATCGCAATCCCGCATGCAGCTTGATGAGGTTATACAGGAAAATAAGAGACTCAGTCGTAGATTTGGAAAATAGATCCCGATGCAATAATCTGAGGGCGATGGGCATATCGGAGTCTATCCCTCCTCAGGAGCTTATTGCATTGTGTGAACGAGATCTCTATGAAGTGTCAGGGATATTGGGTCCCTGTAAATTGGAAAGGGCTCATCGGTTGGGCCCAGATCTTCGAGACGGCACCACTGAAAAAGCAGAGAGGAATCTGTCTTCTGCCCTGAGAAGCAGACCACACCAAATTATAGTGAAATACCTGGACTATATGGACAAAATTTCTGTTCTGAGAGCATATAAAAGGTTAAAATCAGATCTCATTTTCAAGAGCCAAACGGTATTAATATTTGAAGATTTTTCTGCCGATGTTGTCAAGAAATGACGAGCATTTTCAGGCATCTGTACCGAACTGTTCCGCAAACAGATAAAATTTGCTCCGATGTACCCGGCCACATTATGGGTTTTTCATAAAAACGGAAATACCTCCAAATTCCGATCGCCATTGGAGGCTCAAAATTTTTTTGACAGAACGAAGCGCCCAATCTCTAGGTCTTAGTCTCCGTCATCACCAACTCCACCACCTCTGACATCTGAAACCTTTTCCCTCTCTACTGGGAAGGACTCTGTATCAGAAGAGGGAGTCATGCGTTCTCAACGTGTTGTGAGTCCAATGGAGCAGCGCACGAAGAAAGACTCAACTGTGATCACTTGAATGTACCATTTCTGCTAAGGTTCAGTAGGATGCTGATCTTTTTCTTTACGACTATGCAAGTGTATTTTTAGTATTAAATGGGTTTTGCCACCATGTAATATACACGTGGGATGCTTAGAAATCATTAGTTATGCACTTTCCTAAATGCAGGTCATTAAAAAAAATGTAAGCACCTTATGCACAGCTGCAGCCTTTCTTACTTTACCATTGTTTACAGATCGTTGTCAGTGGGTCCGACCAGTTCTAAGGCTCCTGCCTGTCTGGCCGCGCTTGCTCTGATGCCTGGCACGGGAGCACGCACGGTCAGACATGCGCAGTATCTCCCTTCCCGGCCATGACAGTCGTCTGTCGGCTCCTCCCTCCCTCCTCCTTCCTGCTCGTAATGTTCAGTGACTGTGCTTTGATTGACTGGGGGCTGAGCAGGCTGCTCTCCAGTTTCTCCTGCTGTCTTCCCACACATTGGGGCAGATTTATCAAGGCAGTTGCGCCAGAATTCTGGCTCAATTTGTGCCAAAAAACAAGCTTTTCGCCACATTTACTATTTGTTTTAGACCGTTTCGGGCGCTTCTGCGCCTCGTCTGACAAAAGGGGTGAGAACACGTAAAAGGGGTGGGGGTTCGCAGAAAGGGGAGTGGCTTAAATGCAACAAAAAAATGCGCCAGAATCTGCGACCGAATTCTGGTGTAAAAGTAAGCAAACTTAAAGATGGTACAAACTTAGACTAGACCGTTCTAGCCTGCGCCAGATTTATCAACACTATGATAAATATGGCACAGTGTAAGACTGTCTAGTCTAAGTTTACACTGTCTAAAAGTAAGACACAATAGATAAGTCTGCCCCATTGTGCAGTGAATCACGGCAGGGGCAGTCTGCGTGTGTCAGGCTTCTCATCTTCCATCCCCCCTACATTGTCCAGTGACTATGGGCTGGGGCAGTCCACGAAGAGTAAGGCTTCTCCTGCCATCCTTCATCACCCTCCAACAACTAAGACAAACAGAATAGGTGCTTGCTGTCAGTGAAAGTTGGTTGATAAAGCTGACATTTGTAACTTGGATTTATCACCCAAGTTTCACGGACAGCAAGCAGATATTATGTCTGTCTTAGTTGTTTACACCCAAATGTCACTGACCGCAAGCAGAGATCTTTACTTTAGGCTGACATTTTTCCTTGGAGTTGAGTAAAGACCTCTGCTTGCTGTCAGTGACATGTGAGTGAAAACAACTGGTGGAGAAGTAATGGCAGCCAAGTGTCACATCAGCTTTGAGAAAAGACCCTGCTCAGTGTATGACTAACTTGGGCTGGTAGTGTAGTGGTAGGGGATTGGTTTTACAATGAAGGGGTTTGGAGTTCTAGTCCTTTACAGAGGATATCCCCCCCCCCTCCTAAATTCTACACATATGTAGATAATCTAAAAATATGTCAATCTGTATAATGATATATATACACATACATAGCTCCCATATATCATGTCTCATCCCCTAGCATATATGTATGGGGAGGAGAGGTTAAGGAGAACCTTGTAGGTCATGGTTAGCAACTTGAAGTGAATTTGATGGGCAATGGGTAGCCAGTGAAGAGAGAGGCAGAGGAGTAGCAAGGAGAGAGGTGGATAAGACGGGCAGCAGAGTTGAGGATGGATTGAAGGGGAGCAAGAGTGCCAGACGGGAGGCCACAGAGAAGGATGTTGCAGTAGTCTTGGCGGTACATGACGAGGGCATGGACTAGCATTTTTGTATTATCAGGGTTCAGGAATTGGCGGATTCGGAATATTTTTCAGGTGGAGGCGACAGGCGGAGGTGAGGGTGTGGATGTGTGGTTTGAAGGACAAAGCGGAGTCCAGGGTTATCCCAAGGCAGCGGACTTGTGGAGCCGGTGAGAGTGTAGAGCCATTAACTGTGATAGAGAGATCAGGTGGAGGAATGGAGTGGGAAGGTGGAAAGACTATGAATTCAGTTTTCTCTACATTAAGTTTAAGGAGACGGGAGGAGGAGAAGGAGGATATGGACGATAGGCAATCTGGGATCCGGGGCAGTAGAGAGTTGATGTCTAGGCCGGAGATGTAAAGTTGGGTGTCATCCGCATACAGGTGGTATTGAAAGCCATGTGATGCTATGAGCTGACCGAGACCAAGAGTGTAGATAGAGAAGAGTAAGGGACACAGGACTGACCCTTGGGGGACACCAACAGGGGGAGGTCGAGAGGAGGTGGTGGTACGAAAGTGAGAGACGCTGAATGTCCGACCAGTGAGGTATGAGGAGATCCAGGAAAAGGCTGAGTCAGTGATGCCGAGGGAGGAGAGGATTTGTAGCAGGAGGGAATGGTCAACCGTGTTAAAGGCAGAGGACCTTGATTAGGGCATTTTCTGTAGAGTGATGGGATCGGAAACCATATTGCAGTGGGTCAAGAAGAAAGTTGGAGGACAGATGGGAGGACAGTTGAAGATAAACGTGTTGTTCAAGGAGTTTAGAAGCAAATGGAAGCAGTGAGATGGGGCTATAGTTGGACAGAGAGGAGGGGTCAAGAGATTTTCTTTAGGCTGGGTGTGATGGTGGCATGCTTAAAGGAGGAAGGGAAGATAGATAGCGATAGGTTGAAAAGGTGGGTGAGGTCTGGGATGATAGCAGCACTAAGGTCTGAGATGAGGTGGCAGTGGATCAAGGTTACAGGTAGTGAGGTTGGATTTGGAGAGTAGAGAGGAGAGCTTGTCATGCGTGACAGTGGAGAAGCAAGTTGGAGGGGGGAAGTGCAAGGTGAAGGTAGAGGAGCTGGCGGTGGGGACTGTGCAGGCATGGATGTGTGCGATGGGGACAGTGGGGTGAAGCTTTCTCTGATGAGGTTGGTCTTGTTTAGAAAGTGGGTGGCAAAGTCATCTGCTAAGAGGAGAGATGAGGGAGGAGGTGCTGGTGGAGGAGAGAGTTGAAGGTGTTGAATAGTTGTCTGGGGTTGTGAGACAGGGAGGTTATGATAGTGGTGAAGTAGTCCTGTGTGGCAGATGTGAGTGTGGACTTAATTGTGTGTAATGATTGTATGAGGTGAAGTCGACGGTGGACCGTGTTTGGTTCCAGCAGCGTTCAGTAATTCTGGAAGCTCGCCTCAGCTGTTTAGTGAAGTCTGTGTGCCAGGGTTGTCTGTTGATTTTGCGGGTTCTGTTGTGTGTGACGGGGCAACCAAGTCGAGTGTGGAGGAGATTGTGTGGTTGTAGAAAGCAGTGGCTGTGTCGGGGTCATTAAACGAGATATGGTAGAGAGAGGTGCAAGAGTGTCAGAGTGTGCGAGGGTTAAGTTTTTGTAGGTTCCTGCGGGGGTGTTCTAGATGTGAGACAGGAGGGGCAAGTAGGGAGGAGAGTGTGGAGAATGTAAGCAGGTTGTGGTCAGATAGAGGGCGTTTCGAGTTGGACAAGTCAGATAGGGGGCAGAGCAGGGGAAAACGAGGTCCAGCGTGTGTCCATCTTTGAGTGGGTCCAGAGGTCCACTGGGAGAGGCCAAAGGACGAGGAGAGTGGGAGGTTTGCTGGCAGCAGAGTGGGGTGTGTCGATGGGGAGGATAAAGTCTCCCATTATGATGATGGGGATGTCAGTGGAAAGAAATTTGAGAAACCAGGAGGCAAACTGATCAAGGAAGGTGGTGGCAGGGCCTGGCGATCGGTAGACAACAGCCACTTGAAGGTTGGAGGGGGAGTAGATTCGGATAAAGTGCACCTCAAAGGAGGGGAGCTTGAGGGAAGGTAGCGGGAGAGTGGGGACAAAGGAACAGTTGTCAGAGAGGAGAAGGCCGACACCTCTGCCGTGCTTGTTGCCAGGGCGGGGAGCATGGGTAAGGTGGAAGAGAGAGCAGCAGGAGAGACTGTGTCAGAGGGCATCAGGCAGGTTTCCGTCAGACCAAACAATCAGTAACGTGATCTAAAGAGGTCATGTATGTAGGAGAGTTTGTTGCATACAGACATGTAGACATGTGTTCCAGAGAGCTCCAGAGAGAGAAATAGAAGACGGAGGGCCCAAGGGAATAGGTTTTAAATTTGCGGGGCTAAGGGAGTTTGTAGAAACAGGTCTGTTAGCAGCCCGAGATACAATATTGGGAATGTGCTGTGGGGGCCCTGGGTTAGGGGATATATCTCCTGCAGCGAGGAGGAGCAGAGAAAGTGTTAAAGGGGTGTTATCGTTTGAACTGTTCATGCTCTTTAGCTGATTCTATGATATTGAGTTTGAAATCCAGGGGCGAGTCTCTCCTCTCAGCAGGTTGTCTCTCCTGCCAGGAGGCATGTCTCTCCTCACTGAAGCTGTGACATCATCATTCTGTGTGAAGCAGCCGAAGCAGAAGGATGTCTGGAGAGAAGAGATCTGCAGCCTCCTGCAGTGTTCTCATGTGTCTGCAGAGCTTCAGGATCCACAAGCTCCTTGCTGGGCTATAACCAGTTATACACTTCACATATGTCTTGCACCTTTCTTTAAACACAGTTGGATACCGCAGCAGCAGGTCCCTACCTGCCGATCAGTGTGCTGAATCTATATTGCAGTTAGAGGCTCAACTGTAATGCAGTTAGAGGCTCAACTTAGATTAATTAAAAACGACTTTTATTCACAACTTCTTTAAAACCAATTTGTAGTTATAAGTTTCATTTTTTGCATGATATAACATTCATTAGAACAGAGTCACCTGTGTTTATCGCCGCCGTCTTATACTACAGCATAACGATCACCGCATCTTAGCGTTCCTGCTGGATCTGAATCCTTGCATAGAGCTGTCATCGATCCCTCTCCTCTCAGATACCGTAAAGAGTTAAATCTCCACCTGCACGCATTAACCCTGACAGAATACTTAAAAGCACAGCGTATTCCGAGAGGACTTAGGAGTCCATTAATGCCAATACTACTTAAAGATGACCTAAACTACCAGGAGAAATGGTTTGCGATAAGCAATAGGTATTCTCTAGATCTAATGCTACCCACCGTACAACATCTGCAACTTGCTCTGTATGAAATTAAAATTGAAATTAAGAAAACAGAGATGGAATTACGCAAACAAATGAAAGATACATATGAACACATTCAGGAACATATTAGAAGTAAAATAGAAAAATTTAAAGATCAGATTATGACTGTTAAACTTAAGAAGTGTGAAAGGGACACCCGAGATTACCAGCTTAATAGAGTCTACACATGGTCAAAAGAAAGAGTAGCCCCACAAAGATATAAAAGAAATAGGAACTATAATGTTAACACCTCTACTGAATCTGATACAAGTATCCCACAAAAAAGAGGAGGAAAAGGAATAAAGAAAAATCTACAACCTTTTTTAACCCCTTCCCGACATTGGACGTATGCATACGCCCTAGCGGGAAGTGACGTCCCGCAAATGGACATATGCATACGTCCTGGCGATCTTGCGGGCTTCATGCCCCATCACCCCCGCTGGAGTGAGCTCCGGCCGCGGGTGATTAACGCTTTATTACCGCAGCCTGTCATGGCTGCGATAATAAAGCCGCAGGCAGCACGAGTGAGCTCCTGCTGCCTCCAATCCGTCGCAGTGAGCGGCGCAGATGCCGCTAGCTGGTCTCTTACCGGACTCCCCGGATGCTTTCTGAAAGCATCCAGGTAGTCTGGTGACGTCACCATGCCCGCAATGCATTGTGGGCATGGTGACAGTAGTTGCCATGGCGACCTCTGCACAGCAGTAACGCTGTGCACAGGTCTGCTATTCAAACAGCACTCTAATAATTGCTTTTCCCCAATGGGGATTTGCTGTTACAAATCCCCACTGGGAAAAGTAAAAAAATGTGAAAAAGTAAAAAAGTAAAACACAAACACAAAAAATAAAATTAAAAACACGTACATCGCCCTTTTTCCCTTTACAAACGCCAATCGCCCCAAAAAAGATCAAAAAGAAATAAAGTACCCATATTTGGTATCACCGTGTGCGTAACGACCCACCCTATAAATCTGTCACGTTAATTAACCCGTACGGTGAACGCCATAAAAAACAAAAACAAAAAACAGTCATAGAATTGCGATTTTTGTACATCCTACAGCACATAAAATGGAATAAAAAGCGATCAAAAACTCATATAAACGCCAAAGTTGTACCAAATAAAACTTCAGTTCATCCCGCAAAAAAAAAAGCCCTTACACGTCTCTGTATACGGAAAAATAAAAAAGTTATGGCTCTCAGAAGACAGCGATGCATAAATATTATTTAACACCATAAAAACACTTTTTTTTTATTTTTTTAAAGTGCTTCAAAATTTAAAAAACGATATAAATAGGGTATCGCCGTAATCGTATCGACCCAGAGAGTTAAGCTAACTGGTCATGGATACTGCACGGTGAGCGCTGTTAAAAATAAAAATAAAAAACACTACTAGAATTGCAGTATTTTCTTCACCCTGCCTTCAAAAAAACGGATTTAAAACTGATGAAAAAGTCTTGTCCCCCCAAAAATTATTCCACATTGCTTTAATTCCTGTGAAACACCTAATGGGTTAATAAACTTCCTAAATGCGGTTTTGAATACTTTAAGGGGTGTAGTTTCTTAGATGAGGTCATTTATGGGGGTATCTAACATACAGGTCAATCAAAGTCACATTAGAACTGGACTGGTCCCTAAAAAATGTATATTGCAAATTTTGTTGAAAATTTGAAAATTGCTACTAAATTTCTAAGCCCCTAATGTCGTAAAAAAAAAAAAGACATTTAAAAAAAAATGATGCCAAACTACAGCAGACATAGGGTAGATGCTAGTTATAAACTATTTTGAGTGGAATAACTATCTGTCTTACGTGCAGAAATTTTTGAAGTTTAAAATTGGTAAATTTTTCACGATTTTTTTGATATTTTTCACAAATAAACGAGCATTTTTTTGGACAAATTTCTTACTATCTTAAAGCACAATGTGTCATGAGAAAACAATCTCTGAATCACATGGATAGGTAAAAGTGTCAAAAAGTTATTCTCACATAAAATGACACATGACATTTCAAAAATGGGGCTCTGTCAGAGAGGCCAAAACTGGCTCTGGCGGTAAGGTAATTGGTTTTAAAGAAGTTGTGAATAAAAGTCGTTTTTAATGAATCTAAGTTGAGCCTCTAACTGCATTACCGACAGCAATATAGATTAAGCACTATAACTAGTTATACACACAGCCTGAACTGATGAAACACAAGTGAGGAAGCACACTGCCCTCCCCTCCCCCCTTCGGTTACCAGACAGGAGGCTGTATTAATGTGGTATATGGAGGAATACACACTGCCCGCCCCCCCCTCCTCTCCCTCTGTTATCAGGCAGAAGACTCTGGTATATGGAGGGAACAGAGAATGTAACACTGTGTTATATGAGGGGATCTGTGACTTAAACAGTCCGTAATTGGCCAGATCATTCACCCTAAAGCTGGGAGATCAGTATACAGCCAGCAGCCCTTGGTTTTACATTTTTTTTTTTTTATTTTTTTTTTATATTTAAAGATTTACTGGATTTTCAAAATATAACAAGGAAATACATTATAGTAAACAAGACAAGTTGCTACCAATATGATAGGAGCCAAAGTCAAATACAAGGTTTACATAAGAGCAGCTACAAGCGACAAACTTGTATAATCGAAGATATGCAGGACCCTTCACTGTATGTATCAAGGGTCTCTTGTGGTCCACAACCGGTGGGTGTCTACGGAAATGCAAGTGAGCACTAATAATCGGGGGGAGTGGATGATGTTCCTAAAGGGCGTGAAATAGTGCCATTGAGATCCCCTTTTCGCTTTTGGGAAACAGCATAGAGGGGGGAAGGAGAAAAGAGGAAAAACGGAGAGGAAGAGGGGGGAGAGGGGAAAAAAAAAAATAGACAGACGTCTCTCAATCCCGATACCACCCGCCCCCCCCGCAGACGGCGCCCCCCCCGACCAAGCCCACTCCCAAGTGGGGGAGATAGATGCGACGGGACTCAAGAGGATTAAAGAGTTAAGGCTCGGAATTCCATGTAAGTTTGGTATTCCGTCCAGGTGTCCCAAGTCCGCAAGAACTTGGTTATATTCGCGTCCGTTTTAGCCACGAGCTCCTCCATGCGGTGAGTGTGTGCAACCTAGTCTACCCAATCTGCCAGGGATGGGGGAGAGGTAGTCTTCCATTTACGTGGGATGACTGACTTAGCCGCTTGGAGTAAGTGCCTAGTGAGAGATTTCTTATAGGCCAAACATGGGAGTTGGAACATGAACAAAAGGACCTCTTCGGGCGTATCAGGAATAATAGTGCCAGTGCAGTCTCTGATTGCAGTGAGAATCACCGACCAGAATGGTCTGATGTGTGCACAGCCCCACCAGATATGTGACATAGTGCCCACCTCTGACCCACAGCGCCAACATGTCAATGGGACGCTTGGCCACCATTTATGTAACAAGGCCGGTACCCTGTACCATCTAGATAATATTTTATAGCTAGTCTCTTGTGCTTTACATGCCATGACGGCCTTATGGGTCAGATAAAAACACTTGTGCCATCGGTCATCTGTAAAGGTTTTGTTCAGCTCTTTCTCCCAGGACCGGCAATAAGACGGCAACTGCGCATCATTGGGATCCAAAAGCAGGTGGTAGAGGACTGAGAGCAAGTGGCGTGGGGGAGAAGCTGTAGAGCACAGGCGTTCAAAGGTAGTCCTAGCACGCCGAAAATTAGTGTTGTGCAGTGTGGAAGAGAAAAAATGTGCGAGTTGGGTGTATTCGATACATTCGGTTTTAACAGCTCAGAGGGGAGTAAACACAGAGTGTGCAGGCAGCCAATCACTGTGCAAGGGGCGTGTCAGGGGTATTTCCTGGCTGGGGGCGTATGCCTAAAGGCTGAATGAAATGTTAGCCAGCCAATTACAGTGCGGGGGGCGTGGTTCGGGGCGGGATCCGACCGGGGTGTGTCCCAAATAGCCCATCACAGAAAAAAGGGACGTGTCCTGACTGGCAGCAGCAGAAATAGAATACAGATTTAAAGAAAAGCTCATATCTGCTAAACCAAGTGACTGAGGTAATGCAACCCAATTACAGAAGTGCTTATTTTTACTGTCCCTATACTCTAAGACATGATCTTTTTAGCGATACAACCCCTTTAATAGGTGGGAGTAAGATAGATAGTAATTTGGTTGGGTCTGTTTAGTGAGGAAGGCATAGATAGTGGGATACAGGTTGGTGGCAGCAGACAGATGAGAGGGTAAGATGCAGGGGGAGATAAAGAGTTCATTGCCCAGCAGAGGGGAATGGGGATAGGCAATTAGTTTCAGGAATATGTACGTTGATATTATAGAGGATAGGAAGAGCATGGTGGGTGACTGTGGCAGGTTGTGAGGCTGAAAGTAGAGGAGAAAAGCATAAGTAGCTATTACCTTTTGCAATCCTTGTTTAATCCTGGTTTAAAGTCTGGTTTTAATTCATCTTTGTACTTAGAAAATTGGCCGTACTTTGAAAAGTGGCCCAATATGACCACGGTCAAGATATGACCAGTACAAGTACTTTTATACTGAATTGAAACCCAATCTGCATACCAGGATCAAACAAGAGGGGTGGGGGACAGCTAATTAACAAGGTGAGGGGGAGGATACAAAGCAAGTTGAAGTGAAGATGGTAGACTCTTACATCAACACACACAGCAGGGAATGGGGACAGGAAGGTAGAGTTGTATTAAGTCAATCATACCAAGGGAAATTAGACAGAGAAAAAGCAAGCAGGCTGGTGGGTAAGATGCTCTGCAGTTGTCATACCAAGGGAAATTAGACATCTATACTGTATGTAGGCGTTCATATATTTAGGCCCTGCCTTCAGAAGAGGGCGTTTATTCTGCATTACTCTTTATTAAGTGCATTCTATAATGGATAAAAGAGTCCCCACACTCTATATTCTAGAGGAATGCTCTTTTGCCTCTCATCCTTCAGAGTGCACAAAGCCCCTTTTGTTTGTTTTTCAACAGCTTACTAATACCTGGCTTAGGGCTCTTCATTTGTTCTTATTTCTTCTTTTAGTTAAGCTTTTTCAAGGTTCCAATTTTTTTGATGGGGTGATGCAGGAGAGGAGGAGCAGAGAGCCAATATTTTTCTGGATAGTTGTTTTATTTAAGCATTGAAAATTGTATCTTGGAATGTTAAGGGTCTTCGGTCTCCCAACAAATGTATAATGATTTTACGCCATTTGAAGCACCTTAGAATTGATGTTGCCTCTTTGCGGGAGATGCATTTAGTAGGTGGAGAATTTCAACGCATGCAGAGACTTTGGATAGGGCAGGTGTATGGATCTCCTGCGGTTAATAACAAGGCAGGCGTCCTTACACTTACCAACAAAAAGTTCATGGGACAGGTAACATGTCATAAGCATGAGGGAAGGTGGGCTTTCACAAAAGTCAAAACAGCGAGATACTATCTCTCTATAACATTTATGGCCCAACTTCAGTAGGCCCTTCTCAACCAAGATATGTATGAGCTTTAAAGATAGCTGGGATTTTAACTCAGTGGTATCCCCAGCTGAGGATAGACGAAGGGGTAACATCGCGCATCATCATTCTGGGGCAAGTTCCCTCGCAAAACCTCTGGCTTACAGTAATATTTGTGATCCCTGGAGAATTATACATCTTGACGATAGGGAATTCTTACTTTTCCCACCCTTCACAAGGCATTATGGGAAAGGGGCTGAGAAGCCCATAGCGCCCTCTGTTGGTTGTAACAAATCCTCAATTTGCTTTTGACCCACCGAGTCTTGAGAAAGCAAAAAGGATTTTTTAGCCAAGCCAATATCTCTCATCTACAGACAACACTGTTTCGGGATTTTTGTCCCTCTTCAGTGCAGAGTAGAGAAGACACTGGCTGGCTGTGTGGGAGGCATCGGGTAGCTCAGGAAGGGAAGATCTCTCCTTCAGGAGAGCACCGAACGAACGGGCAAAAATCCCGAAACAGCGTTGTCTGTAGATGAGAGATATTGGCTTGGCTAAAAAATCCTTTTTGCTTTCTCAAGACTCGGTGGGTCAAAAGCAAATTGAGGATTTGTTACAACCAACAGAGGGCGCTGTGGGCTTCTCAGCCCCTTTCCCATAATGCCTTGTGATATGCAGATGCTAAGTAGAGGGCGAAAAGGCAAAACAATAACTCTACAAGCCGTTCATTCGGTGCTCTCCTTAAGGAGAGATCTTCTTTTCCCACCCTTATAATAGTTGGTCAAGGATAGATTATATATTTACATCCCATAATCTCCTGTCCAGAGTAGAAACCGTAGAAATTGGGGAATTGGTCATCTTGGATTATGCCCCTATTATAATGCAACTCTTGGACAAGTGTCACCATGGAAATGACTATATATATGGAGATTTCCCTCTTATTTGCTTAGAAATGAGGAATTCTTCACTACTCTACAAGGTTGGTGGTTGGAATATCAGACCTACAGTCCCTGACAGAGGTTATGTTGCTTATCAATGTTGTGGAAACCAAAGCTTATAACCTGACTTAAAATTCATCCCTTGGTTTTAGGAATGACTTATATGAAAGCTGAAATCCTCCCAAATGAGGTTTTATTTTTAACTAAAATAAATTTGCTTCACTGCTGAAATATTGATCATTTAAGGAACACAGACAGGTCAGATTTTGGCAAGACACAGAAAGTAATGTGAAAATCAAACAAATAATTAACTTCAAATACAAAGATATGTTTCATAACATTGGTGAATGAAGTTGTGGCCCTATTAGAGCCATATTTAATGTTTTATTTGACTTCCATGAGCTTGAAGGACTGCATCCATGCGTTTCGACAATGATTCATACAATTTATTGATGAAGACATCAGGAATAACAAAGAATGCAGTCTTACATGCCTCCCAGATTTCGTCAAGATTCGTTAGTTTTGTCTTCCAAGCTTCCTCTTTTATCCTACCCCAAACATGCTCAATGATGTTCATGTCTGGTGACTGGGCTGGCCAGTCCTGGAGCATCTTGATCTTCTTTACCTTGAGGAACTATGATGTAGAGATGGATGTACGAGATGGAGCACCATCCTGCTGCAAAATTTGACCCCTTTTATGATAGGGAATGTAAGAGGTAGCTAATACTTCTTGATATTTTAGGCTATTGATATTGCCTTCCACCTTGCAAATGTTTCGCCACACCCCCATACTGAATGTAACCCCAGACCATGATCTTCCACCACCAAACTTAACTGTTTTCTGGGTGTATCTTGGATCTATACGGGCTCCAGTAGGTCTCCTGCAGTATTTGCGGCGGCTATGGTGTAATTCAACTGAAGATTCATCTGAGAAATCCACCTTCTGCCACTTTTCCATCCGTTTTCCATCTGTTTAGTAGGCTGTGGGCCTTGGCAAATGCCACACGGTTTTATTAATTGCCTCCTGTTAAGTGCTGGCTTCTGGGAACTGATTCGACCATGGAGGCCATTTCGAGACTGAATCCTACAAACTGTTCTAGTTGACACAGAGACTTGAGGTGACCAGGCCTGTTGCAGCTGTGCTGAAGTGGAAGAGGGGCTTGCTCTTGCAGTTGTCTTGCGAGGTCTGCCGGACCTGGGCTTGTCAGAAGCATCTCCAGTTTCTTCAAATCTTTTTTTTTTTAATTCTTTGTACTTGACGCTGTGACACATTAAAGGTGCCAGCCACCTCTGCAGTGGATCTGGTTTTCAGCCTCTTGATAATCAAGGCTTTGGTCGCAGGAAGGATTTTTGCCATGTTGTCAGAGGTCAAGTTGCAGTTCAAGTGAAGGTCTGGGGTGCTGGAGTTCTTTATATACACACCCACTAATTAACCGATCAATTAGTGAGCACAGGTGAGGCTGTAAACTAGGATTGGGTGCATTATATGACAAGGCGACAAAACTTTTGTTTTGCCAAAATCTGACCTTTGTGTTCCTTAAACGATCAATATTTCAGCAGTGAAGCAAATTTATTTTCGTTAACAAAACCTCATGTGGGAGGGTTTCAGCTTTCATACGAGTCATTTCTAAAACCAGTGGATGAATTTTAAGTCAGGTTATAAGCTTTGGTTTCCACAACATGGATAAGCGACAGAACTTCTGTCAGGGACTGTATAATGCAGAACATGAGACTTAGCCACAATTATTTTGGGACCCGGCAAAAGTTTTCCTGAGAGGGAAGCTGATATCTCGTTTTAAGAAGTTACTAAATGAAAAAATCAATTCCTTGAGTAAGGTGCATCATGAAGCTTATGCTGCATTCGCTATCTTTCGTACCAAAGAAAATCCGTCTAAATGGAAGTCCGCTAAGTTAGATTATGAGACTTGGTTGGAACAAAAAGAGTATCAGAATAGATCTCATATGGAAGCTGAATTATTTCAGTGTTGGAACAAACCTGGCAAACTTCCTGCTAAACTTGCCAAAGGCAGTAACCCCTCAGTTCAGCTCCCTAGTCTGAGAGATCACAAGGGTATTCTTCTGAGGCGCGGAGAAGTAGTTATTGACATACTCCGTTCCTTTTACCAAAATCTATATAAAGATGAATATCTAGATGACATATCATCTCAGTCTTGGTTGAAGGAGGTTCACCTGCTGGGTCTTTCGGAAGGGAACTTGAATTTTCAATCTCTAAGCTAAAAAACAACAAATCTCCTGGGCCAGATGGATACACTGGTGAATTCTTAAAGATTTTAACCCCTTCCCGACATTGGACGTATGCATACGCCCTGGAACCAGCTGTAAATTACCGCTGGCTTCATGCCGCATCACCTCACTCCGGCCGCGGGTGAAAAACGCTTCATTATCGCGACCTGTCATGGTCGCGATACTTAAACCGCAGGCAGGAGGAGTGAGCACCTGCTGCCTGCCCTCGGCGCAGCAAGCGGCGGAGATGCAGCTCGCTGGTCTCTTACCTGACTCCCCGGATGCTCCCCTGACGTCACCATGCCTGCAATGCCTAGTGGGCATGGTGATCGGCGGTTACCATGGCGACCTGTACACAGCAGCAACGCTGTGTACAGATCTACCATGGTAACAGCAATCTGATGATTGCTGTTACAGATCCCCACTGGGGAAAAGTGAAAAAATTTTAAAAAGTAAAAAAAAAGTAAAACACAAAAAATAAAATAAAAAACACGTACACCGCCCTTTTCCCCTTTACAAACGCCAGTCGCCCCAAAAAAGATAAAAAATAAAGTACCCATATTTTGTATCGCCGCGTGCGTAACGACCCACCCTATAAACCTGTCACGTTAATTAACCTTCTTCATATCAACGACATCCTGTGTGTACGAGTGCGGGACTGCCATGTGTTACTTTGCATTCATCATTTCATCTTCAGCTGGATGATTTCCATTGCATCGTGCCATGAACAGGAGAATACACATACCCTGTTTTCCCTTAGGTATCTGGTGAGCTGTGTTCACACTTCTTTCATTTACGTTAATTAACCCGTATGGTGAACGCCGTAAAAAACAAAGTCACAGAATTGCGATTTTTGTTCAGCCTGCAGCACATAAAATGGAATAAAAAGTGATCAAAAGCTCATATAAACGCCAAAGTTGTACCAATTAAAACGTCAGTTCATCCCGCAAAAAAAAAAAAACATCTTTACACGTCTCTGTATACGGAAAAATAAAAAAGTTATGGCTCTCAGAAGACAGTGATGCATAAATATTGTTTTACACAATAAAAAAAACGATATAAATTGGGTATCGCCATAATCGTATCGACCCAGAGAGTAACACTAACTTGTCATTGATACTGCACGGTGAGCGCTGTTAAAAATAGAAATAAAAAGCACTACGTGGATTGCAGTATTTTCTTTACCGTGCCTTCCAAAAAACGGTCTTGTCCACCCAAAAATGATACCAATAAAAATGGAAACTCATCCCGCAAAAAAACAAGCCCCTATACAGCTCCGTACACAGAAAATTAAAAAAGTAATGGATCTCAGACTATGGCGATTCAAAAACGTGATTTCCTTTTTGAATAAAAGTGTTTTTTATTGTGTAAAAGCAGTAAAACTTAAAAAAAAAATATGAATTGTGTATCGCTGTAATCGTATCGACCTGCTGAGTAATATTAGCATGTCATTTATTCTGCACGGAGACCGCTGTAAAAAATAAAAATAAAAAACACTACCAGGAATGTTGTATTTTGCTCAAAATGCCTTACAAAAACCTTAATAAGTGATCAAAGCGTCATATGCACCCCATAATGGTACTAATAAAAACGTCAACTCATCCCGCAAAAAACAAGCCCATAATCGGCTCCGTATACAGAAAACTGAAAAAGTTATGGCTGTCAGAATAAGACAACATAAAAACGCAATTTTTATAGACCTATTTCTATTGTGTAAAAATAATAAAACAAAAAAAAACTATATAAAATTTATATCATTGCAATTGTACCAATTCCCATAGTAAAGTTATCTTGTCATTTACACTGCACGGCGAACGCTGTAAAATTGAAAAAACAATGGTGGAATTGTGTCGTCCCCCCCCCCCATTTTCATGGCCCAATGCAAAAAAAACTATGGAACACCTGTGCGCCCAAAATGCACAATACACCCTAGATGAGATCCCTGAGGGATGCTGAATCCAAAATGGGGCAACTTCTGGAAGGTTTCACCTGTTCTGGTACTTTGGGGGCTTTGCAAATGCGACATGGCCCCACCAAAATCTGCGTTCCAAAAGCCAATTAACACTCCCTCCCTTATATGCCCTGCCATGCGCCCAAACAGCAGTTTACACCCACATGTAGGGTATTGCCGAAATTGTAAGAAATTGCGTAAAAAAATTTTGGGTGCTTTTTTTTTTTTTACCAGGATTCCTTGTAAAAATTAAACATTTTCAACTAAAATTGTTGAAAATATTTTTTTTTTTCCATTTTCACAGCCTAACGCTAAAAAATTTAGTGAAACACCTGTGGGGTCGATATACTAACTACACACCTGGATATATTCCTTAAGGAGTGTAGTTCCCAATATGGGGTCTTTTTAGGGCAGTCTATTAAGTTTTAGCACCTTAGGGTGTCTGCCATCCTGAAATGGCGCCTAAATAAAATCTCAATGAAAATGAGACCCCAGAGTCCAGTAGGTGCTCCTCCTATTCTGGGGCTTGTGGTTGTGCCAAATAGTGCACTAGGGCCACATATGGCATATCTCTGAAAACGGCAGAATCTGGAGAATCAATATTAAGTTGCATTTCCCTGATCACATTTTCCGTATTCTTGTGAATAATGGATAAAAATTTAAAATCTGCAAAAAAGGGAAATTTTGAAATTTCACCTCCACTTTGCTTTAATTCCTGTGAAACACTTAATGGGCTAATAAACTTCCTAAATGCTGTTTTGAATACTTTAAGGGGTGTAGTTTCTTAGATGAAGTCCTTTATGGGGGGTACCTAACATATAGGCCAATCAAACTAATGTTAGAACTGGACTGGTCCCTAAAAAATGTATATTGCAAATTTTCTTGAAAATTTGAAAATTAGTACTAAATTTCTAAGCCCCTAATGTCGTAAAAAAAAAAAGACATTTAAAAAAAATGATGCCAACCTACAGCAGACATATGGTAGATGCTAGTTATAAACTATTATGAGTGGAATAACTATCTGTCTTACATGCAGAAATTTTTGTTTGAAATTTTTCTAATTTTTCACGATACTTTGATATTTTTCACAAATAAACAAGCATTTTTTGGACCAAAATTTCTTACGCTCTTAAAGCACAATGTGTCACAAGAAAACAGTCTCTGAATCACATGGATAGGTTAGTGTCAAAAATTTATTCTCACATAAGGTGAAACATGCCAGATTTAAAATGGGGCTCTGTCAGAGAGGCCAAAACTGGCACTGGCGGTAAGGGGTTAAAAGGCCACCGTGTTAACTTTCTTTAACTCCTACCTTTCTGGAAATCCCATTCCTAGCCCTATGAACACAGCTCATATCAAATTTTTACCAAACCCGTGAAAAACTCACTCCCTTGCAGCCTAATACCGTCCCATTTCGTTAATTAATGTTGATTTGAAATTACTAGCAAAGATTATGGCGAACAGGCTAGCTCCTTTTCTTCCCCGATTGAGTAGTTCCCATCATGTTGGGTTTATACATGGTCGCTCTGCAGTGGCCTTCCTGACAGCCATATTTCTGAAATCTGACGTCACTTTATGTGAGAATAACTTTTTGACACTTTTACCTATCCATGTGACTCAGAGGTTGTTTTTTCATGACACATTGTGCTTTATGTTAGTAAGAAATTTTGGGCAATACAATAATTGTTTGTGTGTGAAAAATATAAAAATTTCATGAAAATATTTAAAAATTTGTCATTTTCAAAGTTCTAAAATTTCTGTGTGCAAGACAGATAATAATCACCACAAAATAGTTTCTAACTAGCATCTACCATATGTCCACTGTAGGTTGGCATCAGTTTTTTAAATTTATTTTAATTTTTTTATGAAATTAGGTGGCTTAAAATGTAGTAGTTATTTCTCACATTTTCAAGAAAATTTGCAATATACATTTTTTTAGGGACCACTCCAGTTCTGACGTGACTTTGATTGGCCTTTATATTATATAACCCATAAATGCCTTCATCTAAGAAACTACAACCCTTAAAGTATTTAGAGCAGTGTTTAGGAAGCTTGTTAACCATTTAGGTATTTAACAGAAATTAAAGGGGTTGTCTCGCTACAAAGAATAGCTTTCAAATTGTAGGGAACACAAAATAAAGACATTTTCCAAATATATTGCATTGTTCCTCTGTTTTCCCTAAAGAGATACAAGTGAATTTATTACCTCCATGGCTATTTCAGTTCCCTCAGTAACCAACCTGTAAACAAATCTCCCAGGGCTGTTTGTTCAATGAGATAACAGAGAGTGAGTCATCACACAGGTCTGGCAGTGTCAGTCAGTGTCCTGTGCTGCCAGACAGTAAAAAGCTTGATTTATCTCAAGTAAACAGCTCTGTAATTAGGGCTTTTGTTTTGGGGATCAGATAAGAAGTCCTGAGAGTAGTTTGAGAAGCTAATCTAATCTAATTAGCATCTGAAAGCACAACTGAGCTGTACAAGCATGCACGGAGCTTATGCAAATTAGTCTGAACCAGGAAGTGACAGAGAATTTCTTTCATGCATTCTTTGAAACCCTGTGGGGAGACAACTCCTTTAAAGCAAAATGGAGGTGAAATTTCAAAATTTCAATTTTTTTTTGCAGATTTTCAATTTTTATCCATTATTCACTGGAACACAGTAGATGTGACGGTAAATGCAACTTAATATTGATTCCCCAGATTCTGCCGTTTTCAGAGATATCCCATATGTGGCCCTAATGCGCTATTTGGCTCAACCAGAATAATAGTAGGAGCAAAAGAATTGTCAACGGATCTACGGGAAAAGGCAGTTGAACTGTATAAAACAGGAAAGGGATACAAAAAGAAATCCAATATATTGATAATTTCAGTCAGCAGTGTTCAAACTGTGATTAACAAATGGAAAATCAGGGGCTCTATAAAAACCAAACCACAGTCCAAAACCACCAACAAAAATTTCGGCCACAACTGCCAGGAAAATTGTTCGGGATGCAAAGAAAAACCCACAAATAACATCAGCTGAAATACAGAACTCTCTGAAAACTTGTGGTGGCTGTTTGAAGATGCACAATAATGAGGCACTTGAAAAAAATTGGCTGCATGGTCGAGTCACCAGAAGAAAGCCATTACTGCGCAAATGCCATAAAGTATCTCTCCTACAATACGCCAGACAGCACAGAGATAAGCCTCAAAACTTCTGGAATTTGGAGTGATGAGACCAAAATTAAACTTTTTGGCCACAACCATAAACGTTACATTTTGGAGAGGTGTCAACAAAGTCTATGATGAAAGGAACACTATTCCTACTGTAAAGCATGGAGGTGGATCGCTGATGTTTTGGGGATGTTTGAGCTACAAAGGCCCAGGAAACTTCGTCAAAGTTGAAGAAAAGATGAATGCAGCACGTTATCCGCAAATACTGGAATAAATTTGCATTCATCAGCCTGAAAGCTGCGCATGGGATGTACTTGGACATTCCAACATGACAACGATCCAAAACACAAGGCAAAGTCGACCTGTCATTGGCTACATCAGAACTAAGTGAAGGTTCTTGAGTGGCCATCTCCGTCTTCTGACCTCAATATCATTGAGCCTCTCTGGGGAGATCTCAACCGCGCAGTTTATGCAAGACTGCCCAGGAATTTACAGGAACTGGAGGCTTTTTGCCAATAAAAATCGACAGCTTTACCATCTGAAAAAATAAAGAGCCTCATCCACAACTACGAAAGACAATTTAAAGAGGAAAAATTGGTCCTAAAAATAACTATTAAATATATTAAAATATATATCGTAGTCTATCTCAAAAAACTCACAAAAAACTGTGGGAGGCAAACAAGAACCACATGGGTGGGACCAAGATATACAAAACCTGGCCCTATAAACCTAGTGTACCCCTACCTAACTGAGAGAGATACAGGATAATCGCCCCGCTAAGGGCGTTCCTGTCCGCAGCCTTGCCCTAACTCAAAAACACCCTGTTATTCCTCATGTTGCAATCATCCATGACATCATCAGTCTGGAAAGATGTAAGTGACTTCAGGAAATTAACCATATCCCCTACTCACACTTCCTTGTCTATGGACAAGTGATGAGTTTTCTGAGAGGCAGGGTGATCCGTCTTGAGTGTGAGTTTCCCTCTAGTGCATTTGATTACTTTAGTGAACCCGACTCTACCCGGTATTCACTGTCTACGATATATAAGAAGCTTCAGGAAACGGAAATCTGTTGTTGGGAAAACAAACTTTTTACTAGATGGGAAAAGGATTTTCCTGATATGGGAATATCCCGGATCGCGCTAAGGGGTTGGAACCATGTCTGTAATGCAGTTATCAGTGAAAAATGGCGGGAGACACACTTCCGCTTCTTGCACCATGCTATTTATGGCTTTAACATCCCCCCGCATCCCTTGGCTCCACATCGCAAACTTACCTGCCCGAAGTGTGGTATTCCGAAAACAGATTTGACACATGGGATCTGGAGCTGTGCAAACTCTCAGACCACTTGGAAAAGCCTATTGTATACAATCAAAAGTAGATGGAATATTAATCTTCAGTTATTTCCTAATACTTTGCTCTTCCATGACCTGTTCTCTATACGTAAATACCATCACTTACCACACATTATTCTTTTAGTGGCTTAAAGAAGCCTATTACAGAGATGGTTAGAAAAAAGCACTCCTGAGGCAAGTGAGGTCTGGGGAGAGGTAAAAGCCTATCTTCACATGTAAAGATTAGAGACAGAAATTTCCCAAACTGAGAATTTTTTTTTTTTACTAAATTGGGCTCTTTCATAACTAAATCTCTTACCAATGAAGAGATTAGCACGGTGGTCTCGCTGTTTAAACATACTAAATGGTATATGACTCAGGATCTAGCGGGGACTTGGGATGGTTGAAACTTTCTTTCTGAACTAATAGGTGGTGCCCTTCACATAAAATCTGATATGTTTGAAAATTCTTACCAGAGATTGTATAACTATGGCCAATGTAGATGACCCAAATATGAAATCTTAGCTGCTTGACTACTTTTGGTAGGTGCTCTCGTGTGACTCTGGTGCTCTCCCATATGTCCTCATATATTATTTTATTGTTATAATATTTTATTCTCACATTACTAGTTCTCCGTTTTGAGGAGCTAGGTTTTTGTTAATGTCTCCCCCGTTATCCATTTTTTTTTTTCTTTTTTCTTCTCGTTTTTAGGTGTAAGAGACCCTATGTCTTGAACCGAAATGTACTACGGGTATAGGCAAATAATGATGTAAGACTGGCAATATTAATCTATACTTTTAGTGTGTATTATTGTTGTACACTTTTCTTTCTGTACACCAAGTTATGTTTGAAAACAATAAAAGTGTATTTAACTCGTTAACGACCTCCCGCCGACTTCTGACGTCGGCTGGTGCGGGTCGTTCGTCTGCAGCGACGTCTTTCGGTGTCGCTACAGACATCGGAGTTTGCGGCGCCCAGCGCCGCAGCTGCGCTGGGATCGGGGCGGTGCTACACAGCCATGATCCCAGAGCATCTCCTGCAAGCACCGGGGAGCGGAGGAAACCTCTGCAACCCGGTGCTTTAACCCTTAGATTCCCCTGCTCTGTCGGGTGATCGGAACACCCGGTGACCCGACAGATCCTGGGGAACGGTTGCACAGTCAGCCCTGGGGACCTAGTGTGGCCCCAGAGCTGTCTGTGTACTAAGCCAGTGACAAGGACACACTGTGTGCTGTCCAGATCACTGCCTGTGTCAAACTGACACAGATTATAATGTATTGGCATATATGAATATGCTAATACATTACTAAGTGTAAAAAAAATAAAACTGTTCTCCCTTCGTGGGATTAAAAAAAAAAGTAAAAAAATGTGTAAAAAAAAGGGACTAAAAAAATAAAATAAAAATAAATATTTAATAAAAAATAATTGTGAATAAATTACACACACAAAAAAAACCTACACATATTTGGTATCCACACGACCGTAATAAGCTGTAAAATTAATCTAACAAGTTAAGTGTGAAATGTGAATGGTGTAAAAAAAAAAATAAAAAAAAATACTGCAATTATTTATGATTGTTACAAAGAGAAGCGTTTTGGATACATCGCCTGGAGGCGTTAACTCCAAAAGGCATTAACGAGAATTTTAGTCTCAGAGCCTTTCCTTAAGTTGTTTTTATTGTTTTTAATGTCTTCATAACTGTTAGTTTCTATTGGATACTTACTCATTCATAATGAAGGTCTCACGTGACATAGCTATAAAATGGTGGTTCTGTCTGGTCTGCGCATGCTTGAGAAAGGGGAGGAGCCTCCCCGAAACGTCACACACACTGACAACGAACGCTCGGTCTCCAGGTACTCCTCTGTAAACCCAAGATTAGGGCATTGAAGTGAATACCTAAGCACCTTAGATATCGGTGAATGGTGGATACCACACGGATGAGATGGACGGCATAATCAGGTCCTGCAGACATGGAATATAAAGTGCGGATCCTGGTGTCATAGGGCTCACGGTTGAACGGTGTATACCGCAACAAACTATAAGTATCCCTCTCGTACTATATAAGATATAGAGTGATGTTCACATGGTTTTTAAGATTTTGTAATAAAGGAAGTTTTTTATATATTAATGGCCCACGAATTTGTCTGGAGTAATATACACTGGCTGGAGACCTGTGTGTGGTGCCGTTGAGGGAAAATATTCATTTGCAATAAGTGGCATATCTATCTATATAATGTTCTTCCAACTGTCATGCCAGTCACGTGATGCAGTTTGGAAATTTTCTTGGCCAAGAAACTGCTATCGATGAGCTGGATGATATGGTTTCTCTTTTCTTAGAAAATCTTCTTCATGGCTGCTCATCAATTCAACCCAGTGATGTGTTGCTTGGTAATCAACCAAATGACACACTGAGCTATTAGGGAATGTTTTTCTCTAATAGCTCAGTGTGTCATTTGGTTGATTACCAAGCAACACATCACTAGGTTGAATTGATGAGCAGCCATGAAGAAGACTAACACGTACATCTAACAAGAACAGTTTGTAATTTGTAGTATGCAAGAAGAAAAAGTTTGTACCACCACCAGCAGCAAAACCGTAACAATGCAGTTATGTGACAAGAATCTGCATAACTAAACATATGCTAAATAGTTGCAAGTCAAATATATGTATGAGATGGCCAAGATGGTTGTCTATAAAATGATTGTAGACTCGCATTCAAAGCTGTAGTGGAAGGTGAGATATGGAGCCTGAAAGTCAGAAGTTAAAATCTTGTTACCCTTTTGCCTGTCAGTGTATGTCTGTGTATTATGGCCTTGGGGAGGAACCTGTTCAGTGCCGAAGTGCTTAGCTGAAAACAAACTGGATACAAGCCTCTGTCCTCCATCCAGCAATACCTGAATTTTCCTTGATCTTTCTTTCCTATTGATTTCACTGTAGCAACTGCCTTTATTGCATGACCTGCCCATGGTTGATCATCATCTGTATTAAAACTGCTCAAGCTATTGTACAGAGTTGTGTCTGTTATATACACATCTCAACCAGGTGAGCAGTTTTAATTTATACCTTCTCTTTCCCTTCTCTAGGAGGTCTCTACATCATCTTTTTTGACAGATGTTTATTCACTGCGAACTCTTATGTGACATGTATCTTCTTAATATGATTGTACCTGAGAGGTCAAGCCTGATTGCACAATAGAACAGAAATATGACCTCTAATATAGTGCTAGAGGAAACTGTACAGCTATACTTAGGGGATCTCATCAAGTAGTTCTGGCTAATGTTCTCTCAGGAGTCACAAGATGTTATGGTGTGATACCCATTGAGGTTTGGCAGACACTCCAATTTTTGTATATTTTTATTGTACTGCTAATTCATTTGTCCTACACTGCATTCAATGGACTTGAGAGGATAATAAGGTCAATGACCTTTAGGTTGGGGCTATAAGCAACTCCACTTATTAAAAGTATAGCACTTTATATTTCAACAGTTTATGGTCTGTGGCAGAGCGACCGCAGGCAGTCACATGTTTCTGCCACTAGGTGTAGTAATAAAGGAGGTTACCTAGCCTTGGTAAGTTAAGAGATATATGATGTCAGCCACAGTATGCAGTTGGCAGCCATGTATATTTATTTCTGGGTTGGTTCTTATCGGGAGTAGACAACATGTTGGTTGGGTTTCTACTTTGTGCAGGTCCCTGGAGGCTTTTATAAAGCCTGGTACTGCAGGTGATCAGGGGGCACGGTCTGCTAGCTGCAGTTTGGAGCGACCGTAGATCTGGAGAGAGATTGTGGCCCCCAGAGGCTTAAGAGAAGCCGGAACCCAGTAGGAGACTGGGTAAAAGTATTTTGTGGTGAGTGACTACATGGCCGAGGGTTTATTTTGTAAGTTTTGTTTTATTCTCTGCTGTCTATTTATCCTGTGTTGGAGATTAAAGCTGGCTGAGGCCAGATTTACAGAGAATCCTGTGTCAGACTGCCATTCCGTTTACCACGGCGGAGATCCCCAGGATGGTGTCCAAACGCAAGTTAGGCGTTACAGGTCTTAGAGTTTGCATGGGTGATAAATATGGAGACAGTGGCCTAAAGTGTCCTTGGGATTGTTGAAGAAACATGGCCACCAAAATGAGTAATCATGTGGTTCTGTAACAGTGTCTTCAGTGTATTCTGGCTTTTCACTAATCGAATAACACAAGGCGGGTTCCCTCCCAATGTTCATGGACACCATGATGTCCCGAACTCTCCACTCTACCTTCACACAAGGTCAGAAAGCCCCGACTCGATGCCCGCATTTAGTTTGGTAGTTTGCAGGAGAATAGAGACTGTCATGTGTCAGAACCTGACCGGTATCTCTCCCTTTCAGAGTGCAAAGTGTTAGGTTAGGTCTGCACAGCTTGGGACAAAAAACTCGTTGAAAACCAGAACCTAAAAACCGCTTTGAACCTAAGAATTTTGTCAGTTTTTTATCCAAAGCAGCTGGGTTTCTGATTAGTTTTTTGGACTTTTTTTGTTAAGGTTTTTGACATGAGTTTTGGTTTATTTTTTTCGATGTTTTATCTGCTGATAAAACTGTGCCGAAAAATGCAGACAAACCGTCCGGAGATTTACATGACTTCAATAGTAAATTTTCCGCTGGACTCCATTGGATTTTACAACATGTTCCCAAAACCGACCGGGAAATAAACGGACCTTTGTAGATTACAGGTCGTTTTTTGTATTAAACTCTATATGGACGTTTCTCCGTCGGATTTTCCGCGGTTTCAAAATACCAAAACTGCTGAAATTCCGACTTTATTCCTGTGCTGTGTATACTGAGCGCTATCTTGATGATAGTATATCTGGTCTGCAGATGCATTTTAGGCTGTGAGGTCTGGAGACGCGTCTTTATATGGAGCTCTGGAAACGGAAGTCACTTTTTTGTATTTAACAAAAGAATGAAATTCTTTTTATGGGGCCCTGCGAGGCCTTGTATTTAAGTGTAAGAGATATAGAAAAAAGTAACGCAGTCTAGGGCTTTGCATAAATGACCTATAAAATTCCTGTCTCTTTTTTTGGGCTGTGAACGGAAAATAGGTCAGCTGTTTACTACTCCTTTTCCTGCCACTTAATTGTAACCATGATGGAAACGTAAGCATCTCAAACTTCCCAACTGAATAGAATCCATTTTCAAGTTTTTCAGCCCTTTACGGTTGAAATAGAGCTTGCACGTCTTTGTTCTTAGTGCCATGTTAAAGGGAACCTGTTATAAGCATCATGATGTCCGAACCACAGGCATCATGAAACGGGAACAGGCTTCCTCTTTTCAACCAACTATGATGTTGTTTGAAATACTGAAGTGTTTTAGTAAAATCATAGCTTCAAAAAAGCAGGATAGGAAGTACAGGCAGTCCCCGGGTTATAGATGGGTTAGGGACTGTGGGTTCGTTCTTAAGTTGAATTTGTCCGTAAGTCGGAACCAAGATAGTTAGTCCATGTATGGGGTGGAATTATAGGCAGGCATATGTCCCCATAGCAGGTATATGTCCCCCATAGCAGCTATAGGCTGGTATAGGTCCCTCATAGCAGGTATAGGTCCCCATAGCAGGCATAGGCATTATAGGTCCCCTTTAGCAGGTATGGGCAGGTGTCCCCATAGGCAGGTATATGTCCCCCATAGCAGGTAATAGGCAGGTATGTCCCCCATAGACAGGTATATGTCCCTCATAGGTAGGTATAGGCAGGTATGTCCTCCATAGCAGGTATAGGCAGGTATGTCCACCATAGATAGGTATAGGCAGGTATGTTCCCCATAGATAGGTATAGGCAGGTAAGTCCCCCATAGGCGGGTATATGTCCCCCATAGCAGGTATAGGCAAGTATGTCCCCCATAGGTAGCTATAGGCAGGTATGTCCCCCATAGATAGGTATAGGCAGGTATGTACCCCATAGGCAGGTATGTCCCCCATAGGTAGCTATAGGCAGGTATGTCCCCCATAGGTAGCTATAGGCAGGTATGTCCCCCATAGGTAGCTATAAGCAGGTATGTCCCCCATAGGTAGCTATAGGCAGGTATGTCGCCCATAGGCAGGTATGTCGCTCATAGGCAGGTATGTCCCCCATACATGGGTATAGACAGGTATGTCCCCCATAGGTAGCTATAGGCAGGTATGTCCCCCATAGATAGGTATAGGCAGGTATGTCCCCATAGATAGGTATAGCAGGTATGTCCCCCATAGGCAGGTATGTCCCCCATAGGTAGCTATAGGCAGGTATGTCCCCCATAGGTAGCTATAAGCAGGTATGTCCCCCATAGGTAGCTATAGGCAGGTATGTCGCCTATAGGCAGGTATGTCGCTCATAGGCAGGTATGTCCCCCATACATGGGTATAGACAGGTATGTCCCCCATAGGTAGCTATATGCAGGTTTGTCCCCCATAGATAGGTATGGGCCCGGGTATGTCCCCCTAGTGGTATCCCCCATAGGTAGCTATAGGCATGGTTGTCCCCCATTCTAAGGCAGGTATGTCCCCCATAGGTAGCTATAAGCAGGTATGTCCCCCATAGGTAGCTATAGGCAGTATTCGCCCATAGCAGGTATGTCGCCTCATAGGCAGTATGTCCCCATACATGGGTATAGACAGATATGTCCCCCATAGGTAGCTATAGGCAGGTATGTCCCCCATAGATAGGTATAGGCAGGTATGTTCCCCTTAGATAGGTATAGGCAGGTATGTCCCCCATAGGCAGGTATGTCCCCCATAGGTAGCTATAGGCAGGTATGTCCCCCATAGGTAGCTATAGGCAGGTATGTCCCCCATAGGTAGCTATAGGCAGGTATGTCCCCCATAGGTAGCTATAGGCATGTTTGTCCCCCATAGGTAGCTATAGGCAGGTATGTCCCCCATAGGCAGGTATGTCGCTCATAGGCAGGTATGTCCCCCAGAGGTCGCTATAGGCAGGTATATGTCCCCCATAGTAGCTATAGGCAGGTATGTCCCCCCATAGGTAGGTATAGCAGGTATGTCCCCCCTTAGATAGGTATAGGCAGGTATGTCCCCCATAGATAGGTAAAGGCAGGTATGTCCCCCATAGGCAGGTATGTCCCCCAAGGTCATAGGCAGTTGTCCCCCATAGTATATAGGCAGGTATGTCCCCCATAGGTAGCTATAGGCAGGTATGTCCCCCATAGGTAGCTATAGGCAGGTATGTCCCCCATAGGTAGCTATAGGCAGGTATGTCCCCCATAGGTAGGTATGTCGCCCATAGGCAGGTATGTCCCCCATACATGGGTATAGACGGGTATGTCCCCCATAGGTAGCTATAAGCAGGTATGTCCCCCATAGATAGGTATAGGCAGGTATGTACCCCATAGATAGGTATAGGCAGGTATGTCCCCCATAGGCAGGTATGTCCCCCATAGGTAGCTATAGGCAGGTATGTCCCCCATAGGTAGCTATAGGCAGGTATGTCGCCTATAGGCAGGTATGTCGCTCATAGACAGGTATGTCCCCCATACATGGGTATAGACAGGTATGTCCCCCATAGGTAGCTATAGGCAGGTATGTCCCCCATAGATAGGTATAGGCAGGTATGTCCCCCTTAGATAGGTATAGGCAGGTATGTTCCCCTTAGATAGGTATAGGCAGGTATGTCCCCCATATATAAGTATAGGCAGGGCTTATTAAAAAAAACAACAAATACTCACCTCGCTCCCCCGCTGCTCCGAGGCTTACCGCGTCCTCGGTCTTCTGGCACAGGCTGGTGATATACTGTGTATATACTGTGTATACTGAGCGCTATCTTGATGATAGTATATCTGGTCTGCAGATGCATTTTAGGCTGTGAGGTCCGGAGACGCGTCTTTATATGGAGCTCTGGAAACGGAAGTCACTTTTTTGTCTTTAACAAAAGAATGAAATTCTTTTTATGGGGCCCTGCGAGGCCTTGTATTTAAGTGTAAGAGATATAGAAAAAAGTAACGCAGTCTAGGGCTTTGCATAAAGGACCTATAAAATTCCTGTCTCTTTTTTTGGGCTGTGAACGGAAAATAGGTCAGCTGTTTACTACTCCTTTTCCTGCCACTTAATTGTAACCATGATGGAAACGTAAGCATCTCAAACTTCCCAACTGAATAGAATCCATTTTCAAGTTTTTCAGCCCTTTACGGTTGAAATAGAGCTTGCACGTCTTTGTTCTTAGTGCCATGTTAAAGGGAACCTGTTATAAGCATCATGATGTCCGAACCACAGGCATCATGAAACGGGAACAGGCTTCCTCTTTTCAACCAACTATGATGTTGTTTGAAATACTGAAGTGTTTTAGTAAAATCATAGCTTCAAAAAAGCAGGATAGGAAGTACAGGCAGTCCCCGGGTTATAGATGGGTTAGGGACTGTGGGTTCGTTCTTAAGTTGAATTTGTATGTAAGTCGGAACCAATATATTTAGTACATGTATGGTGTGTAATTATAGGCAGGTATATGTCCCCATAGCAGGTATATGTCCCCCATAGCAGCTATAGGCAGGTATATGTCCCCTCATAGGCAGGTATAGGTCCCTCATAGCAGGCATAGGCAGGTATAGGTCCCCATAGCAGGTATAGGCAGGTAAGTCCCCCATAGGCAGGTATATGTCCCCCATAGCAGGTAATAGGCAGGTATGTCCCCCATAGGCAGGTATATGTCCCTCATAGGTAGGTATAGGCAGGTATGTCCTCCATAGCAGGTATAAGCAGGTATGTCCACCATAGATAGGTATAGGCAGGTATGTCCCCCATAGGTAGCCCTAGGCAGGTATGTCCCCCATAGGTAGCCCTAGGCAGGTATGTCCCCCATAGGTAGCTATAGGCAGGTATGTCCCCCATAGGTAGCTATAGGCAGGTATGTCCCCCATAGGTAGCTATAGGCAGGTATGTCCCCCATAGATAGCTATAGGCAGGTATGTCCCCCATAGGTAGCTATAGGCAGGTATGTCCCCCATAGATAGGTATAGGCAGGTATGTTCCCCATAGATAGGTATAGGCAGGTATGTCCCCCATAGGCAGGTATGTCGCTCATAGGCAGGTATGTCCCCCATACATGGGTATAGACAGGTATGTCCCCCAAAGGTAGCTATAGGCAGGTATGTCCCCCATAGATAGGTATAGGCAGGTATGTTCCCCATAGATAGGTATAGGCAGGTATGTCCCCCATAGGCAGGTATGTCCCCCATAGGTAGCTATAGGCAGGTATGTCCCCCATAGGTAGCTATAGGCAGGTATGTCCCCCATAGGTAGCTATAGGCAGGTATGTCCCCCATAGGTAGCTATAGGCAGGTATGACCCCATAGGTAGCTATAAGCAGGTATGTCCCCCATAGGTAGCTATAGGCAGGTATGTCCCCCATAGGTAGCTATAGGCAGGTATGTCCCCCATACATGGGTATAGACAGGTATGTCCCCCATAGGTAGCTATAGGCAGGTATGTCCCCCATAGATAGGTATAGGCAGGTATGTCCCCCATAGATAGGTATAGGCAGGTATGTCCCCCATAGATAGGTATAGGCAGGTATGTCCCCCATAGATAGGTATAGGCAGGTATGTCCCCCTTAGATAGGTATAGGCAGGTATGTTCCCCTTAGATAGGTATAGGCAGGTATGTCCCCCATATATAAGTATAGGCAGGGCTTATTAAAAAAAAAAAAAAAAATACTCACCTCGCTCTCCCGCTGCTCCGAGGCTTACCTCGTCCTCGGTCTTCTGGCACAGGCCGGTGATGTCATCAGGTCACGCAGGCAGCGTGATGACATCGCGCGCTGCCTGTGCTGGAGACTCCGGAAAGTCACATGTTTGCTTGCGTCCTCCTGGAGTTCTATTGCGGAGCAGGGAGCGCTCGCTCTCTGCTCCGCGATAGAGGCATCGGCTCTATGCGTTCCGGGAGGAGCGCATAGAGCCGAAGCGATCCCCACCGGTGCCCGGGCCATAGCAGTGCCCGGACGCGGACCGGAGAGTCAGCTGTATGCGCTTCCAGGAATCGCATGCAGCTGCGAAGATCGCTGACAGCGCCCGGGCCACCGCAGCGCCTGGACGCTGTCAGTTGTCCCTGGCTTGCGTCGTTCCGATCCCCGTTCGTAACTAGGGGACAGACGTAAGTTAGGGACTGCTTGTATAGTTATCAGGACTGTTTCCAGCTGCTTTCTTGCTACCATACTCTGCTCTATTTATAGGTCTCTGTCAGTCACGTCCAGTAGGGTGGGAGCTGCCCTAATGTTCACTTTTAACCTATCTCTCTGACACACTGTAATATTTCATGCTATGCTATGTTATATATTTTTTTTTTAATTTACAGAAGGTAGAAGAAAATGCAGAAGGAATGGGATCTGGGCTTGGCCCTGATGGAGAGGTACTGTGCCAAAGTTAGCATATTTCTTATGACCTGTAAATTTGGCACTTATAGTACGAACATTTAAAGATCGCTTTTAAAAGGTTTCCGTGCCTCCAGTTGAAAAAATGTCTTTCTTGCCAATGTCATTGGGGGCACAGCACCTTGGGTATAGACCTTTGCCCTAGGAGGCGGACGCTAGGCGGACTAAACACGCTGGGCCCACCCCGGTGGTCTATATCCCTCCTGCTGATGCCAGGCTGAGCAGTTTTCAGCCTAGTGTCCATAGGAGGCAGATGCTGCTCTGCAGCTCTGTGGAGTTTGTTGTTTTTCTTTCCTTTGCAGGAGGTGATTGAGCTCGCAGCTCTCACCTGTTGGAAGGTGATTGAGCGCCTGGCTCTCACCTGGTGGAAAGGTGATCGAGCTTTTGGCTCTTACCTATCAGGGGGGCGTAGTTGTACCGTGATGTTTTCTCCCCCATGAAGTTATTGGTGGCGTTTCCGTTTGTTGGCGGTAAGCCTTTTGGGAAGCAGTTGGACGAGTTAATTTCAGAGGCCATGGGGGTTCGTAGTACGCTCCTCCCTCAGAGCCAGCCGGCACGGTGCCGTTCGCTTAAAAAGCATGCCCATTTTCAGCTCCTTCTCGTCACGCCTGTCTGGACAGCATCTGCATCGCCCTAGACACCTTAGTAGGTAGTCAATTTCAACAAGTCATGTCTGATCCCCTCGCAGAGGATGGAAATTCTGGGGATGATTCTTGACACTCAGGTGGCCAGAGTGTTTCTTCCACCAGGGAAGATCCAGCAGCTGCAGTCAGACATTTCGCTACTTCTGAATCACACCCCATATACCCTTCGCACTTGCATGCGGGTTCTCGGCAGGATGGTGGCTACCTTCGAGTCTGTGGCCTTTGTGCAGTTTCACTCTCACCCTCTCCAGCGGCTATCCTGTCTCGGTGGGACGGGTCTCCAATGACCCTGGACACAACAGTTCGTCTGCTATCCCGGGTGCGAGCCGACCTGGGCTGGTGGGTAACCTCTCCTGCGTTGCAGCAGGGGAAGTAGTTTCTGTCCCCGCAATGGCTGATCATCACCATAGACGCCAGTGCATGGGGGTGGGGCACAGTTTTTGGCTCTCGAAAGACTCAGGGTCACTGGTCCTGCACGGAATCCGGTCTTCAGATCAATGTTCTGGAGCTCCGGGCCATTTTCCTAGCGCTCTCTCGCATTGGTCCCCTCTTGTTCAGGGTGACCCAGTGCGGGTTCAGTCCGACAACACCACGGCAGTGGCCTACCTGAATCATCAGGGTGGCACCAGAAGCCGGGCAGTTTTTCGGGACGCTGCGAGGATTCTTCGCTGGGCAGCGCGATCAGTGCCGACTTTGTCCAGGGGTGGAAAACTGGTTGGCCGACCATCTCAGTCGAGCGACGGTCGATTCCGGGGAGTGGGCTCTTCTGCCGGAGGTTTTTCGCCTCCTTTTCCAGAAGTGGGGGACTCCAGACGTCGATCTGTTTGCGTCTCGCCTCAATCACCAACTCCCGAAGTAAGTGTCCAGGGCCATGGATCCCCTGGCCCTAGCAGTAGATGCGCTGGTCCTTCCTTGGAGTCAGTTCGCTCTGATTTACATCCTCCTTGGCCACTTCTTCCTAGAGTGCTCAAGTGCCTCAAGTCCGAGTGGGTACCCGCTATTCTCATCACCCCGGATTGGCCCCGCCGGTCCTTGTACGCGGATCTCGTCGCCCTGGTGGCCGACGCTCCTGGGCCCTGTCCGCTGCGTCCAGATGTTCTTTTGCAGGGTCCCCTGTTCCACCCCACTTCTGCGTTTGACGGCTAGGCTGTTGAAACCGCAATATTAAAATCTCGGGGTTTGAGGGACTCTGTTATCTGGACCATGATTCGGGCACACAAGCCTCAGTCTGCCCGGATCCATTACCGTACCTGGAAGGCCTTTTTTCGCCTGAAGCCCAGAAATTTCACCCCTTGGTATGCTCCACTCCAAGGTGTTGTCTTTTCTGCAGTCAGGCCTGGAGCTTGGGCTCGGCCTGTCCTCCTTGAGAGGTCAGATTTCTGCTCTCTCAATTTTGTTTCAGCGCAAGCTGGCTTTCCGCTCTCAGGTTAAAACCTCTTTGCGGGGGGTCGCACATTCCGTCCCTCCGGTTCCTAGGCCTATCGAACAGTGGGATTTAAATCTTGTTTTGAAGGCCATGCAGTCTTCACCTTTTGAGCCCCTTTGGGAAATTTCCGTTCGTTTGCTTTCATGGAAGGTGGCCTTCCTGGTGGCTATTACCTCCATTCGCCGAGTGTCTGAACTGGCGGCTTTATCATGCAAGTCCCCTTTCTTGGTTCTGCATAAGGACAAGGTTGTTTTGCCTCCTGTTCCTTCGTTTCTCCCTAAGGTGGTGTCATCGTTTCTTATTAATGAGGACATAGTTCTGCGCTCTTTTGCGCTTCGCCCTCTCATCCGCGAGAGTGGGCGTTTCATTGTTTAGAAGTGGTCAGGGCCGTTCGGATCTACCTCTCTGTTACGGAACCCTTTATGCGCTCTGAAGCCCTCTTGGTCAGACCGGAGGGCCCACGCAGGGGCCTGGCGGCCTCTAAGGCCACCATTGCCAGCTGGATCCGGTCTGCAATTTCGGAAGCCTATTGGTCTAGGGGGGAACCCCTTCTGTTTCGGGTCACTGCTCACTCCACACGAGCGATTGGTGCCTCCTGGGTGGTTCGGCATCAAGCCTCAGCTTTACAGGTGTGCAAAACGGTCAGATGGGCTTCGGTCCATACCTTTTCTAAGTTCTACCAGATCCATACCTTGGCCTCGGCTGACGCAAGCCTCGGCCGTAAGGTGCTTCAGGCAGCAGTGTGCTAATGCTTATCACTGCTGATGAATTTTTTAGTTGTTACCGCTTTTGCCTCCCACCCTCTGGGACTGCTCTTGGACATCCCAAGGTGCTGTGTCCCCCAATGACATTGGCGAGAAAATTCGATTTTTGTACTTACCGTAAAATCCTTTTCTCGTCCAATTCATTGGGGGACACAGGTCCCTCCCTCATTTTTTCTCCATGGAATCGGTGTGCTCTTATCCTCTTCTGGCCACAGCTTTTGTACCAACTGATAAGCTTGGCGTCAGCAGGTGGGATATAGGCCACCGGGGCGGGCCCAACGCGTCCGCCTCCTAGGGCAAGGGCCTAGACCCAAGGTGCTGTGTCCCCCACTGAATTGGACGAGAAAAGAATTTTACTGTAAGTATAAAAATCCAATTCTTTGTAATTTAAAATGAGGAGGGGATATCGTTGTTAAGCTCCGTCCCCATTCCACTCCACAAAAATGTTTATAAAACATATGTTCTATCCGATGATGCCTTTTAAAATATAATTTGAGAAAATAAGTCGTCTTAAAGGGAACCCTTCACATAACTTTTGCCACTCTTGCTAAGGACATTATAAGCTAATGACAGACGTGCTGTTTCATTGGTGTTTCCCTTATTCTGTAAAATACAATAGTTTCAGAGCATTTATTGCTCAAATCTGGCAGTTTGCTGTCCGTTCTGCCACAGAAGAGTCCAACTAATTCCTGAGCAGGTGTTAGCCCTGCTCACCAGCGGCTAGCCCCGACCACTCACGTCTGATCCAATCTATTACTTTGAATAGGTAGAAACCTATAAATAAAGGACAGGTGGGCAGTGCTAATACCTGCTCATAGTTTAGTTTTAAATTTCTAGGTGGAATAATAGAAATCTGATGCTACAGAATTATTTAGTTTAGAATACAATGTGTTTTAAAAACAAACATGTCAGGAGAGCTAACTACTACTTTATGGCGACATTTAGTGATGTAGCTTGCTTTGAATTTAAAAGGTGCTATTTACCCAAAGTAAAGCGTACTTATATCCAGATTTAGTGTATAAACCTAAATAATGTTTTTTCTAATGATTCCTTCATCCAGCTAATAGATGAAAGCAGTCAGATGAGCGATCTACCAGTGAAGGTTATTCATACTGAGACGGGGAAAGTTCTTCTTGCTCCAGAAGCACCTAAGGCTAGTCAGCTTGAGACTTGGCTGGAAATGAACCCAGGGTGAGCTGCTTGTGTCTTCCAGTGTTTTCTTCATTTTATTTATTTTTTTCAGTAGCCTTTTTTCTTGTGTACTGCATATCCATTCATTTGTATGTTTAATACTATTCTGATATATCAAATTACTTTTTAAGTTGGTGTGGTTTAAAGTATTGTTTTCTTTTACCTCCCAAGATATGAAGTAGCACCAAGGTCTGACAGTGAGGGAAGCAGCTCAGAGTATGAAGAGGAGGTATGTATGTCATACACCTTTCAAATTGTATTAATTATTTAAGATTTATATTTATCAAAGCTCATAGCCTGATTAGTCTCTCCTGTTGTAAATTGTTGCATTATTTGTTAGATTTTTTTTGAGTTTGTTCAGATCTATGCAAAATGGAAGCACGTGTTTCTCTTTTACAAGGTTGGTTCTAGCACTAATCTGGGTGATGTGGCAGCTCATTTCTCTACACTACAGCTACAAAACTGTTACTATATTGTAGCCGTTTAGAGGAATGTCCATCCATATAATATATGGACAGCTCTAGCCTATCAGATTTGAATCTGCCATTTGTATCTATTTTTCCTCTGGGGGCCCTTCTCTATGCTGTTGAAATAGCCTGATAGGACATGTACAATAAAACATAGAAGATTGATAGCAGTTAAGACCTCATGGCCCGTCCACTGTGCTCGTATACGAATTGTTCCTTATTTTTTTCTTATATTTGATATATTTTTTCCCATCTGATAAAAGTTTTAAAAAGTTTTTTTTTTTTTAAGTTTTAGCTGACCATAATAAAAGAACAACATAGGAAATTCAACTATCAACTGCAAAATACAATGATAACGTGACATTTAAGTAGCTTTTAATTTTTGGCATGTTTGGGTCATATCGTACTGGCTTGTGGTGATTTTCTTTTTTTCTTCTTCTCATTCTCCTTCCCCCCGTCTCTGTGTTATAGGATGATGATGATGAATCTAGCAGACTAGACTCTGATGAAAAGAAACGTTTGGGTCTCAATACGGAGGATATTGCAGAAAACAGTGCTAAGCAGATAATAGAGTATGTCTTATTTTTTCTGGAATTTTATTGCTCATAAATGTAAGGGTTCGGGTTTTGTCATATTTTTGGTGTGGTTTTTATGTGTTTGTCGTCCACAAGACTTTAAGCATAATAATGGATTTCTCACCTGAAACACCTTTCTAAATAATTTAGGAAATTGAAAGGAGCTTGGCGTTGTATAAAGGTGGCTTCCAGTACTGTAACAGAAAAACCCCACTAAAACCACAACAAAACGGCATCGTGTGAAAACACCCAAATGGTGTATTTTAAGCTGCTGATCAGTTTGTAACCACTTTAAAAATTATATTAGGAAACTGCATAACTAGATTATATTAGGGAATTACAAAACTCTTTTTATTTATTTTTTTTTTTTTAAATCTTCAAAAACACAAAATTTGGTTAGCACATCCCAAACAATTTTGAAGACATTAGTGTAGGTGCACACTGGTGTGGCAGCAAATTAATGCAAACACAACACAATATCAGCAGCACTCTGGCATTTCTGCCACTTAAGGATACATGAAAACCTGAGGTTGCCAGCACACACCCATGATCAAAACTGGAAGGGCCCATCCACCACGACAAGGCGACCTCAGATGGGAACCCACTTTGACATTTTACCTCGTTTGGGGTCTAGTCAGACCTCCATACTTTCAGGGAGAGAAGGTCCCAGCAACATTCTGCTCCATTCTACAGTCTGTGTGGATGGGTGGAGTGCACAACCAAAATGGAGGCTAGCCAGTTCTTCATACCCAATGTTTGTGTATTGGATTGTTTGCATGGGGCCGGGGGCCGCCTCGATTGTGGTTGTGGACTCCGCCCATCCACACAGACTGTTTTTTAATCAGAGCAGAATGTAGATGGGACCTTCTCTCCGTGAAAGTATGATGGTCTGGACAGACACCAAGCGAGGTAAAATGTCAGTGGGTTCCCATCTGTACTGAGGTTGTGGTCAATGAGCCCTTAGACTTTTGATCAAGGTTGTGCGCTGGGAACCTCAGGTTTTCGTGTATCCTTAAATGGCAGAAATGCATTTTGAAAAAATTCCTATATTCTTTTTTTTTGGTGCTGCCAATATTGAGTTGTGTTTGCATAGTTTATTATTTAATCCTATATTTAAAGGCAAAGCATATTAGTGGTAGCAGTAAACTTGCAGTAGTGCAGTATATAAAAGTTGTCCTGAAGGTGCAGTTATAAGATTAATGGTAGGCTTGTTTAATCTGTGTACTGTTGACACAATCTTTATTCTCTTCTGACAGTGCATGTTTACATTACAGTAAAAGAATTTGCCCTTCTAAACCTGTTGTGCAGTGGGCAAAAAAAAATGTTATTACATTATTTTTAACGCCAGGCACTTTTGTAAAACATTTTCATTATATTTTCTGTGGGGTTCTTGCAGCTGTACTATATGGCTACCAGAAGCTCAGAAGTTCTCTGTCTCTCCATACACACTGAAAACTGTTCTGTTTGACACTCAAGAGTTTAGTTGGCCAAGGGGGGGGGGGGGGGGGAAGGGTTACACTTCTTTTCAGGGAACCCTTTGAAATTACACTTCTCTGGTCCGTCCGTCCTCCCAAAATGTACAAAATTAGTGGCGGAAACGAGGTGTACAATGAGACGAAAGTTGGGAGGGAGGAAGATAGATAAACCACAACAGAAGATTCTGAAGAATGCAGTTTGACAGGATAAAAGGGAACAGTTTGCCAGTGAAAAACGCTATTGCTCGGCTGCAAAGAAGGTCCGTTATATGCAACATAGGAAAAGCACAAATTTGTACAGAAGACATCAGAAGGAGAGGAATGAGGAGTCCCTTGGGGAAGCTTGATGTGTTCCTGCAAAACACTTGGGGCTTGTTTTGATGACTTTTCTAATCCATCCATCTTGTGTACCATGTATATATACTGGCATTTTGTATGGTATATTTGATAGAATTTGGACTGGATTCACTTTCATATTTGTAGGGTATTTAAAATTTAGATCTTTGACTTTGTGTTTCTCATTACATGGATTGATTTTGGCTATTTCATCCTTCATATCCTTCTATTGGCTTTCTTTTACACTTATAGAATACTAACAGTATTTTCTATACTATAGTTTTTTTTATATATTTTGTGGTTATACACTTTGCACCAGGACTGTGGAATTGACTCTGAGTCGTTATAAAATGGACTGACTCAGACTTCAAAAAAAATAAATTGGTACAGTTCAGTGCAGTGCCAAGACCAAGAGGAATTTGGTCTTGCCAGTGGTACTGCAACCATATCTTAAGCCTCATCAGATGAGGAGTTGAATTTGAAAAGTATTTGAATGACATGGAGCAGGCAAAGCGTTGCCGCAGGGGAAACGATTCCACTCCCATAGGAAACTGATTGACCAAATGTCAGCAAAATTTTTCACTTGCTCTAAAACAAGTAGAAGAGTTAAACTGTTCATCAAAAATGACTGTGCGTGATGCAATTCCTTTATACCCTGAAATTAAGAGATGTTGCCCATGTGGTTACTACTTTGCCACCAACCAATGTTAGTGTAGAGAGGCTGTTCTCTAGCCTTAAAATAATTAGATCAGATTTGAGGTCATATATAAAGGAGAATCTGATGGAGGAGTTAGTATTTCTCAAAACAAATTCATAGACTCACTAAAAAAAATGTTATTCAGTAAAATTTTGTTGAAACGGTTTCTTCCCGCTTACTGCATAACGATTTGCATATTTACAATTAGTTTTTCATATTTTGTGTTCTACCTATATAACTTGATTATTGTATCATAAGGGTGATAAAAATCCTGATGTTACTATTTTACTACAGTAAAGTTATCACTTAACCCCTTCCCGACATTGGACGTATGCATATGCCCTAGCGGGAAGTGACTTCCCGCAAATGGACGTATGCATACGTCCTGGCGATCTTGCGGGCGAGCCGCGCACGATCGCAACATGGAACCAGCGGTAAATTACCGCTGGCCGCATGCCGCATCACCCCCGGCCGCGGGTGATTAACGCTTCATTATCGCGACCTGTCATGGTCGCAATAATGAAGCTGCAGGCAGGAGGAGTGAGCTCCTGCTGCCTGCGAGCGGCACATGCCGCTCGCTGGTCTCTTACCTGACTCCCCAGATGCTTTCTGAAAGCATCCGGGTAGTCTGGTGACGTCACCATGCCCACAATGCATTGTGGGCATGGTGATCGGCAGTTACCATGGCGACCAGTAGACAGCAGCAACGCTGTGTACAGGTCTATCACTGTAACAGCAATCTGATGATTGCTGTTACAGATCCCCACTGGGGACAAGTGAAAAAATGTTAAAAAGTTAAAAAAAAAGTAAAACAAAAAATAAAATAAACACGTACACCACCCTTTTCCCCTTTACAAATGCAAATTGCCTCAAAAAAGATCAAAAATAAATAAAGTACCCCTATTTGGTATCGCTGCGTGCGTAACGAACCTGTCACGTTAATTAACCCGTACTGTGAACGCCATAAAAAACAAAAAAGTCACAGAATTGCGATTTTTGTTCAGCCTGCAGCACATAAAATGGAATAAGAAGCGATCAAAAACTCATATAAACGCCAATGTTGTACCAATTAAAACGTCAGTTCATCCCGCAAAGAAAACATCTTTACACGTCTCTGTATATAGGAAAAAAAATAAGTTATGGCTCTCAGAAGACAGCGATGCATAAATATTGTTTTACACAATAAAACACTTTTTATTTTTTAAACTGCTTCAACATAAAAAAAACTATATAAATTGGGTATCGCCGTAATCGTATCGACCCAGAGAGTAAAGCTAACTGGTCATTGATACTGCACAGTGAGAGCTGTTAAAAATAAAAATAAAAAACACTAATAGGATTGCAGTATTTTCTTCACCATGCCTTCCAAAAAATGGATTTAAAACTGATCAATTGGCCTTGTCCCCCCAAAAATGATACCAATAAAAATGTCAACTCATCCTGCAAAAAACAAGCCCCTACACAGCTCCGTACACAGTAAAATAAAAAAGTTATGGCTCTCAGACTATGGCGATAGACGTGTTTTCTATTTTGAATAAAAGTGTTTTTGTTGTGTGAAAGCAGTAAAACATAAACAAAATTTACAAATTTGGTATCGTTGTAATCGTATCGACCTGCTGAGTAACCTAGCAAAGTCATTTATACTGCGCAGTGACCGCTGTAAAAAATAAAAATAAAAAACAATACCAGGAATGCTGTATTTTGTTTAAAATGCCTCACAAAAACCTTACTAAAAAGTGGTCAAAGCGTCATATGCACCCCATAATGGTATTAATAAAAATGGCAACTCATCCCCCAAAAAACAAGCCCATAATCAGCTCCGTATACAGAAAACTGAAAAAGTTATGGCTATCAGAATAGGACAACATAAAAACTCTATTTATAGACCTATTTCTATTGTGTAAAAGTAATAAAACAAAAAAAAACCTATATAAAATTTATATCTTTGCAATTGTACCAACTCCCATAGTAAAGTTATCGCGTCATTTACACTGCACGGCGAACGCTGTAAAATTGAGGCCCAAAAAACAATGACAGAACTGCGCCCCTCCCCCTCCTCATTTTAATGGCCCAATGCAAAAAAAAACTATGGAACACCCGTGCGCCCAAAATACACAATACACTCCTAGATGAGATCCATGAGGGTGCTGAATCCAAAATGGGGCAACTTCTGGAAGGTTTCACCTGTTCTGGTACTTTGGGGGCTCTGCAAATGCGACATGACCCCACCAAAATCTACGTTTCAAAAGTCAAATAGCGTTCCCTCCCTTATACGCCCTGCCATGCGCCCAAACAGCAATTTACACCCACATGTAGGGTATTACCGAACTTGGAAGAAATTGCGTAACAATTTTTGGTGCTTTTTTACCAGGATTCCTTGTAAAAAATTAAACATTTTCAGCTAAAACTGCAGATTGTTGGAAAAAAGTTTTTTTATTTTTTTTTTCATTTTCACAGCCCGACGCTAAAAAATGTTGTGATACACCTGTGGGGTCGATATAGTCACTGCACCCCTGGATATATTCCTTAAGGGGTGTAGTTCCCAATATGGGGTCTTTTTACTGGATTTTATTAAGTTTTAGCACCTTATTGGCGTCCGCAAACCTGAAATGGCGCCTAAATAAAATTGTAATGAAAATGAGACCCCAGAGTCTGGGGCTTGTGGTTGAGCCAAATAGTGCACTAGAGCCACATATGCGATATCTCTGAAAACAGCAGAGTCCGGGAAATCAATATTAAGTTGCATTTCCCTGATCACATTTACCGTATTCTTGTGAATAATGGATAAAAATTGAAAATCTGCAAAAAAGCCAAATTTTGAAATTTCACTTCCACTTTGCTTTAATTTCTGTGAAACACCTAATGGGTTAATATACTTCCTAAATGCTGTTTTGAATACTTTAAGGAGTGTACTTTCTTAAATGAAGTCCTATATGGGGGTACCTAACATACAGGCCAATCAAAGTCACGTTAGAACTGGAATAGTCCTTAAAAAAATGTATATTGCAAATGTTCTTGAAAATTTGAAAATTACTACTAAATTTCTAAGCCCCCTAATGTTGTAAAAAAAAAAAAAAAAAAAATTTTTTTAAAAAATGATGCCAATCTACAGCAGACCTGGTAAATGCTAGTTATAAACTATTTTGAGTGGAATAACTATCTTTCTTACATGCAGAAATTTTTCACGATACTTTGATATTTTTCACAAATAAACAAGCATTTTTTGGACCAAAATTTCTTACTAGCTTAAAGCACAATGTGTCCCGAGAAAACAATCTCGGAATCACCTGGAGAGGTAAAATTGTCAAAAAGTTATTCTCACGTACTGTGACACTTGCCAGAGTTATAAAATGGGGCTCTGTCAGAGAGGCCAAACTGGCTCTGGCGTAAGGGTTAAACAATGCGCCATGTATGTGGGAGTTGGAGTTAGGGAAACTGAGGAGTCGGATTTTGTTAGCCCTGCTTTGCACTATAATAATTTTACTACCAGGGCTGTGAAGTCAGAGTTGTAGAGTCAGAGTCAGTGCCTGTTTTGCAGGAGTCGGAGTCGTCATAAAATGGACTGAATCCAACTCCCAAAATATATAATAAATTGGTACAGTTATGGCATGTCCCCACGGCAAGGGTTTTCGGCCGGTTTGCGGTTTTTCAGACCGCCTGAAAAACCGGCCGAAAATGAGCACAATTGTGCTCTATGGAAAACCCGTGCAACAGTCCCCACTGCACGGGTTTTGCACCTGCCGCTTTTCCGCCCGGCGGCAAAACATTGAGCAAGCACCATCTTCTGTCCGATTTTCGGAAGGACTCTGTTCTTCTCAAGGGGAGGGTGGAGGGCTTTTCGCCGTGGGGACGGGCGCAAAACAGGACAAATACCGGCCGGTATTTGTCTTATGCCGTGGGGATGCGCCCTTAATTCAATGCAGTGCCAAGAGCAAGAGGAATTGGTTCTTGCCAGTGCTACTGCTATTACATTTGCAGCCTCATCAGATGAGTTTCATTTTGAAAAGTATTTGATTGACAAGGAGCAGGCAAAGCGTTGCCACAGGGGAAAAGATTTACTCCCATAGGAAACTGATTGACCAGATTACAGCAAAAATTTCCACTTGCTTTCAGTTAAGTAGAAGAGTTCAACTGTTCTTGAGACCTGACTGTGCATGAGGCAATTCCTTTATACCCTGAGATTGTTAGAGATGTTGCCTAAGTAGTCACCGCTTTGCCACTAACCCAGTGTAGTTAGTGTAAAGAGGTCGTTCTCTAGCCTGGAAATAATGAGATCAGATTTGAGGTCATCTATGAAGGAGGATCTTATGGGGCGATTTTATTTCTCAGAACAAATTCATAGACTGCACAAATGTTATTCAGGGTGTTTTTGTTGAAAACTGTTTTTTTCCCACTTACTACAGTTTTTTGTGTATTTACAGTTGTTTGCAATAAATATATTTCACACCAACAAGCAAAAGGGCAACAATATTTTGAATTTTAGACTTTCAAGCTCCATATCTCACCATCCACTACAGCTTTCAGTTTATACAGTCTATAAAAACATGGTAATCATCTTGGCTATCTCATACATAACTTTGACCTGCAACTATTTCGCATATTGTTACTGTTTTGCTCCTGGTGGTGGGCCTTTTTTTTCCTTCTTCTTGTATATTACAACCTGTTCTCACATTCCCTAATAGCTCAGTGTGGTGTTAGGCTGATTCCCACGCAAAAGGTCACTTCTGGGACCAGTAGACTTGAGTGATCCTGATTTAACACAAATTTATAGTCCTCCTTTATGGTCCTTCCAGGCTAGCCTCTGTTAATAGATCTCCGTTCCAACTCCTGTACTTGTTTCTGAATTTCCACTATATCGGAACAATTCCTTCTAAGGCGAAGGAACTGTCCTTTAGATTGTCCCTGTAGATTGTAAGCCCTCACGGGCAGGGCCCTCTCTCCCTCTGTACCAGTTGTTAGTCACTTATTGTCACTTTGTAATTGTTTGACCAATGTTATTTATGTACCCACTTGAAATGTACAGCGCCCTGGAATCAAGGGCGCTCCAAAATAAATGATAATAATAATAATAATTTAGGTATACCCATCCTGAGTGGGAGTGGGTGACAACTATCCCAGTTTAGCAAGTTGTTAGTGGCAGTTGGCTTACGGTACACTGTTGTACTGAGTTCCCCTGTTTCTGTTATGGAGATTTTTACATCAAGAAATGGTAAAAACTGTACATTCCACTCAAAAGTGAACTTGAAGCTGATACCACATTTCCACCTTTGTCAGATGACTTGATAATGATATTATTGGCCATTTCTAGTGAATGTAGAGCTTGGATTTCAATCATATTTAAATTGGACACTCGTCTATCCTGCTGGATCTGAGACAGTTGTTCTAGAACCAATTTTTCTAACACGTCTATACATGAAATGTCACCATTTGGGGGAGAACGTGTAATCTTAAGTTTACATTGGATGAATGGTCCCTCCCCAACCGGTTGATTACCTTCTGTCTGTAACTCATCTCAGTCATGTAGACAGGCCATTTCTTCCTTTGAAAAACCCAACCCAGGGGGACATGGCTTGGTCTGGCTGCTTAGTGTAGGAGCTCTGTGAGCTAAAGCAGCCCAACTAAACCTAAAATTGCCATTTATCACTGCCCAGCTGAGTGGCTCTACACACTGTGGTCTCGCAGGTTCATGTTGGAGGGGCTGAAGCCCTGTGTAGGGAGCGGAGAAGCGGCGCAGCCAGGTCTCCTAATCGGAGAGGGAGAAGGAGGTGAGCTGTAACGAACGCTCCCTGAAGAGCCCGCCATCTTGGCCACGATGCCGTAACTGCGGCTGGACGCATCATCAGCTCTGGACGCAGCGGTAACTGTGCCTGGAGATCGGCACATTATCCCCTGCTGTAAAGGGACCTGGGGGGACAACACACAGCCTGATCCCCTGTGCTCTGTGGAGCCAGAATCTTTAAGTGCAGTCAGCAGGTATGAGAGTTCCATAAGGCCATCACTTTCCCTACTGATACCCTTGCTCAGTATTAAAGAGTCCTCTGCACTGGAGAGAGGCCAATTTTATTCAAACGAGGACATAATTTTGTCATAACCAGTAAAAACAGGAAGGGACCCAAAACTCTGCCTCAACTGCTAACAGTGTTGTTTCTCCAGTTTATAAAATGAAAAAAAAAAAAAAGGTTTATTACATTTTTAATTAATTCATTTCGGGAGTTATTTATAATGGGTGGGACATCCATGAGAAAAAGCAAAACCCAACCAACAAATTTGACTGAATTTTTTCAGACCCCTTCCACTCTGTCACAAGACAGAGAAAGACACGCTCTTTCACCACCTCTTTCTTAGGCCTCCTCTAGACAGGATGATATGGACCATCATGACACTTCTGGGTCCTGATATGCCTCTGAGCAAACCCTTCAACGCTTATTCTTATCCGTCCGAGAGACTCTCCAAAGCGATTAAACAGATGATGGGAGATTTCAGAGTGGACATTCAAGCACTTGTCTCTCGTACAGAACATGTCGAAAAAAATGACAGAATTTGCGACATCACAATAACCTCCTCATTGATGCAAATGCGGCCTTAGTTTCTGGACCTCCTCCTCTATCTTCAAAAATTCTAGATCTGGAGGATCATTCTCGACGTAATAATATCCGTCTCAGAGCTGTCCCTGAATCAGTTCCCCCTGATGCACTTTCACAATTTCTATTCGACCTGATGGCATTGGTCTGCCTGGAAGCCTCCAACTTGGACCTATTGATAGACCGAATCCATAGATTTCCAAAGCCTAAACATCTATCTCCCTCTCTACCTAGAGATGCAATTGCCAGAATTCATTTTTTCAGAACCAAGGAGAAATTCCTTAGAGGCCATAAGGAATACCTCCGACCTGCCTGAGAGATTCAAAGACATCACTATTTACCCGGATCTTTCCGCCGGTACCATGCTTAAAAGAAAAAAAAAAAAAAAAGAATTTGCCACCTTGACTAAAATACTATGAGACAACAACATTGCTTACCATTGGGGTTTCCCAGTCAAACTGGTAATAACTAAAGACTCATCCACTGTGGTCTGCACCTCTCCATCCATAGCGAAGGAGGCCTTGCTCTTGTGGGGACTGTTTTACCCCATCCAATACACCTCAGTAGACCAGGTCTCATATCACCTATATGGTTGGAGAACACTCGCTGTTCAAGAGCCCGACAAAATGATTGAGTAATCTGCAAAGCATTTGTTTCTTCCCGCAGGTTCCGCTTTTTGAGAGTATTACTTATTTTTCGTTAAAAGGTTAACGATTTTCTTGCAAGTTCTTTCTAAGGACTTTACCCTATCTCTGGTCACCCTTGTAGAGGACTACTCCTGTTACTTAGGATCCTTAGTTTTAAAAGGGTCCTTTTTGTTAAATCTGCTGTTATGGGTTTACTTGCCATAATGTTGCCTTCATGTTGTTTTTTTTTCTATGTTCTGGGAATGAGGCTACTAATCATATGGCGCCTACTTCATTATGGGGATTAAGATCATGTCCCTGAATGTTAATGGGCTCAATTCCCCATCTAAACGTTTCCTCCCTTTGGAGAGAAGCCTTACAATCTAAAGTAGATGTGTTATGTGTTCAGGAAAAGCATTTACAGGCCTCTGACTAGATTAATGCACAAAAATTTTCCACACTCTTTTTTTTTTTTCACAGCGACTAATTAAAAAAAAGCAGGTGTAGCAATTTTTATTAAGAACACTGTCGCATTTCAATATTTAGATTCTTTAATTGACCCTAAAGGCAGATTAACCATCCTACAATGTGAGATTGATTCAGCCTTGTATACCATACTAAATTTATACACACCAAATACTAGACAATATTCTTTTGTCTCTAAGGCAATTATCAAAGCGAAAAAAATGTTGAGGAGTAAATTAATAATTTGTGGAGATTACAACATAGTAATTGATAGATCCATAGATAGATCAAAAGGGAGTTCTCACTATGCTCCAGAACTTAAAAATCTCTTGCTACAGGAGAACTTGTACGATCTCTGGCGATACCAACACGCAGGAGAGATAGATTATACCTTTTTCTCACACTCTAAAAATATCCACTCTAGAATTGACTACTTTTTAGTAGATAGAGGTGCCTTGTCCAGTGTTATGACTGCAGATATAGGTGTTTTAACATGGTCAGACCACGCGCCTATTTATCTCACATTAGCAAATAATGTCTCCTCTAGCTCCTTTACCCCCTGGAGGATTAATCATTTCTTATTAAAATCTCCTGCAATAGTTCAAGAAATCCAATCTGCTCTCACTGAATATTTCCAATTGAATTCCCCCTCTTCTCCAGGAGTTGTGTGTTAAAATAGCCTCGAGAGAGAAACGTAAACGCGAGCAAGCTGTCACTGACCTCCTTCAAGAAATCAATACTCTCGATAAACAGTTTAAATTAGATTCCTCACCACTTACCAAAGATAAGTTGATGGCCAGTATAAACAAATTGCGTGCTTTATACCTGGACAAATATGAAGCCCACCTGTCTAGGCTTAAGTGGAATTTCTACATACAGGGAGATAGTTCCTCTAAATTACTAGCTATGAGGGTAAAAGTTTTACAAGCGAGGAATAAAATTCCTTATATCACTAATACAGACCAGTTTAAAATTTATGACCCTCAACTTATTGCAAATGCTTTTGCGAAATATTATCAGCACTTATATAATCTAGATGACCCAGCCATGCTCAAAATCTCTAAGGATAACATCACTGCCTTTTTGAACAAGGTCAATCTCCCCACCCTCTCAGACAATCATCTATCGCTACTTAATGAACCGATTGAGATTAGAGAAATTGAAGAGGTGATTAAAGCCTCTAAATTGAATAAGGCCCCCAGGCCAGGTGGGCGTACAAATGAATATAATATATTATACTACCCCACATTAGTTCCTCATCTCCTAGCCATTTTTAAAGACCTTATAACTAAGGGTTAAGCTCCCAAAGAAATACTATGTGCAGTGGTGACCACCATACCCAAACCGGGCAAGGCACTAGACCAGGTGACCAATTATAGACCTATTTCACTACTTAATTGTGACATAAAGATTTTTTCTAAGATTATAGCGAATAGATTGAAAGGCGGTCTGCCCTATATAATCAATGAAGATCAGGTAGGATTCGTCAAAGGCCATCAATCCCGGGATGGAATTAGGAGGGTACTTGATATCATTCACGTGATTAACCTTACTAAAACCCCTTCGGTTCTATTATCGTTAGACGCGGAAAAGGCCTTTGATAGGCTTAACTGGGAATATCTTAAAGAAGTACTACTTAAATTTGGATTTACAGGGCCCAAAGTTAACGCTATCTCCCCACTCTAATCTCCCTCGGCTAGGGTCCTCGCCACTGGATTCCTGTCTGATACTTTTTTCAATCACCAACGGTACTAGACAAGGTTGTCCTTTATCTCCCCTGATATTTATAATGTGTGTAGAACGCCTCTCAGAATTCATTAGGAACTCGGCTCTAATCTCTGGAATTACCATCTGTGGAATAGAACTGTTACTTTTTTTTTTTTTTTACACTTAGTAATGTATTAGCATATTCATATCTGCTAATACGTTGTAATCTGTGTCAGTCTGACGCAGGCAGTGATCAGGGCAGCTCACAGTCTGCCCTGATCGTTGGCTTCTTACACAAACAGCCCTGAGGCTACTCCTAGGTCCCCAGGGCTGACTGCAGCCGTTCCCCGGGCTCTCTCGGGTCACCAGGTGTCCCGATCACTCGACAGAGCAGGGAAACCCTTTGATTGAACTGCGACAATCAAAGGGTTAAAGCACAGGGAGCGGAGGTTTCCCCCGCACCCCAGTGCTTGCAGGAGCTGCGCTGGGAACAGGGCTGTGTAGTACAGCCCCCTTCTCAGTGCTGCTGTGATGCCAAAAGACGTCGCTGCAGATGAATGACCTGCACCAGCCGATGTCAAAATACGGTGGGCGGTTGTTAAGGAGTTAAAGCCTGGGCAAGCAATGTTAAACCTAACAAATGGATTTACTTTTCTAAAACAGATTGCCATAAGTCTTTTTCATTTGGCTTCCCCGCAACTTTCGTAGAAAAATTGGATATCACAGGGACTTATAACTATTGACCAACTATTCCAAGATAATACCCTTAAAACATTTACCGATTTGATATCCTGCTTTGCACTAGAAGGCACCAATTTTTTTAAAGTATTTACAGATTAGACATATTTTACCGAACTGGTCCTGGCCACGGAAACCTAAAATACAGTCAACATATTACAATTTCCTAACCGGGAAAAGGGTTTTGGAAGAGGGCTATCTATTACATATAACCTTTTATTAACCCCTTAAGGACCCAGCCTGTTTTTGACCTTCCTGACACAGCCCTATTTTTGAAATCTGACATGTGTCAATTTATGTGAGAATAACTTTTTGACACTTTTACCTATTCATGTGATTCAGAGATTGTTTTCTCGTGACACATTGTGCTTTAAGTTAGTAAGAAATTTTTATCCATACAATCCTTGTTTGTTTGTGAAAAATATTAAAATTTCATGAAAATTTGGAAAAATTTGCGATTTTGAAAGTTGCAAAATTTCTGCGTGCAAGACAGATAATTATTCACCACAAAATAGTTTATAACTAGCATCTACCATATGTCCACTATAGGTTGGCATCATTTTTTAAATGTCTTTTTTTTTTTTTTTTTTTACGACATTAGAGGGCTTAGAAATTTAGTAGTAATTTCTCACATTTTCAAGAAAATTTGCAATATACATTTTTTTAGGGACCACTCCAGTTCTGACGTGGCTTTGAGGGGCCTGCATGTTAGATACCCCCATAAGTGACGCCATCTGAGAAACTAGACCCCTTAACATATTTACAACACTATTTAGGAAGTTTGATAACCCTTCAGATATTTCACAGAAATTAAAGCAAAGTGGAGGTGAAATTTCAAAATTTCACTTTTTTTGCAGATTTTCAATATTTATCCATTATTCACTGGAATACGGTAAATGTGACTAGGTAAATGCAACTTAATATCAATTCCCCCAGGTCTGCCGTTTTTAGAGATATCCCATATGTGGCCCTAGTGCATTATTTGGCTCACCCATAAGCCCCAGAATAGGAGGAGCACCTACTATACTCTAGGATCTCATTTTCAATACGATTTTATTTAGGCGCCATTTCAGGTTTGGGGACACCCTAAGGTGCTAAAACTTAATAAACACCCCTAAATAGACTGCATATTGGAAACTACACCCCTTAATGAATATATCCAGGGGTGCATTGAGTATATAGACCCCACATGTGATTCACAAATTTTTTGAAAATTTGTGAAAATTAAAACATTTTTTTTTTTCAATAATCTGCAATTTTAGCTTAAAATGTTTCATATATACAAGGAATCCTGGAAAAAAGAACCCTAAAACTTTGTTAAGCAATTTCTTCCAAGTTCGGCAATACCCTACATGTGGGTGTAAACTGCTGTTTGGGCGCATGGCAGGGGGTACAAGGGAGGGAGCGCTATTTGGCTTTTGGAACGCAGATTTTGGTGGGGCCATGTCGCATTTGCAAAGCCCCCAAAGTAGCAGAACAGGCGAAACCTTCCAGAAGTCGCCCCATTTTGGGTTCAACACCCATCAGGGATCTCATCTAGGGGTGTACTGTGCATTTTGGATGCACAGGTGTTCCATAGTTTTTTTTTAGCATTGGGCAATGAAAATGGGGGGAAAAATGCAGTTCGGTCATTGTTTTTTGAGTTTCAATTTTTACAGCATTCGCCGTGCAGTGTAAATGATGTGATAACTTTACTATGGGGGTCGGTACAATTACAATGATATAGATTTTATATAGTTTTTTCTGTTTTATTACTTTTACACAGTAGAAATACGTCTATAAAAAATTGCGTTTTTATGTTGTCCTATTCTGACAGCCATAACTTTTTTATTTTGCTGTGTGCAGAGCTGTGTATGGGCTTTTTTTTTGCGGGATGAGTTGAAGTTTTTATTGGTACTATTATGGGGTGCATATGATGCTATGTTCACTTTTTATTAAGGTTTTTCTGAGATGTTTTGAACAAAATACAGCAATCTTGGTAGTGTTTTTTATTTTTTATAGCGGTCACTGTACGGTATATATGACATGGTAGCTTTACTCAGCAGGTCAATACGATTACACCGATACCCAATTTGTATATTTTTTTTTTGTTTTACTGCTTTTATACAATAAAAACACTTTTATTCAACCAGGAAAATAAGTTTTTTGCATCGCCATAGTCTGAGAGCCATAACTTTTAAATTTTTCTGTGCTTGGAGCTGTGTATGGACTTGTTTTTTTGCGAGATGAGTTGACGTTTTATTATATCAAATTTTGGGGGACAAGGCTTTTTAGATCGCTTTTAAATCCATTTTTGGAGGCCAGGGTGAAGAAAAAACAGAAATCCTAGTAGTGTTTTTTATTTTTAACAGGGTTCACCGTGCAGTATCTGTGATAAGTTAGCTTTACCCTTTGGGTCGCTACGATTATGGCGATACCCTATTTATATAGTTTTTTTTATGTTGAAGCACTTTAAAAAAAAAAAAAGAAAAGTGTTTTTAGTGTGTAAAACAATATTTATGCATCACTATCTTCTGACAGCCATAAATTTTTTACTTTTCCGTATACAGAGCTGTTTAAGGACTTTTTTTTTGCGGGATGAACTGACGTTTTAATTGGTACAACTTTGGCGTTTCTAGGAGTTTTTGATCGCTTTTTATTCCATTTTATGTGCTGCGGGATGAACAATAATCTTAATTCTGTGATTGTGTTTTTTTGTTTTTTTACGGCGTTAACCGCACGGGTTAATTAACATGACAGATTTATAGGGCAGGTCATTACGCACGCGGCGATACCAAATATGGGTACTTTATTTATTTTTGATCTTTTTGGGGCGATTTTGGCGTTTGTAAAGGGGAAAGGGCGGTGTACGTATTTTTATTTTATTTTTTGTTTGTGTTTTACTTGTTTTTCACTTTTTTTTACTTTTTTTCACATTTTTATTTTACTTTTCCCCATAGGGGATTTGAATGAGAGATCTTTAGATCTCTCATTCAATAGGAATCAGTGCATAGCTTGTTGCTATGACTGGTTCCTATGACAACTGTCAGTCACAGGGCACGGCCGGGCATCGTGACGTCACAGACAACCCGGAAGGCATTCTCTGCCTTCCGTGCTGTCTGTCAGAGGGCAGGAGCTGCACGGATCACCCGATCCGTGCGCTGCTGCTGCCGACAGAGACGCAGGAGGAGCGATCTCCTCCTGCGTCTCTCTTAGTTATTGCGACCCGATCGTCGAGATAATTAAGGGGTTAACCGCCCCCTTCCCCCCCTCCCCCCCCTTTAGAGCTCGCGCGATCCTCAGGACGTATCCATACGTCCAGGTGCGTTAACACCAAAACGACCTGGACATATGGATACGTGTAAGGTCGTTAAGGGGTTAAAGGATGAAGACCAACCCAAACCGAGCTACATTGTAAAATGGGAAAAGGATTTGGAATCTTGCTTGTCTTATGATACTTGGATGACCGCTTCAATAATTTCCAACAAACATTCTAGATATATAAACCACTCAGAAGTGATGAGAAAACTCCATCTCAGATGGTACTTAACTCCCACCCGAGTGGCAGATTTTTTTCAACCTAGTTCACCATTATGTTGGAGGGAATGTGGATATAAAGGAACGCTTCTGCATATGTGGTTGAACTGTCCTTATGTCTCTAATTTATGGAAACCTGTTGAGGAGGTAGCATCAGATTTATTCCTAGTTAAAGTTAGTCTAACTCCAGCTTTAGCACTTTTAGACATAAATTTAATAGACTTCCCTACCTCATTCAGAACAGTTTTGTTTCATATTTTAGTAGCTACTAGATTGACTATAGCTAGATATTGGAAATCCCCCCACTCCTCCTAGAATTAGAGATTATTCATAGGGTAAATTTTCAGTACAAATGTGAGCCCTCACTTGCAATACCTCCAAATTTAGTCCCAAAAACCAAAGAAAATTGGAAGATCTGGACAGAGTCACTCCTTTCCAAATAATTATTTAAATCATTTGAAAATTTCATATGGAGGACTGAGATGGGGCTTGGTTTTCGCCATGTTTGATTTCTTGTCAAATTTGAATCTTTGAGTCCATTCTGTTGTAGACCTATTTTATTTTTGGAATGTTCATTATATTCCTCGTTCCTACTGCTTGATGTGGCAATTTGTGTGATGACCTTTTTTTCTCTCTATTAGAGACATGATTATGGCATTCTGTTTGTTTGTCAAGTGTAAGTTCATGCCTTTCTTACATTTTCAAAGATTGAAATGTTTTTTTATCTGAAAATAATAAAAATTTCATGACAAAAAAAAAAACAAAAAACAACCCAGAGCCTTCTCACCGAAGTTTGAAAAATGTATGCCTTTTTAATCTATATCTTTTGTCCAGCTAAATAATTAAAATGAAGTAGTCTGTATGTCACCCTCAGTATCGGTCAGAGATCTCTGACAGGTTGATAATGGTCAAGGAGTCCCTACCCATCGTTAAGGTCAGTGTATGTTCTACCAAAATAGCTTGATTATTGTATCATAAGGGTGATAAAAAGCCTGACCATTTTACAACAGTAAGGTTATCACTTGAACATGTGCCATGTATGAGGGAATGGCTTACCGACTCCACAGCCCTGGGTCCCACAACATTGAAGGTGTTTCGTGAAGGGCTCCCTCTGAATGGCCATTGCATCCGGCAATGTGGTTGCAAAGTACTAATGGTTAGTGGTGGCAGCTGGGGGGCTGCCATCACTATTTACTAGAGGCATGGGTTGAAAGGCCATTATTGCAAAGTATACTGTCTGTCAGTGTTACTACAATGTACTATACATTGTGTTCCAAAACAGGTTTGCTTTTAGGTCAGGATTTATAATAATTTCTTTATAAATAGAACATCTTTTCTTTGCTTAGTACTTTTCTTGTCTGTACTAATGATGCCTTATATTATTTCTTTGTGTATCAAGTGGTATCTCATCTATTGGACAGTTAATATATGTTTTTGTTGTTGTAAAATCTAATAAAATTATGTTTACAAAAAAAAAAAAACTTTTTGATTTAAGGGTGGGCATACATTTTGCTTTTTTTTTTTACTTTTAACCCCTTATCCCCGCAGCCAGTTTTGGTCTTCCTGACAGAGCCCCAGTTTTAAAATCTGACGTGTCACTTTGTGAGAATAACTTTTTGACACTTTTACCTATCCAAGCGATTGAGAGATTGTTTTCTCGTGACACATTGTGCTTCAAGTTAGTAATACATTTTGGTCCATACAATCCTTGTTTATTTGTGAAAAATATCATGAAAATTTTTTAAAAAATTCATTTACAAGTTAAAAATTTCGCGTTTAAGACAGTTACTAGTTCACAGGGTGTATTTGCAGGCGAATTACGCCCCGCAATTACCCCTGGGGGGGGGAGCGGGGGTGACGGGGGGCCGGGCACTTCCCGCCGACCCATAGACATCACTGCTAGCGGCGCGAGCCCGCTAAAAGTACATGAAATTAAACTCCCCGCCCGGGGCTTGGGCCGGCGGGAGAGGAACAAAAATCCATTTTTCTCTAGAAACTGGAATTACCGTAATGAATGGGCCTTTTTCGGTTTTTTTGGATGGGTTTTAAAACCCTTTTTTTTTTTTTGGGAAGCAGATAAGAAAATATGCAACCCCCTATTGTTTTTTATTTTTAGACCCCTCACCGGATATCGTAATAAGTTCTTACCTCTGTGGGTCGATACGTTTATGGCGATACCCTTTTATATATTTTTTTTTATTTGAAGCCTTTAAAAAAAAAAAAAAATGTTTTATATGTAAAAGAATACCTAAAATACTCGAGTAAACCCCCCAATAAGCCGGGGCACCTATTTTTTGCCCCCAAAAAACGGGAAAACTTTTGACTCGAGTTAACCTGGGGAAAAAATGCAGGGGCTACGAAATTTTAAAAATAAAATGGATACCAAAAAAAACTAGGCATTTAATGTCCCCCATAGGGAATTAAAAAGGGAGATATAGGGCCCTTATGCAGGATAGCAGTATATAACCCCAAAAAGGGACTATATGGCCCCATAGGCATGTAATAGGGAGTTATATGTCCCCCCCAAGCAATTTAAAAGGGAGGAAAAGGGCCCCCTACCAGGTAAAGGGCACTGTAGGGAGGTACAGCTGTAGCAGGTATTAAAAAGTAAAGGGCAGGTTGGGGAGGGAAAGGCCGGGGGTGGGGAGGGAAAAGGCCCCGGGGGGTGGCCGCTGTAGGCAGTATAGGGCCCGCTGAGCATATAGGCCCCCCTTAGGCTTTTTAAAAGGCCGGCTGTAGGCATATAGGGCCGGGTGTAGGCAGGTTAGGGCCGGGGTAGGAGGATACCGGGTGTTTTTGGGGGGTTTGGGAGGTATAGGGCCCGGGTGTAGCAGGGATAGGGCGGGAAAAGGGGTGTAGGGAGAAGGGCCGCTGAGGGAGGGGATAGGGGAGCTTAGCATATAGGGCAGGGTTTAGGCAGGTTAGGGGAGGCTGTAGGCAGTTTTAAGGGCAGGCTTGATAAGGGGAGCTGTAGCGGGATAGGCACTGTAGGCAGGGGGGTTATTAGGGGATGCACTGAGGGCCAGGGATAAAGGGGGGCTGTAGGGCATAAGACAGTTTAAAAAAATAAAACAACAACCACTTACCTTCTCCCCGCTGCTCCGTCTCCCCCGCCGCTCCGCCCCTCCTTCCCCCCCTCCCCCCCGCGTCCCCGGGGTCCTTTCCGCACAGGCGGGTCCACCAAAAACCGCGCACCCAGCAGACATGCACGCTGCCGTGCCGGAAACCCGGACGCCGCGGGGTCTGCGGGCCGCCCCAGGGGCCCCGCGAGCTGGGGCCCCGCTCTGTGCCCCGCGTGGTATCCCTTCACCCATATGCCCCGAGGAGCCATATAGGGGAAGGGATCGCGGACAGTGCCCGGACCTGTGCCTCAAATCGGGGTTTATTATATGTTCCCCCGAGGACCGCAATAAATGAACGCCCTTCACACTCGGGGCCATCCAGCGCCTGAGTGCCGACAGTACCGATTTACCGGGGTCGCATTTTTTCGCACATTTTTTTTGCGAAAAACTCGCTTATACCGATATATACGGTATTTATGCATCGCTATCTTCTGAGAGCCAAAAAATTTTAATTTTTTCCGTATACAGACTTGTAAGGACTTTTTTTTGCGGGATGAACTGACTTTTAATTGGTAAAAATGTTGGGATTTATAGGGGTTTTTTTATCGCTTTTTTTCCATTTTAGTGCTGGGGATGAACAAAAATCTTAAAATTTTGGGTTTTTTTTTTTTTTTTTTTTTTTTTAAAAGGCTTCACCGTACGGGTAAATTAACATGACAGATTTTTTAAGGGGAGGTCGTTACGGCCCCGGCAAAACCAAATAGGGTATTTATTTTTTTTATTTTTTTTTGGGGGGGATTGGGTTTGTAAAGGGGAAAAGGGGAAAGTACGTGTTTTTTTAAAATTTTTTTTTTTCGTCTTTGTTTTACTTATTTTTCACATTTTTTACTTTTTCACATTTATTTTTAACTTTTCCCCATAGGGGATTTGAATGAGTGATCTTTAGATCTCTTATTCAATAGGAATCACTACACAACTTGTTGCTGTGTACTGGTTCCTATGACAACTGTCAGTCACGATGCCGGGCCATGCCCACAGGGCACGGCCGGACATCGTGACATCACAGACAACCCGGAAGGCATTCCATGCCTTCCGTGCTGTCTGTCAGCACACAGCAGCCGCACGATTGTGCGCTTCTGTCACCGACAGAGACGCAGGAGGAGCGATCTCCTCCTGTGTCTCCCCTTAGTTATTGCGACCCGATGGTCGCGTTTAATTAAGGGGTAAACCGCAATATACTGGGAATCCCGCCCGATCGCCAACTCTGCTTTAAGTTCGCGCGATCCTCAGAAATATGCATATGCCAGTGCTGAACCCCCAAACGACCTGACGTATGCAATCGTCCTTCTTAAGGGGTTAAAGTATTTAAAAAAATTAGAATTTGTTACCTTTTTTAGGTATTTCCCCAGAAATTAAAGCACAGGGAGGTGAAATTTCAAAATTTCACTTTTTTTTGCAGTTTTTAAATTTTTATTCATTATTCACTGGAACACGTTAGATGTGACCAGGTAAGTGCAACTCAATGTCAATTCCCCAGATTCTGCCATTTTGTATATGTGGCCCTAGTGTGCTATTTGGCTCAATCACAAGCCTCAGAGTAGGAGGAGCACCTACCGGACTCTGGGGTCTCATTTTCATTACGATTTTATTTAGGCGCCATTTCAGGTTTGCGGACACCCTGAGGTGCTAAAACTTAATCATCTCCCCTAAAAAGACCCCATCTTTGTAATTACACCCCTTGAGGAATATATCCAGGGGTGCAGTGTGTATATCGACCCAACAGTTTTTTAACACATTTTTTTAGCGTTAGGCTCTGAAAATAATAAAAAAAATTTTTTTTCCAACAATCTGCAATTTTAGCTGAAAATGTTTAATTCTTACATGGAATCCTGGAAAAAAAAAAAGCAGCTCAAATTGTGTTACGCAATTTCTTACAAGTTCGGCAATACCCTAGATGTGGGTGTAAACTTCTGTTTGGGTGCATGGCAACGCATACAAGGGAGAGAGCGCTATTTGGCTTTTGGAACGCAGGTTTTGATGGCCGCATTTACAAAGCCCGCAAAGTACCAGAACAGGTGAAAACTTCCAGAAGTCATCCCATTTTGGATTCAACACCACTCATGGATCTCATCTAGGGCTGTATTGTGCATTTTTGTTGCACAGGTGTTCTGTAGTTCTTTTAGCATTGGGCCATGAAAATGGGGGGCGAAAAGACGCAGTTCCGCCATTGTTTTTTAGGGCCTCACTTTTACATGGTTCGCCGTGCGGGATTAATGACATAACTTTACTATGTGGTTCTGTACAATTGCAATGATAAAATTTTTATATCGTTTTTTTTATGTTTTATTATTTTTACACAATAGAAATGCATTTATAAAAAAATTAATTTTCACGTCGTCATAGTGTGACAGCCATAACTTTATTTTTTTTGTGTACGGAGCTTTATAGCAGCTTTGTTTTTTTGTGGGATAGTTGACATTTTTATTGGTTTCGTTTTTTGGGGGGGACAGGGCTTTTTGATCACTTTTAATCTTTTTTTGGGAAAGGGGCAGGGTGAGAAAAACTGAAAATCCAGTATGTTTTTTTTTATTTTTGTAAAAAATTTTTAACAGGCCACTTGCAGTATCCATAAATTATTTTTTCTCCCCGGGTGTAAGCGGGTTTGGGGTTTAGTTGCCGGAAGAAATTAATTTAAAAATTTGGAGAATGTAAAAAAAAAATGAAAAGGTTTTATACAAAATAGATAAAAGAAATGATATTTTGCTGCATTACAGGTGTTACCCCCCCCCCCAAAGCATATTCCTTTTTGCACGAGTGAAGCGGGGAGTCCTTTGGTACTAATTGACCCCGGATTTGCTGATGACACAGAAAGGGGGCTTACTGGGCCATGGCCCCGCCGAAGCTCAAAAATCTCAGGGGACCTCCTGATTTTTTTACAGTCCACAGTCTTCATCGCGCGAAGGGCCCCCAAAAACAGGGGCATCTCTTATTCCTAAGGGGGGTTTGGGTCAGCTTCACAATTAACTGATCCCATACTTGGGGAAGATATGAAAATAGTGGCATTATGAAATTTGTATCACTATGATCTGAGGGGTTTCTGAGCGTCAGGGGGGGGTACCCGGGTCAAACCTGTGGCAAAAATTGCTCTTACTGACAGGACAGCGGGCAGCAAATACAGTGATATATCAGAAAACTTGATCCCAATCTATATACCTATGTTTAAATTTATAAAAAGGATAAAGGTATTTAAATGAGGCATAAGTACATTTTTCTCTATCACAATTTTATAAAACACACTGTATACCGTAATATACACCCTATTACACTGGGTCGAAACGATTATGGGAAACCCCAGTTATATAGTTTAGTGGAAAAGCAAAAAAAAAAATTTTTGTTTAATGTACTCTTGTACTGGTTCCCCCCATGGTGACTTAAATTTTCTTACCAAGCATTGCGGGCAGGTGCGTAAACCAACAACCGGGTTGCTTTCGTAAAGCTCGGGCGGTCGGGTAAGGGACGGGGAGGCGGGTTTTGGGGCCGCTCATTTTGCACCGATCCAGGCACAGGCTCACCCTCCCCCTGCAGCTTATTGTCGCAAAGAAGGGTTAAATCCCCCGTGACGGGCCATGCCGCAAATTTTGCAACTCGCTTTAAAGCTCGAAAATCGCCATGACGTACCCGTCAAGTTGCGGGATCCCCAAAAACGCCCGTAAATGGGTACGTCAAATGTTGGTAAGGGGTTAAAAACATAAGAAATTTTAATTAACCCACATTTCACCTGTTAATTACTAAACCACTGTCATGAAAAATAATGCATGCATTTTTGCGGCATGCATTTTTGAAATTTTTTTATTTGAATGCGATCACTACATGCATTTTTAATGAAGTTGAGAAACTCATGTACTAATGCATTCAGTACAGCATTGGGTCAACTCAGGCTGATTGTATCATGAAGACAAAATGTTGATTTTTGGAACTTTTTATGGCAGAAAAAAAGTTATAATTTCTAGCTTTATAGCAGGAAGCATCCTGGCACATTTGATTGCATTTATATTTTTCAGCAATAGTCATTTGTTTTAATTGCTCAAGAAATCTAATATATTCATTTGTACTTCAGGACTGCAAAGCAAGATGTTGCCGAGGGATTTATGGTTTGAAAAGCTGATGCCCCCCCTTTCTCAGTTTATTATGGGGGCTCATGCAATCACAGAGAAGGTAGAGAAGCAAGCATCTCTTCTTGTCAACGGTACTCTTAAGCATTATCAGGTACAAATTTTCTTTATCCTTTACCAGCATTCATGCTTTTTACGATAGTGACTGTTAACAAGATGACTTTGCTGAATGAGTAAGTAGTACAGCGAAATGTAAATTGAATAACTTTATTGTTTTAGCTATCCATATGATTCAGAGGTTGTTTTCTCATGACACATTGGGCCACATGTATGAAACTGTTTAGGTCAAAAACCCTCTTTTTTCCCCATGGAAACCCTATGGGAAAACAAAATGAGTTTTAGATTTTAAACAGGTTCATCCCTTGGCCATTGTGTTTTAAAATTTAAATTAACAAATTTTGGAAAAAATTGTTTATCGTTGCATTAAAATATGTCTGTTTTATTTTTTTATCCTTTTTTAAATTTTCTTAAAATTTTGGCTTAAAAAAATTAGTAGCAATTTATTTTTCCTTGTCAGGCTGTGAAAATGGATAATTTAATTTTTTCAATAAAAGTGCAGTTTTAGCTGAAAAGGTTTAATTTTCACATGGAATCCCTGAAAAAGCACCCCGTAATTTGTAAAGCAATTTCTTCCACATTTGTCAATAACCTATATATGGGAAAAACCGGGATGGATATGTGGGAGCAGTCATCCCTCCCAAAACTCTAAGACTGCCCCATTTAAAAGCCGTCTGGGAAATTACCAAGGTTTGAAAGCAGTGATGCTAAAATTTTAAACATGTCGGGCCAACAAAAGGGTTACAGACCTATATTACCGGGGTCCCCTCACCGCAGCCCTGAACCAGGGTTTGACACATATCTCCCTTGATCCCCCCCGGGCCCTTGTCCCTTTGTCACCCTTCCAAAAGTCACCCCTTTTTGAAAATAAACCACTAAGGGAATTGATTTGGGGTTTTTTTGGGGCTTTTTTGGTTTCCCAAAGTTTTTAAAACAATTTTTTTCTTTTTTAGCATGGGGGCATGAAAATTTGGTGGGAAAAAAACCCCAGAAATTCGGTTATTGTTTTCTGGTGTCATTTTCACAACATTCACCGTGCTGTATAAATAACAAAAAAAAATTTATATTTGGGTTTTGGTTACTATTACAACAATATCTTTTTTTATTTTTGAAATTTTATGTTTTATACTTTTAAACAAAAGAAATGGTTTTTTTTTTTTAGGGGCATCGGAATCTACTTTTTTAAAATTTTTTTTTAAATTTTTCTGTATGTGGAGCTTATTAAAGGCTTTTTTTGTTACGGCATGATTTGAAGATAGTGTTACAATATTGGAGTTCAAATGACACTTTTATCGCTTTTTCGCAAGGTTTTTGGGAGATTTAATGAACAAAATACAGCAATCCGGGTACTGTTTTTTATTTTAACCCCTTCCCGCCGGAGCCAGTTTTGGCTTCTTGGACGAGCCCATTTTTGAAATCTGCCCATGTGTCACTTTATGTGAGAAAAACTTTTTGACATTTTTAACCTTTTCCCATTTTTTTTAAAAGAGATTTTTTTCTTTTGACAAAATTGTGTTTAAAGATTTTTAAGAAATTTTTGGCCCCAAAAAAAATGCTTTTTTAAATTTGTAAAAAAATATCAAAAAATCGTTTAAAAAATTTTAAAAAAATTTTTCAAATTTAAAACTTCAAAATTTTCGCATGTAAGAAGATATTTTTTCCCACTAAAAAATAGTTTTTAATAGCATCTACCATAGGGGTTGCTTTTATTTTGGGGCCAAATTTTTTTAAAAAGGGTTTTTTTTTTTTTTTACGACTTTGGGGGGCTTAGAAATTTTTAGAAATTTTTTTAAAATTTTCAACAAAATTTGAAAGGGAAACATTTTTTAGGGCCAGTCCGTTCTAACGTGATTTTGATTGCCTGTATTTTTAGATCCCCCCATAAATGCCCCTTTTTAAGAAAATTTCCCCCCTTAAAATTATTCAAAACTGCATTTAGGAATTTTTTTAAACCCCATTAGGTGTTTCACGGGGAATTTTAAAAGCAAAGGGGAAGTGAATTTTAAAAAATTTTTTATTTTTTTGAAAGTTTTTTAAATTTTTATGCATTTTTCCCAAAAAAGGGAATTACGGAAAAATGTGTCAGGGAAATGAAAATTTAAAATATTGATTCCCCAGATTCTGCCGTTTTCAGAGAATCCCATATGTGGCCCTAGTGCTTTATTTGGCCTAAAACCACAAGCCCAAAAATAGGAGGAGCACTACGGGATTGGGGGTCTATTTTTTCTTTTAGATTTTTTTTTAGGGCCATTTCAGTTTTGGGGGACCCCCAAAGGTGCAAAAAATTAAATAAACTCCCCAAAAAAACCCCCCTTTGGAAACTAAACCCCCTTTAAAGGGAAAATATCCAGGGTGTTTGTGAGCATATCGACCCCAAACAGGGGGTGTCAAAAAAAATTTTTTGCGTTTGGCTTTTGAAAATTTTTAAAAAAAATTTTTTTTTCCCAAAAATCTGCAATTTTAGTGAAATTTATAAAAATTTTTTCAAGGCTTCCTTGGGAAAAAAAACACCCAAAACCTTGTTACGCAATTTTTTTCCAAGTTCAGCAATACCCCACATGTGGGTGTTAAAAAATGCTGTTTTGGGGGCATGGCAAGGGGGTTAAGGGGGGGAGTGTTTCTTGGATTTTGGTACAAGATTTTTTTGGGGGGGCCCTGTGCCCTTTACAAAGCCCCCAAAAAACCAAAAAAACAGGTGAAACCTTCCAGAAGTCACCCCCTTTTGGATTTGGGGACGCCTCATGAATTTTCAAAATTTGGGGTGGGAATTTTGAATTTTTTTGGGGGCACAGGTGTTCCCAAAATTTTTTTTTTTTTTTCATTGGGCTATTTAAAAAAGAGGGGGAAAAAGCGTTCCGCCCTTTTTTTTTGGGCTTCAATTTTTTAAAAATTCGCCGTCGTTAAATGATTTGGGGTATCTTTACTTTGGGGGGCGGTAACCCAATTTTCAATGATATAGATTTTTTATAGTTTTTTTTTTTTTTTTATTTCTTTTACACAAAAAGAAATAGGTCTTAAAAAAATTTCGGTTTTTTTTTGTTGTCCTGTTTTTGATAGCCATAACGTTTTCAGTTTTCTGTATACGGAGCTGATTATTGGCTTGTTTGTTTTTGGGGGTGGTTGGGCGTTTTTTTTAGTACCATTATGGGGGGCATATGCCCCTTTGATCAATTTTTATTAAGGTTTTTGTGAGGCTTTTGAACAAAATACAGCCCTTTTGGTAGTGTTTTTTTTTTTTTTATTTTAACAGCGGTCACGTTGCAGTATAAACTTACATGTTTGTATTATCCCGCAGGGGCGATACGATTTTTTGGATACCCAATTTGTTTTTTTTTTTTTGTTTTACTGCTTTTAAAACTATAAAAACACTTTTATTTTAAAAAGGAAAAAACCCTTTTTGTTTGCCATAGTTTTGGGGCCCTAAATTTTTTATTTTTCTGTGTTTCGGAGCTTGTTTTTTGCGGGATGAGTTTAAATTTTTTTTTGGTATCATTTTTGGGGGGACAAGGGCTTTTTTTTTTCAGTTTTAAAAAACCCTTTTTTGGAAGGAGGGTGAAGAAAATACTGCAATCCCAGTAGTGTTTTTTATTTTTATTTTTCCAGCACTACCGTGCAGTTCCATGACCCGTTAGCTTTACTCTCGGGTCGATACGATTACGGGGTTTCCCTTTTTTAGTTTTTTTTAAATTTTGGAAAACACTTTTAAAAAAAAAAAGTTTTTTTTTATTGTGTTAAAAAATATTTATGCTTTGTGTTTTTGGAGCCCCCTAACTTTTTTTTTTTTCCCTATAAAAAGGACGGTTTTTAAGAAATTTTTTTTTTGCCCGGGGGTGAAATGCGTTTTAATTGGTAAAAACTTTGGGTTTTTTATTTAGTTTTTTATCGCTTTTTATTTCCCTTTAATGTGCTGCAAAGGGTGCACAAAAATCGCAATTCTGTGACTGTTTTTTTTTTTTTGTTTTTTACGGCGTTCCCTACCCGGGGTTTAATTTAAAAAGAACCCGATTTATGGGTGGGGTCGTTAGCCGCGGCGATAAACCCAAATTTTGGGTTCTTTATTTATTTTTTTATCTTTTTTTTGGGGCGATTGGCGTTTGTTAAAAAGGGAAAAAGGGCCCGGTAGGGGTTTTAAATTTTTTTTTTTGTTTGGGTTTTACTTTTTTTTTTTTTTTTTTAAAATTTTTTTAAATTTTCCCCGTGAGGATTTGTAAAATGCAAATCCCCATGGGGGAAAAAACAATCATTAGATTTCTGTTTGAAGAGGCGATCTGTGCACGCGTTACTGTTTTGGGATAAAGGGCGCCATGGTAAAATAGTGACCCATTTCCCACAATGCATTGTGGGCATGGGGGACGGCAAACCCGACTACCCGGATTTCATTAAAAACCAAACATACGGGGAGTTGGGGGAGGAAAAAGGGCGAGCGGCATTTGTGGGCCCCTGCCGCCGATCGTTGGCTGAGGGAGCTCACTTTCCCCCTGCCCCGCGGGCTTTTTAACGCGGCCAGGCAAAGGGTGCGGGGAAAAGATGCGTTTTTACCCGCGGCCGGAGCTCACTCCGGGGGCCCGGGGGGATGGGGAAAGAAGCCCGCGGTTATTTTTGCTGGTTCCCTGCCGCGATCGCGGTGGCTGCCCGCAAGCCCCCCGCGATCGGCCCAGGGGGGATGCATACGTCCATTTTTCGGGGGAAATCATTCCGCCCAGGGCGTATGCATGCCCAATGTCGGGAAGGGGTTAATATTATTTAAAATTTTTTTTAATATTTCACTGTGCAACATAAAGGTCGATACGATTACAACGTTACCTTATTTATTTTTTTTATGTTTTACTGTTCTTAAACAAAACACTTTCCTTTAAAAAAGAGATCAAGTTCCCAGAGCCATGATTTTTTAAACAAAAGGGAGTATGTTTTTGTCCCGATGTGTTGACTTTTTTAAATTTGGTTTCCTTTTTTGGGGGGGGGCATGACGTTTTGATGCCTTTTTTAGTCTTTTTTTTTTTTATTTTTATTTTTTTTTTTGAGAGATACTGGGTGAAGAAAATACACCCATTCTGGTGTTTATTTTTATTTTTTTACAGCACTCGCCATGCAGTATATGTGTCATGTTAGTTTTACTCTGATTGGGTATCATAGTTAGTGACAAACAATTTATATAGGTCTTTCTTGTTATAGCATATATGGTTTATTGTGTAAAGCCATATTTATGCTGTCGCTGTATTCTGATCCCTATTACTTTTTTTATATTTCCTTATATGGAGCTGTGTAGGGACTTTTTTTTGTCGGATGAACTGATGTTTTTCATTAGTACCACTTTCTAACTTTTTGATCGCGTATTTCATTTTATGTGCCGCGGGATGAGCAATTTTTCTTTTTTTTTTTTTTTTAAATTTTTTTTTTACAGTGTTCATTGTGCGGGTTAAATAATGTGAGTGATTTGTAGGCTAGGTTTTTACACACATGGTGATACCAAATATGTGTACTTACATTTTTAATGTTCTTTTTGTGGATAAGCAGCATTTTTAATATGGAAAGGTCAATGTACGTGGATTTGCGTGTGTGTTTCTTACTGTCTTAACCCTCCTTTTTTTTCCTATTCTTGTATTAGTAATTGTCAATCACCTTGCTCTGTTGTGTCATCTGACCACGCTGGGGCATGGTGACGTTAATGGCAACTCAGAAGCCTTTGCTGTGCTTCTGGGTTGTCATTGCAGCCATTGGCACCCTGTAATCGCACCAAAGGGTGCAGATGGGACAGAGGAAACTCCTCCCTCCTCTGTCTTTCCCTTAGCTGCTGTAGTCACAATGAACCATGGTATCTAAGGGGTTAACGCAGGTCCCAGCCAACACTGCTGGACACCAGCTGTAATATCCAGCTGGTTAGCTTCAGCAATTGTGCGGCTCTATTTTTGATATTTATGGCAATTTGCGTGAGCCCCTTGCTGACCATGTCGTAAATTTATGTAAAATGTTGGGACCAAAGTTGTAATTATTTAGGTTCATCTGTTATAAAGTAGACATAATTGTGTTCTGCAGGTCTGCTGTTGTGAAATACCATCTAATTTGTGATCCAGCAGATCTGAGTTACCCTGGTTGCTGCCATGTGGAGGAGAAGGTAGGAATGTTTGGCATTCCTCCATCCCTCCCGAACAACAAGGATAAAGCTGATGGTTGTTATAGACACCCCTGCTGGGCAGACTCAGCTGAGTTGCTGTCTCATCAATATATGTTGAAGTCAAGTGTAGGGCATTGGAAAAATGAATAAAGTAAAAATCCAGCTTTCTTTAAACATGGTCTGAATTGAAAATCAATGAACCTGAATATACTTAAAACAATGGTTTAGGGTATGTTCACACGACGTTTTTTGGATCCGCTTTTCGGACGCCAAACGGATCCTAAAAAACGAATCTAACAATGTGCAGTTTGATTTACATTGGTTTCAATGTAAAACACGCATCGCTGTTCAGACGAGTGATCGCCGATGCGTGTTTACTTGCATCTTTGCAGTGCGCTTTTTGGATCCGTTTTAAGAATTGTCAATTAGACTTGCGTTTTACGCAAGTGAAATCCCCACGGAAACAATGGAGTGCGCTTTTGGAGTCCGAAAAATGGATCTAAAAGCGCATCATACTTTTGTTTTCTTGTTGTGTTAGTTTTGGATGCGCTTTTCTTATTTAATGATGATCTGAAAATTGTTTTGTATTAAAATTTTAATGTCTGTGTTGTATGTCTGTCTGTGCATTTTTAATAATAATTATATAATAAATGATTAATTATGAATAAATTATTAATTATTCTAACTATTCTAATTATTATTATATTTTACATTATATTATATTAAATAGTACATTAATTGATGATTAATAATTTATTAATATATTTTTTTTAAAATGGGGTGGGTTTGGGAAGCTATAGGTTAATTTAAAAAAATCTTGTGGTGATAGGTTTATTTCAATCATATTATTAGATAAAGGTGTGTAGTTTATGATTGACACAAGATCAAAAGGGTGTATTTGTTCAGGGGTATATTAAATTAATAGAGTTTAATTAATTTGAAAAATAAAGCATTGAAAAACGGATCCGAAAAAAGCAGCTGCGTTTTTGGATAGGTTTTTTGGATGCAGTTTCTCTACTGGTTAAGAACGGATCCAAAAACAGATCCAAAACCTAGAGAGTTGTAAATGCAATGCCCTTAAAAACTACAGACAACTCCAATGTCAGATATATGATTTAAGCCATGTGGATCACAAGTTTATAAAAGAAACATTCAAAATGCTTTGTGGAGCTTCCGAACATGATCACCACCTCTAGGAGAAGGATTAGCTTGTTCGATATCTTGTAAAATAGGAGAAGTATCCCTATTATCTGCTTGAATGCAAAGTGGCATAACTGAGATATTCCTCAGATAAATGTCTGCAAATTCTAATTTTCAAAACAAAAGAAGTACTACCGACATATTGCAGATGACAAGATTTGCAGGTAAATATAAATCAAAAGTTGTTTTTTAGTGGTATTGATTAATAGGATGTATTGAATGCAACATTGCACATTTGAAATTACACGGCATATTGCGGCGTGTACCTGTGTGCACCGCAATACCTCTGCTGTTGGAAGTACGTGCTAGCCAGCGCATACTTCCAATAGCGGTCCGGCCCCCATTCACTTTTCCTTTCCTCTTCCCCATTCCTCTTCTGAAGATGGAGTTTCCCAGCACAAAGTGGGTGGGCAGGAGGAAGGTAAAGTACTATACTCTCAAGTAGAAAAAATAGATCGGCACCAGGTGTATCTTTTTTTCACTTATTGGAAAACAAAGTTGCACAATAGCAGACTAACATCAACTCACTGGAGGAAATCGCTCTCACTCTAGCTGCAGGCGGTGCTCAGTCCTTGCAGAAAATTTCCAGATTGGTAACATGAAAAGATAAACAGACGGCACTCACCAATCTTCTCAGCAGCGTTTCTTTATTACATAGTAGCTAAAAACCGGACGGGAAAGGAGGTTACAAATCACCAACGATCGTTTCGCGCTCACTTGCGCTTTCTCAAGGTGTGTCGGGAAAATGACGTGGCACGTCTTATATCCCGTCAATACCTGTCCTCACAATATTAAACAACAACAGTATTTTTTATCAATATAACAACAGAACAACATCTCATTACAATACAAAACATTATCATATCACAGATTATACAAAAAACACTTATAATTATAAAAATGGAGAAAAATCGTTTGTATCATTTTACCCCCCATCGACCCCAAGCATCAGTGCGAAAAAACCCATCTAGCCTCAGCTTGCATGAGTCGTGTATCCCGATCTATTCCTGCATCTGACTGAAAGACCCTCTGAATTCCTGCGAATAGAATACCAGACGTATCACCTCCATGTACTTCATGCATGTGTGATATAAATTTAGGGGCACCCTTCCTTGTCTTAACTGAATAGAGATGTTCACGTATTCTGATAAATAAAGGACGAATCGTTTTGCCCATATAAAAAAATCCGCAGTTACACCACAAAACATACACCACAAAATTGGTGCGACATGTAATCATATCCTTCACAGTATGTGTTACTGCTCCTATATGTAAAGTTTTACCTACAGACATTTTACTGCAAAACGAACACGATCCACATCTAAAATTACCTCTTGGGGAACAACTCTCTAACCAATTAGTTTTACCGCTATTTAAGTTTCCATGGACCAATTCATCCCGTAGACTACGGCATTTCCTAAATGTAACAATAGGAGGTTCCTTAGTCTTCTCCTGCAACTCTAGATCTGACTCTAAAATATCCCAATTACTTCTTATAGCTCTATTGATTACATGGGACATATTATTATACTCAAAGGAGAAAATGGACCTATCACATCTTTTCTTTGTCCTGCCTCCAAAGAGCAACTTCTGTCTATCCTGATTAATAGCTCTAGTAAATGCCTCCGAAATCAAATGCTCATTATAACCCCTATCTCTTAATCGATCCGCTAATTCTAGGGATTGTTCCAAGAAATCATGGTACTCACTATTGTTACGTTTCAATCTAAGAAACTGTCCATATGGTAAAGATCTCTTAATGTGGTCAGGGTGAAAGCTATTGTAATGCAATAGGGAGTTAGTAGCTGTCATTTTCCTATACCCTTTTGTAACACATTTGTTATCAAGTAAAGTAATCTCAACATCCAAAAAAACAAGCGATTTACCCCCAAAATTCGATGTAAACTCCATGTTCAAATTGTTATCATTAATATAAGTCACAAAATTATAGAACTGGGATTCTGATCCTGACCACACTATTAGGATATCATCAATAAAGCGTGTCCAGTGCGCTATATATTTTAAATATGGATTCCTCACATTGTAAATGAACTTCTCCTCCCAATTGGCTAAAAACAAATTGGAAAAAGTAGGGGCTACCGGCGTCCCCATGGCCGTCCCAGTCCTCTGTACATACCAGTCATCCCCAAATCTAAAGGCATTATGTCTTAGAACAAAGTCTAATGCTTCGCATATAAAATCCACCTGTTCTGCATTCCTATCAGTTCTTTCAAGAAATGACCTCACAGCACTTATTCCATCCACATGTCTGATTTTAGTATAAAGACTGACAACGTCTATAGTTGCCAGTCTAAAATCTGTGGACACCGGAAAATTGTTCAAAGTTTGCAATAGTGCCTTAGTATCTAATAGATATGAGGGGACGCTCAATAGTATAGGTCTCAACAGCCAATCTAGATATTGGGACAATGGTTCTGTCACTGATCCTCTACTGGCGACAATAGGACGGCCAGGAGGGTTTGTCATCGATTTATGTATCTTTGGAAGGAAGTACCAATTAGGCTTAGATGGCTTTAAAGGTAATAGTTTTTCTGCAAATCGTTTTGAAAAAAAGCCAATTGATCTTCCTTTCTGTAACAAAGTATGCAAACCACTTAAATATATCTGACACGGATTACCACGTAATTTTTCATATGTTTTAACATCTTCCAATTGGCGCTTTGCTTCGGATACATAATATTCTCTATCCATTACAACAATATTTCCCCCCTTGTCAGCGGGCTTAATTATAACATCACTGCTATTCTTCAATTCTTGCAGAGCCACTCTTTCATTGCTGGTTAGATTAGATGACACTTCTGGAAATATCAACGCTTTCACGTCCCTATAAACAGCTCTCTTAAAATTAAACAGAGATGAGCCCGGTGACAAGGGGGGAAAAAAAGAACTCCTAACTCCACCACAAAAAAACTGTCTATCCTGTTCCATTTCACAATCACTATCCATATCGGCCTCAAGAAGCTCTAGTAAATCAGACATAACTTCACGATCCGTATTGGACAAATCACTATCCACAAAAAAGCCCAATTTAACAATATTAGTACTTCTTTCTCCTGGGAGGATATCATCTTCTTGGAATTGTTTATTTTTAAATATTTTAAAGAGGTTCAATTTTCGGAGGGATTTCTCTAAGTCTATCTCAAATTGGCATACATCAAATTTTTTAGAAAGACAAAAGTTTAAACCCTTAGATAGCAAGGACAGTGCATCCGGACTCAGAGTAATTTGTGACAAATTTATAACATTATTACTACTCACCCCCTGCCGATCTGTGGAAACCTGAGGAGCAGGTAAAGAGCTGCTGTACTGTGCCGGCCAGAAGACAAAGTGGGCAGAGGAAGGCTTGCAACGTTCCAGTTTCATTATGGGGCGTGACTCAGTGTGTGATGTCAGTATGCTTTGCCACGCCCCATAAGTCTCCGTTTGTAACTAGGAGACAGATGTAAGTCGGAACGTTGTAAGTTGTGGACTGCCTGTACACTGTGAGAACATCTGCTAAAGCCTTATCCCTATACAATAAAGGTACATATTTATTAATTAAAGCAACATTCAGTAAATATTCAGTGCTATATTAGGTAGAAAATGTATCTGGGGCACTTTGTTGAGAGGGAGATTAAGTATTTTTAGGCAAGAATAAATCACTTCTATTTAAATGATGACCTTGAGACAAATCTTACTGTAACATCTACTTAAAGTATCTAAATATCACTGAGTCAAATCCTCTATGGGGACAAGTAAACATTTTTAAAAAAGTGGAAAAAAAAGTACAACACAAACATAAAAAAGAAAAACACATATACCTTTTTACCATTACAAATGCAAATTGTCCCAAGAAAGATCAAAAATAAAAAAGTAAACCTATTTGGTATCACCACATGCTTTTCGACCTAGTCTATGAACCTTTCATGTTATTTAACACGCATGATGAATACCGTTAAACCAAAAAAAATGACAATATTGCAATTTTTGTTCATCCTACAGTACGTAAAATGTAATAAAAGGCGATCAAAAAATTACATAAACAGCATTGTGGTATCAATTAAGTCATCAGTTCATCCCACAGAACATGGCCCTTACACAGCTGCATGTATGAAAAAAAAAAAAATTATAGATGGAGATGGGCGAATTTCTCAAAAATTCGATAAGCCAGGTTCGCCTAATTTTCAGCCAAAATGATTTTCGACCCGAATTTATTTGCCGCGAATTGCGTTAAAAAACAGCGATTTCCTGGCTGCGGAGAGCCTGTAGGGTGTTGTAGAACATTGTGCCATGGCCAAATATGCATAGGGAGCGTGGTTTGGTCTTCATACAATGCTGTGTTTTAGTATGACACGCAGATGACAGGCGTCGGTACTAGAATCGCTTCACACTTCACTTCTCTGGGCAGTTACAGGGGCAAAACTGACCAAATAACTGAAGTGGGAACGCAGCCTGACAAGGTAATGTCAGCGCCAGCTGGAAAGAACCAAGCTGAGCGCCAAGATCCTACTATAGCGTCAAAGAGCGCACTACTTTTACACCAACATCAGATGATTCCACAGATTATGACAGAATCTGCTCTGATAAACGCTGATACATGTAGAGTCCCCCAAAAGAGTGGAGAGGGTGTCAGCAGTAATTTTGCGGTGACGTCACTGATCATGTTGCGCTTCCTGTCATCCGTCAGTGTCCGCTTTCAATCGGTCAATAATCAATCAGTATTGCTAAAGCCAAAATCAAACAGGAGTTGATGCAAATCAAAGATGACCAGTAAATGGGATATTTGCATGTCTTCTGTGTTCTGTATCCACTCCTGCTTTTGGCTAGCTAATCATCAGACAATCCTGATCCTTTTCATTCCTTCTGACAGATTAAAAGAAGGAACATAGTGGCAACGTCATAGAGTGGTCAAGGGTGGAAACAGCATTAGAAAACCACAGGGTGTTCAGTGGATACAGTGATCAGTTGCGGGCAGCATGAGTACGCCACAGAGTGGAAACAATGACAGGTTGAGAAGGTGGCAAGCAAAAATCAGTAGGCCACAGAGTGGCAATGAAGGTTGAAAAAGGTGACAGCAACATCACTAGCCCACAGAGTGGCAAATGACAGGTTGAGAAGGTGGCAGAAACATCACTAGACCACATAGTGGCAAATGACCGGTTGAGAAGGTGGCAGCAACTTCAGTACGCCACAGAGTGGCACAATCACAGAGTGTGGAGGTGGCAGCAACATCACTAGACCACAGAGTGGCACAATGACAGGTTGAGAAGGTGGCAGCAACATCACTAGACCACAGAGTGGCACAATGACAGGTTGAGAAGGTGGCAGCAACATCACTAGACCACAGAGTGGCAAATGACAGGTTGAGAAGGTGGCAGCAACATCAGTAGGCCACAGAGTGGCACATTCACAGGGTGTGGAGGTGGCAACATCAGCATCAGAATAGTAGCTGAGGCAGGTAGTTTGAATCCAGACTAATTTCTCAAAGTTTTGGTGAGGCGTCATGGCTGATCTAATGTGATGCATAAGGCATTGGTTTGTGTAAATCCTGGCAGATCCACGCCTGATTCATCTTGACAAAAGGGAGTCTCTTCACATTTCGGGTGGACAAGCGAGTTCTCCTTGGTGCAACTATGGACCCCGCCCCACTGAACACCCACTCTGATGCCACACTACTGGCCGGGCAGGACAGCTTCTCCAGTGCAAACTCTGCAAGTTGCGGCCACACATCCGGGTTTGGCTCCCCCAATAGGCAGCGGATCTTTACCTGGGTTGCAGAGCGCTGTCCAAATACGCCACCACCTGCTGGTTCAGGGTCTGCTCTAGGTCCTGCTACTGCTGGGGAGTACCATCCTCACTACCTGGGTGAAGGAAGCTGTTCATCAATGACTCCAGACATAGGCTGCTGCTGATGGAGCTGTTACTGCTCCTACCCCCACCCACCACAGCTGCCGTGGCAGTGGTACGTGAGCGAAGAGGAACCCCCGGTCAGACCTTTCAGAGGATGGACGATGGCGCACATAGGCAGCGGCCAACTAACTATAGAGAAATCCTATGTAGTACGTGAGTTTCTCCTTCCTCTCGGCAGGTGGAAAAAAGGCTCCCATTTTGGACCGGTAGTGAGGGTCCATGAGGGTGGAGAGCCAGAAGTTATCCCTCTGCTGGATGGTGACTTTTTGACTGTCGCTAGCCAGGCAAATCAGCACGCTGTGGGTCATCTACACAAGTGACTCTGAGGGACTCCCTGCCTCCATCTCCACTGTATAATGCCACGGTGTGTCTGGGTCATCTGCCTCGTCTTCCTCATCTCCCTCTACCTTCTCCGGCTGCTCCTCCTCTCCTGTCACCTGAGTAGAGAAACCACTCATTTTGCCAGACACTGCTTGTGCTCCAATGTCCTCCTTCTCTTCTAGTTCATCCTTCACCGGACTCAGGTAGCCGTCAGATGTAGTTGCCACGTCTCCAGTCCCCTGACCAGACAGATTTTGCAGCATCTGTTCCAGGATATGAATCACTGGAATGACGTTATTCATCCCGTAGTCATGGTGACTGACAAATAATGTGGCCTCCTCAAAGGGCCTGAGCAAACGGCAGGTGTCACCCATGAGCTGCCACTGGCTGACATCAAAATTACACAGGGGAGTTCTCCTGTCCGCTTGGATCATCAAAAAATCGTTAAAGGCCTTTCTCTGTTCATACAGTCAGTCTAACATATGGAGGCTGGAATTCCAACGTGTGGAAAACATCGGGATATCAGCCTATGTTGGGGGAGGCCGTTCTGCCGCTGCAGCTCAAGAAGGGTGTGCTTGGCTTTGTAGGAATGGATGAAGTGCATGCACCGTTTTCTGGCAATTTTTAGAATGAATTGCAGATAGGTGGATGACTTAAAGGGGTTTTGCCACGAAGTAAAATTGACGTGGGAAGTTTGAAAATTAAATAATAAACATTTTCACCATTCATCATTATTAAAAATTCTGGACCGTTTTTGTTTTAGCTGCTCCTTTAGTGATCCATTGTTTACAGCTCGTCTCCAAGGGAAACGACCAGGGCTGAGAGCTCCGCAGTCCTGGTCGCACATGCTCGGACATCACCTCTCCTCTCAGGCAGCTACTGAGTGTTCAAACCCCGGGTGCAGTCATTCTATTCCTGTCCTTTGGACTAGTTAGTAATAAGTCAAACAGTGCAAATAACAAAAAAAAAACCTCAGTGAGGTATGTGCATTGATAAAGAGCAAAAAAATCCACAGGTTAAGTTCCTGCAGGGATTTGAACAAGGACCCTTGTGCTGTAAAGCAAAAATGTTACCTCTGAGCTACAGTGTAGCTAGTTACAATTCTATACATAAAGAGACCTTTCTTTCACTATAGAGAGAAAAGGCCTGGTGATGTCATCCTGCTGGGTCACATGATAAGCAATTCAAACAAATCACACACGCCCCCTTCTGAGCGCACAGAGCTGAAGAGCTGGATACAGGAGGTATGAAATGAGATCGTGGCAAAACCCCTTTAAGGAATCTTTTGACAACGAGATTGAAGTCGTGCGCCATGCAGGGTGCATGACTCAGCCCTCCTCGGTGCAGCGCGGACACCATGTTCCTTCCATTGTCTATAGATAATTTCTTTATGTTTACAATGTTTTTATATTTTACAGATGTACTTGATAAAGGCCCTTAAGCCGAAACGTCGTTTTTTCTTTGACATCTGGTTTCTATATATCCTGTAAAATCATTTGAGTATGTACTTTGACATTATATAGTGAATTGTACAGTTGATCCTTCTCTCTGATTATAAACTTATATTTGTTGCAATCTTTAAACGGTGTGCAGTGGATTCTTTTTCACCTTCCATTGTCTGTCACCATGGTTCCGATTTGCATTGGTCACGGAGAAAGCCACACATTGATTTCTTGTTGCATGACGCGGAGCAGTTCCTCCCCTGTGTAACTTCGTTCGCCCAGGCAAACCAGGTGTAGAACTGCGTGACACTGCTGTGCCCTGCACATGTGGTATGTTAGAGCAGCACGTAGACTTGTGGAGGCTGAGGTGGTGGTGGAGGAGGCGGACATTGGCGCAGGAACAGCAGTTTGACAGGTTGGAGGAGAAAGTGCCCTCTCCTGTCCAAGTTGCTGGTGTGGCTGGGCAGAAAGCACATTCACCCAGTGGGCCTTAAAGGACATGTACTGTCCCTGACCATAGTTACAACTCCACACGTCCACACTGCCGTGCACCTTGGAAGACACCAATAGCCTCAAGGACTGGCCCACCTTCTGTTCTACATATTTGTGCAGGGCTGGTACTGCCTTTTTCGTAAAGAAATAACGGCTTGGGACTCTCCACCTCTGCTCGTCACAAGCCATTAGTTCTCTGAACGGTGCAGAGTCCATCACTTGGAAAGGGAGGGACTGCAGTACTAACAACTTGGACAGGATCACGGTCAGCTTCTGCACCTTAGGATGGTTGGACGCATACTGCTGGCTCTTGGCAATCGCCTCGTTGAACGACTGCTGGCGGCATGAGTGGCGAGGAGCAGGAGCATCTGGACCAGTAGATGGTGGGAAAGACAAACCGCTCCATTCGGCAGAGGTGCTGGAGCCTTGACTGGCTGAAGTGGCATGCGTGCCACTGGGTGCTGCTATTGTTGCTGCGGCAGGATGGAACGCCACATATGAGACCCGTTTCTCCCAGGCCACTGGATGTTGATGCTGCATGTGTTGGCACAAGGCCGTGGTGCCAGTGTTCGCTCCCTGGCCACGTTTCACTTTCTACCCACAGATTCTACATATACACATGTTCAGCTCCTCCGGTGTCTTAGCAAAAACTGCCACACCGCCGAGTAGGTGAGCCCCTGTGCCGCTACTTTCTTGGACCTACGACAAGGGTTTTCTACCTGAGGCCGTTTGGCTCGCAACGTCACACTTCTGCCACTCTGCTGACTCACAGCCACACTACCGACTTGCTGGCTGCGCCGCTGCTTGACGCGCAAGCTGAAACCCTCTTCCCGCGACGATGATGATGAAGCCCTTGCTTCACCCGGCTCCCTAGTGCGATCAGCTACATCGTCATCGATTTGTGTTTGCCCATCACTGCTATCCTCCTCAACGGTCTCAATATGCAGCGCTTGACTGCTTGCAAAACCTCCCATGATACTCTCCACATCAATACTTACCCGCCTACTGCAAAAATCAGCGGATGTCTGCCCCACCTCTTAGCTGCCAAGTAGCTGCTGACTGTCCTCAAATAGTTCGTCCTCGCTGTATAGTGGCACTGAGCCCAGACCAAATAGTAGTTCTCTGGCTGAGGGAACCAAAAGGGAGAGAGGCGGTTTGAGGACAGGCGAGGGCCACTGACCTGTTCCCGGCCATGTCAACAAAGGGTTGTGTCTGACAAACCCACCGACTCTTGGCTGGGGTTGTCACATGTCATCTGGGAGGAAGTTGATGACCTAGTCAACCAATCAACAACCCTTGGGTTGCTGATCAACACACGGCCGCTAGATGACACCGTCCGTTCTGGCCTCACCGAGTCACCCCTGCTGCAACGTCCACTTACTGTGCTGCGACCTGTGCCTGCTCCAGGAATGTTTGTGCCACTGCCATTCGCATGTGAAGGGCTTGCCACCTCTCTGACATACTGTTTGATCAAAACTTTACAGACTCCATAAACAAGAGGCTTAATTAACCCTTGGGTATAAACCACCCTACAGAAAAAACAATGTAATTTAGGTGTATATGGGACCAAAAGAAAAAGACACCCTGTATTTTAGTCCAAATTAACCCACAATCAAGAGGTTAAATTAAGCCTTGGGTATGAAATACCCTACAGAACAACCAGATGGAATTCAGGCGTGTATGGGGCAGAAGTACACCCACCCTGGACTTTAGGGAGAATACCCAACAAACTAAAACAAAATGATAACGTTGAGTAACAAGTGTGTGTATGACACACACTTGTGAAGGTCTTTCACTCCAGTAGCTGAAAAAAACAAGTTTGTTTTCTAAAGAGTGCAATATAGATGCTCATAAATTGCAAGCAGACCTGGACACACTGAGTGCTTGGGCATCCACTTGGCAAATAGGGTTCAATGTGGATAAATGTAAGGTTCTGCATCTAGGTAGATGTAATCTACTGGGCATCATATGTCCTAGGAGAGGAAAAACTTGGAGAATCGCTTGTTGAGAAAGATCTGGGCGTTCTTGTAGATCAAAGAATACAGAACAGCATGCAATGTCAATCAGCAGCCTCTAAGGCAAATAAGATATTGTATATTAAAAGAGGCATGGACTCGCGGGACAAGGATGTAATTCTACCGCTGTACAAAGCATTGGTGCGTCCTCACTTAGAATATGCTGTTCAGTTCTGGGCCCCAGTTTATAGAAGAGATGTAATGGAGCTAGAGAAAGTACAAAGACGAGCAACCAAACTTATAAGGGGAATGGAACATCTTAGTTTTGAGGAGAGGTTAGTAGAATTGAACTTACTTAGTCTTGAGAAAAGACGGCTCCGGGGTTACATGATTAATTTATATAAATATATAAATGGTCCCTACAAAAAGTATGGGGAAAAATTATTTCAAGTGAAGCCCCCTCAAAAGACAAGGGGACATTCCCTTCGACTAGAGAAAAAAGGATTCAATCTCCAGAGGAGAAGAGCGTTCTTCACTGTAAGAACTGTGAATCTGTGGAATAGCCTGCCTGAGGAGCTGGTCACAGCAGGAACTGTAGAGAGTTTCAAGAAAGGCTTAGATACCTACCTGGAACTAAAGAATATTAATGCATACGTAGCTATGTAAAATTCTGGATCCTGGCTGGTGGAGGCTCTGGGGTCAGAGATATGGTCTCCACTGGAGCAGATTGGTTCATGCTTTGTATGTTTCAGGGCATTCACCAGTGGTGAGGCTGGGCTTAAAATCCTTGTCTCTCTCCCTCACCCACATTTTCCACACCCTTGGTTGAACTTGATGGACACGTGTCTTTTTTCAACCGTAAGCAAGATACTTATTGACAGAAGTCACAGTGAGAAGTGTGAGAATTTTATATGGTCCGTATTTATAGGGTTGTGACGTCACAGAAGCCCGCTGGCTGCTGATTGGCTTCATGTCAGCACATGTCATTGAGGGTGTTCCTTTCTTCCTACCAGAGTTCTCTGCCCCATGTCACTCCATGTGCTCATGGCTTTTTTATTAAAAAAAAGATGATTCGTTCCCGCAAAGTACCATAAACCGACTTCCTGCAGAACCGAAGTTTTCCTGAAATTCTAAACGAATTCCACTTCGTTAGAATCAATTCGCCCATCTCCAATTATAGCTATCAGAAGATAGTGATGCATAAATATTGTTTTATACAATAAAAATCCTGTTTTTTTTATTTTAAAAATGCTGCAACATAAAAAATTTAAATTGTGTATCGCCGCAATGGTATAAACCCACCTAAAATATCATGTATACTGCACGTTAAGCGCTGTGAAAAATTTAAAACCCTACCAAGATTGCAGTACTTTCTTCATCTTGTCTTCCAAAAATGTTAAAAGTGATTAGATAGTCCTTTCCCCACCAAAATCGTACCAATGAAAGCGTTCACTCATCCCAGAAAAAAAACAGCCCCCACACAGCTCCATACTCAAAAAATAAGTATGGCTCCCAGACTGTGATCATGTAACAACGTGTTTTTTTTAATAAATAAATGTGTAAAAGCCGTAAAACATAAATAGAATCTGATCAAAATTTGATATCGCTGTAATCATTTATATCACATGTTGACCACTGCAAAAAAAAAAAATACCTGAAGTGCTGAATTTTGTTCTTCCCACCTCCCGAAATCATTCATTAAAAGTGACCAAAGAGTCCTCTGAACCCCAAAATGGTGCCAATCAAAATGTCAACTCATCCCGTAAAAACAAGCCCTTAATGAGCTCCATATACGGAAAATTAGTTGTGACCTTCAGACTAGACAACATAAAAACACAATTTTTTCGAAATACATTTCTATTGTGTAAGAGTAGTAAAACAAAATAAAAAGATATCAAATTTATATTTTTGTAATTGTACTGACCCGTAAAGTTATGTCATGTCATTTATACTACATGGCAAGTGCTGTAAAGAGGGAAGCCAAAAAAAAAAAAAAGGGTTCAAAATTAGTTCTCCCCAATACTAAAAAAATTGTGAAACAATTGTGGCCCCTAAATGCAAAATGTACCCATCGATGAGTTCCCTCCGGGTCATTGAATGCAAAATGGCGTGACTTAATGAAGTTTCACCGGTACTGGTACTTTGGGGGCTTTGCAAAAGCTACATTGCAACCAACCAAAGTCTGCATTCCAAAAGCCAAGTAGCGTTCCTTCCACGCACCCAAACAGCAGGTTACAGTGACATATAGGATATTGCTAAACCTGGAAGAAGTTGTGTAACAAATTTTAGGGTACTTTTTTTCTAGTATTCCTTGTGAAAATGAAACATTTTAGCTAAAATTGCATATTATAGGAAAAAATGTAATTTTTTGTTTTCATAGCCTAATGGCTTGTTCACACAACATTTTGGATCCGTTTTTTACCAGAAGAAAACTGCATCCAAACTGCATCCAAAAAGCGTATCCAAAAACGCAGCAGCTGATGCTTATTTGGACGCGTTTTGTATGCGTTTTTCGGATCCGTTTTTCAATGCCTTTTCTTTCAAATCAATTATCTATTAATTTAACCTATTCCATGACCAAATACACCCTTTTGATAATTATTTATGTACAATTAATGATTTAACCTAACCCTAACTAACCCTACCCCTAACCTAACACTAACCCTAACATACCCTAACTCTAAATAATAATTGATAATTATTATGAATTGTTAATTTACAATTAATATTAATAATTAATAAATTGTTATTAATAATGATCAATTACCAAGAATGCATTACAAATTGATAATAGTCATTAATATTTTATCAATAATTAATAATTAGTTATTATTAAATATTAATGATTAATCACAAATGATACCATCCACAGAGGTTGTAGTTTGAAAAGGTAGAATCTTTAATATAATACACTAAATCGGTTTCATTTGATGTAGAAGCACTGTTTGAACTTTAGTAACCTATTGTGGAAAGTGGCTTAGAAGAGGAAATCCAATAGTGGGCGCTTCCATTATTTTACATGTGTTTAAAATTATAACTTTTTAATATGTTTTCAATTAAACAAAAGCTATTTTTTTTATAGAATTATTAAAAACTTCTATAATTTCTGTAAACACCCATTCTATACTAAAACTGCTTTTGTTAAATTCAAAACATATTAAAAAGTGAGTTATAGGTTTAAACACATGTAAAATAATGGAAGTGCCATCTATTGGATTTCCTCTTGCATTACACCTTTCCACAATAGGTTACTTTTCAAACAGTGCTTCTACATCAAATTAAATAGGTATCAAATCAAATTGGTATCCTAAACAGTCCCAAATGTATGTTGCGTTTTTGGATCCATTTTTCAGGCTCCAAAAGCGCACTCCATTGTTTCCTATGGGGATTTCACTTGCGTAAAACGCAAGTAGAAATGACATGCCAATTCTTAAAACGGATCCGAAAAACGCATTGAAAAGAAGCAAGTAACAGCGCAGCATTGATCACTCATTTGAACGGAGATGCGTGTTTTACATTGAATTCAATGTAAATCACACTGCACATTGTTAGATACGTTTTTTGGATCTGTTTTGGGTCCAAAAAACGGATCAAAAAACGGATCTGAAAAACGTTGTGTGAACATACCCTAACGCTAAACAAATGTGTAAAATATCTGTGGGGTTAATATGCTCTCTACTCCCCTGGTTATATTTCTTAAGGGGTGTAGTTTCTAAAATGAGGTCTCTTTAGGGGTGTTAAAGTTTTAGCATCTTGGGGTATCCGCAAACCTGAAATGGCGTCTAAAAAATATTTTAATTAAAAATCCAATAGTTGCTCTTTTTATTCTGAGGTTTGTGGTTGAGTCACACTAGGCACACTAGGTCCACATATAGGATATCTCTAAAAAGGGCTGATGTGGGGGAATCAAAATGTAGTTGCTTTTCCCTGTTAACATCTGCTGTGTTCCAGTGAATAAAGGATAAAAATTGTAAATCTGCAAAAGAAAAGTGAAACTGTAATTTCACCTCTAATTTGCTCTAATTCCTGTGAAACACCTAGAGGGTTAACAAACTTCCTAAATGCTGTTTTGAATACTTTAAGGGGTGCAATTTCTTAGATGGTATCATTAATGGGGTAAAACTATTTGTAAGGGACCAGCACTGTGTATACTGGCAAAATTATAGTAGTGTGCAAAGCTTCCACAGTTAGGACCCCCAACAACTCCATAATTTTTTTTCTACACTTTAGTTGGATTATGGTCACAATTGTCTAGCACATGTCTTATTTGTAGGTTGATTAAAAAGACATCTACAGATCACACTCCCCTCTGATGAAGACATGCAGGTGGTGACCACAGGCCATTTCTCTGTTCTCATCCTTTTAGGCTGTTTTGGTCGCTTTTGCTTTTTATCGTTGCTCCCACCCCTAGAGGTGGCATGAAGCGGTGTCTACAACCCACAGAAGTTGCTCAGATATTGCAGCTCAGCTAGGATTGCACATGAATGCAGGTTAGCTGTGTCCAGAGCATGGAGCAGATACCAGGAGACAGGCCAGTACATCGGGAGATGTGGAGGGGGCTGTAGGAGGGCATAAACCCAGCAGCAGAACCGCTACCTCCTTCTTTGTGCTAGGAGAAACAAGTGGAGCAGTGCCAGAGCCCTGAAAAATGACCTGCAGCAGGCCACTAATATACGTGTTTCTGTTCAAATTGTCAGAAACAGACTCCATTAGCGGGGTTTGAAGGCCCAACACTGTGCAGGGCAATTGACATTGGCCAGAGAACACCAAGATTAGCAGATATTAGATTGGCGCCCTATGTTGTTCACGTATAAGAGAGCAGGTTCACATTGAGCACATGTGACAGATGTGATATCAAACCCCCATGAGAACGGTCGCTCCTGCAACACCTCCACATAACGGGTTTTGGGCATGGGTCGTATTGGGTGGGAGGCATTTCTTCGGAGAGCCCACAGCCCTTCCGGCTACGGGGACCCTGACTCCCACTAGTACTGGGGAGATCCTCAACCTTGTGAGACCATATCGGGTGCATGGGCCCTGGGTTCCTTCTGATGCATAAATGCTAGGCCTTATGTGACTGAACTGTGTCAGTAGTTCCTGCATGATGAAGGCTTTGATGCTATGGGCTTGCCTGCCCATTTCCCAGACCTGTATCCGAATGAGCCTATCTGTCTAAAAAATATGGACATCTGGTAAGAGAACCCGAAGAGTGATTTTTTTTTTTCAAAAAATTTTTAAAATAATTTTTTCCAACTTTGAACAAATTAAAGGCAAATTTACAGCCTGCATGCTTGAAAAATATATATAGAAATACACAGAACTGTCTGGCATTATTCGCTTAACGCACAGCTTGTCCAAGTCTCAGTAGCAAGAAGAGGCCTTTCTTCTACACATAATAAGACCCCCACATTTGGGACTCTCAGGGTGAAAAAGCCACAATTGGGCACCGAGCGTAGGTATGAGGACGACACAGTCCTCTGTGTCCATTTCTGCCGCCAGCAAAACATTAGGTATATCTCCTAATTCTTTCTCACCCATAATCCCTGTCTGCTCAATTAGGCTACGGTAGCGGCATACGGCGTTCCCACCCGAGAGCCCCTGGTAAGTAGCATAATAAGCCTTCCCCTCGTTTGCCCCAACCCATCCCGGAAGCAAAGTAGTGAATGGCTTTCAGGACTGCAGGGCCGCACCACAGTGCATGTTAAAACCAAAGGTAGATACATAGATCACAATGAAATGCTTTATGTAATAAAAACATATCTAAACCCATAGAAGATGTACTCCTCAGGCAAATAGATGAGGCGGCTAATCAGAATAAGGTTATTAAATTATGGCGATTTTAAACTATCCAACATCAATTGGGAATCTGAAACCTGTAGCTCTAAACAAAGGAAACGGGTTTTTTGTCAATAACTAATGATAATTACCTTGCCAAATGGTGCAAGAACCGACTAGGGGAAAGGCCCTTCTAGATTTAATTTATTGACTAATAGACCTGACAGAGTAAAAAAGGGTTTCAGGTTGATGGCACCTGGGAAATAGTGACCATAATATAATAAATTTCAGTTTATCCTTCAATAGATTTTCTTTGCAAGGAGCCACCAAAACACTGAATTTAGGAAGGCTAATTTTATTCTGCTTAGGGAGGCCCCTTAACCGAAAAATTGACTGGGACAATAAATACAAATTATGGCGGGAAACAAAATAATAAATGGGATATTTTTTAAAAACATCCTAGGCTACCACTTTTTAAGGACATACCTTATGGTAATAAAAAAAAAATTAGGAAACAGGAAAACCAAATTTGGGGGATAAAAACAGGATTAAAAGATCAATAAAAAACAAAAAGAAAGCGTTTCACCTACAAAAACAGGAGGTAGTGAAGAGGCATTTAGAAGCTATAGGAAAAAAAATAAATTGTTAAAATAAGATAAAGGAACAAAGTTGGAGACGAAAGACGTATCGCCATAAGAAATAAAACAACCCCCAAAATATTTTTTTAACTATAATATAATGAAAAAAATTAAAACCAAAAATTTTGCCCTTTGAAAAAATACTGAGGAGAGACAGTATAGGCAATGAAAAAAAGCAAACCTATTAAAACACTTTTTCTCCACTGTATTTAACCGAGGAGGTGAGCTTCCTGTTGAACAAGGGATGAGGTAAACTCCAACTTAAAAGTTCTTGTCTTACCCAAGAAGAAGTGCAGCTCCCGTCTTAAGAAGATTAAAATAGACAAATCCCCAGGTCCAGATGGCAACACCCAGGGTTCCTAAAGGGAGTTAAGTGATGTTCCTAGATAGGCCCCAAATTCTTAAAATTTATGTGACGTTCAATAGCGGGGTATGTCCCAAAGGATTAGCGCATAGCAAATGTGGTGCCAATATTCAAAAAGGGGTCAAAAAGTGATCCGGGAAACTATAGCCGGTAAAGTTTGACCTCTGTTGTAGGTAAAATGTTTGAAGGTTTTTCTCAGAATGCTATCCTGGATTTATCTCACTGAAAAAAAAATGTATAACCCCCCGTCCAGCATGGTTATGAAGGATCGGTCCTGTCAGACTAATCTCATCAGCTTCTATGAGGAAGTCAGTGCTAACTGGATCGGGGTGAGGCACTGGATGTCATATTTTCTAGATTTTTCTAAAGCATTTGATTTCGTGCCACATAAAAGGTTGGTAAGTAAAAAGAGAATGCTTTGGGCTGGGGAAAACGGTTTCAAGTGGGTAAGCAACTGGCTCACTGATAGAAAACAAAGGGGAGTAAAAACGGGATATACTCTGACTGGATTGGGTGTTACTAGTGGGTACCACAAGGGTCAGTATTGGGCCCTATCCTCTTTAACATTTTCATTAACGATCTTACACAAAGGATTGCACAGTAGAATAATCGATCTTTGCAGACGATACAAAGCTCTGTAAAGTAAAACAACACAATAGAGGATAATGTGTTATTACAAAGAGATCTGGATAAGTTGGAGGCCTGGCAGGGAAATGGCAGTGAGGTTTAACACAGATAAATGCAAGGTTTTTGCACATGGGAGGAAAAATCCATTACATGACACATGTTAAATGGAAAAAGGCTGGGTAAAAGTGACATGGGGGAAGGATGGGAATCCTGTTTACAGTAAACTTAAAATTTTAGCAGCCAGTGTCAGACAGCACTGCCAAGGCAAATAGGATCATGGGGTGCATTAGAAGGGGCATAGAGGCAAATGATGAGAACATTATTCTCCCATTATACAAGTCACTGGTTAGACCACACATGGAATTATTGGTACAGTTTTGGGGACCAGTGCACAGGAAAGACATTGTAGAGCTTGAACAGGTACAAAGGCGGGCAACAAAAATAATAAAAGGACTGGGGTGGACTACAGTACCCAGAAAGATTAGCAAGATTAGGGTTATTAGTTTAGAGAAAAGACGGCTTCGGGGGACATAATAAATATGTTTAAATACATCAAAGGTCAATATAGAGATCTCTCCCAAGATTTTATTTATACCCAGGACTGTATCTAGAACAAGGGGGCCCCCTCTAAAAGTCTTGAGGAAACGAAAGTTTTTACATAAATATAGAAAGGTGATTCTTTACTGTAAGAGCATTGAGACTGTGGGAAATCTCTGCCAGATGAACTTGTCATGGTGAATTCACTAACCGAGTTCAAAAAGGGTTTGGGTGCATTCTGGAGCATAATAATATAACAAGTTATAGTGTCTAGGATTTTTGGAGAGGGGTCATTGGGTCCAGGAAATTTTTCAGATTGCCAGATTGGAGTCGGGAAGGAATTTTTCCCCCAAAATGATGACAATTGGCTTCTAAAATCATTGTTTTTTTTTTTTTTCCCTTTCCCCATGGATCAACACCTTAGCACAACAGGCTGAACTGGATGGACGTCTCGTCTTTTTTCAGCCTTACAAACTATGAAACTTAAAACTAAACTGGATATTACAAGAAGTTTTAAAGAGACTTCATGTACTTGGGCGAGAACAAAGTAAGATATCATCTCCGACCGGCTCCCTCATTCTTCTGGCTCTAAATTTACTAGTTAGTAAAGTAAAGTCTGGCTTTGTGCTGTACTCTTAGTGAAGGAGGGTGTAAGTGCGTCTTTCGGCACATAGGTTACTCTTACTGGTGCTTGACTATTGATACCACCCACTGTCAGGCTCTCTATGTTGAGGTGCTTGTTAGAGTTCCCGCAGGGACTTTAAGCCTACCCAACGTGCCCGAGATCTTGGCCATCAAGTACCAACTAGAAGTTGTAAAGGGCTCCATTACCCTAGAAATTTCTGAGTCAGACATGAATTTTGTCAAGAATGTTTGCCATTGTGTAAAAAATTTGTCAGATTGCGTGTCTTTCATGCGTTCTGCAATTAATTTTTCCATATACATATAATTCTTGACCTGATTAACCACCATACCCGGGGAGGATACATCTCTTAGCTCCTATCAAGAATACATGTATAAAGCAGGTATCAACTCCCGCTGGGGAAATATTGTGAAACAGTACCACTTCTGGTTTAAGTTCTAATTTTATGCCTCCTGTTCCCTCTAGTAATCCCAACACTTGCATCCAGAAATCTCGGGCCGCTGGGCAGTGCCACATTCCATGAATCATGTCTGTTCCCTTGGCGGAGCATTTTGGGCAGGCAGTCGTTCTATCCGGGGATGACGGAGTGGGGGGAATATTGAACCCGTATATAGCTTTGTGGATGAACCGAAATTGGGTCTCTTTCCACTTTTCACAGGTTAGCAGTTTGTTCACCCTGCTCCAGCCATCAAGGACCTTCGACTGTAGGTCTGGGACGTCAAACACTTTCCCCCAATATTTAAATAACGAGTTCCCCGTGGCTTCAGACATAGGTTCTAGGTAGTAATTTATATAGAGCCGACAATGGATGTTTGCCTCCGGAACTTGTCAGGAACCCCTCCAGGCTCTTATCACTTTGCATCTCTTTTGTTTGCTTTAGCCTACATCTTAAAAAACTCGAGATTTGCCCGTAACTCAGAAAATGCGTTGGTGGAATATCATGAAGCGTTCTAAACGTTTGGAAAGGAAAAATCTGTTCCGACGATGCTTCATAAAGTTGTCCAACATTTTGGACTCCCTTCTCTTCCCATATCCTGATCTGTTTGTTTTCCAATCCCTGGGGGAACTCAGGATGACCCCATAGGGGCATATATTTGCTAATCATCCAGGGTAATTTCCACAATTTTCTACTAGATTTCCAGGCTGCTACTGTGTCCCTGAACAGCATTTTCCCTCTTATCCGATGAGGGATTTTAGCCAATTTAGTGTGCAAAAGCGCCGCCAGAGACCACGGAGCCGCCACTTCAGCCTCCAGGACAGTATTAGAATAAAATTCTGTACCTCGGATCCAGTCTATGCAGTGACACATAAGACACGCCAGGTTATAAGTGCTTATGTCCGGAAAGTTTACTCCTCCGTGAGCCTTTGGCAGCATAAGTTTGCCCATTGCTATTCTGTTTTTTTTTTTGAGGACCATATGAATTTAACCAAGGCTGAATTTAGTTTAACATCAGTATGCTTTAATAAAAGTGGGATTGTTTGAAGTGGGTACAGTAATTTTGGGAAATCCATTATGCGCACGAGGTGACACCTAGCTAGTAGGGATAGAGGTAATCGTGACCATCTCTCCAATTCCCTTATTATACGCTGGATTTGCGGGGTGGAGTTCAGACGGTATATAGACTCTGGAGTACGCCCTATTTTAATTCCCAAGTATGTGATATGGTCCTTTGCCACCTTTGCCTTCTTTGTCAATTGGCCCCTCCCAGAAGCCCCTCCCTTCCCCGAGAGATATAAGAGTTCCGATTTTGTTTCGTTTATTGTTTCGTTTATTTTGAATCCAGAGTATGACGAGAATATACGCAAGTGGTGAAATAATTTCCCTATATCTCTCTCCGGGTTCGCCATATAAAATATGACGTCGTCGGCGAACATTGAGAGTTTTAATTCTTGCTTTCCAACTGGAATTCCCTCAAAGATGAACCCTGACCCCTGACCTCAATCCTATTGAAAATTTATGGGCAAAGCTGAAAAGGCAAGTGCAGGAAGGTGACCTACAAACATGGCTCAGTTACTCCAAGTCTCTCAGGCGGAATGGGCCAAACTTCCTACCATCTATAGTGAGAAGCTTGTGGAAGGATATCCAAAACGTTTGACCCAAGTCATACAGTTTAAGGGTAATGCTATCAAATACTAATGAAATGTATGTAAACTTTTGACTTTGCAAAAAGTAAAAAAAATGCTTTAAATTATCTCTCTCTCGCTCTTTCCCTCATTGTTCTGTCAAACATAATTTTGGTAATTCTAATTGACCTAAAATGGGTAAGGTTTATTCTGATTTCATGTCAGATAGTAAGAAAAACATGCATATGTGTCTTTTTATATAGTGTATGTATATATTTGTCCTCTGTTTATCTTTGAATCCTGGAGTAACTTAGTAATGGTAGCAAACAGTTCCCCCTCCTCTGTAACTGTAATTATTCATACAATTACTTCTATTTACTTGCAAACTAGAGGCTGGAAATTGTGAATGCAGCCAGATTGTTCTCTGTTCAGGTCACAACCACTACAGGGGAGTGTTTCCAGGTTGTGCTTCAAAGAATACCCACTGAGTGATGACAAAACATTCAATGAAGGTCACAGGGTTTGCAGGGAATAGATGGGAGAAGAGGATAGGGCTCATTGTCTTGTTTTTCACAGCAGAACAGGTAAATCATTTTAATCAGTGTGAATTACAAAGTTTAATATAATACAGTTCTGAGTCCTATAACAAATAAAAAGACCGTCTCGGAGAACCTCTGTAACACCTATGAGTATTGTGTTCTAAGAGTGGAAAGTTATTGTTGGGGTACCTCTTTAAATTTTTGTTGTGCATTTGTGAAAATAAACCACTAGGCTGCGTCTACACGGCAGAGGAGAAAATACTGGTTGTATTCTAGTTAGACTCTTACCAGTATTTTACACTTTTTTTTGTGTATGTTTTTGAGGCTTTTTGCCACAGTTTTCAGATTTCAGGTGCCCCATTGAATAGAACAGTACTATAATTCACCATTTTCCGGTGGATTATAGAACATGTTCTAAGTTTTTCTCAAAGCCGACAGTTTTGAAATCCGCCTCATGAAATCCGAGCTGTGTAGACTACAGCTCGGATTTTCTATTAAGGTCTATGGGGATGATTTTACAGTCCCGTGTAGACATAGCCTAACATTTATCAGCTTAAAGGGGTTTTGCCCATTCTTTAACCCCGTATCCAGCTCTTCACCGTGTGCACAAGGGGGACTGTGAATTTTTTTAATTTACATATCAATTGACCCGCAGGATGCCTCACCAGCCCTTTTTCCTCTCTGTATCAAAGAAAGGTCTTTAGGGACACTGTGAGACTACAATGTAGCTCAAGGTAAATTTTTGCCTCACAACAAGGGCCTAGGTTCAAATCTCGCGGAACAAAACCTGTTTTTTTTTTTCACTTTCCAATGCACATACCTTTTGGGGTTTTTATTTTTATTTATTTGCACTGTTTGATAATTACTAAGGATGCAGGGGAAGGAGTAGAATGACACACCTGGGATTGAACATTTCAGAACTGCCTAAAGGGGAAAATGATGTCTGACATGTTTAAACCAGGACTGAGGAGCTCTCAGCCGGTCATATCCCCTGGAGACGACTGTAAAAAGGATCACTAATGGAGCACAAAAAAAAACCGTACAGATTTTTAATAAAATAAAAAGGGGAAAAATTTTTATTTCTTTTCAAGTTTCCCACTCAGTTTTTAACTTTGGAAAAACCCCCCTTTAAAGGTTCATGCAGAGGCACTGTGGCACGTTGCCATTTTTTTTCTTTTTCATTTTGTTTTGCTTTGCAATTTCAGATTCAGGGTTTGGAATGGATGGTTTCTCTATATAACAATAATTTAAATGGAATTCTTGCTGATGAAATGGGCCTAGGAAAGACAATTCAGACTATTGCACTCATAACCTATCTGATGGAACACAAAAGACTTAATGGGCCTTATCTCATTATTGTTCCACTCTCGTAAGTAAAAGGCTTGTTTTTCTTCCCAGTTCCATTTTTTTCCTTTTTAATTCCCAGTATTTTTTCCCAGGTTTAAATTCATTATTATTTAATTTGCTAGTTAAATTTATCAGTGTATTTAATGATTGAAAAACTATTTTAACATTTAAAGATCAATATCAGCAGGATTTTAAATAAACTTTAAAATCTATTAACTGTATGCTTCTCAGAATTCTTTTTTGCATGCATTTTATCTTATATGAGTATTTTCAGTGGTAATTTGATGTTACAGGTAGAGGTTTAAATTAAATTTCTTGTTAAGATTATTGTATAAAGAAATGTGCTGAAACTACAAAGAACAGAAGCGCACTTTTGGGAGTACGTACATACCCAGGGAAAAAACACTTGTACTCAGTCTTTTTCTCACCTGGGTTTGGTTTCACAATTTTACAACTCATGTAAATGCATAGAGACCTCAGCGGGTCAGGAAACAAAAGTGACTAGTGACTCTCCAATCTATGGGGAAGTGCTTGCAGAAAAACACATCCACGGCTCAATGCAATCCAAACAGTACAGCAAAAAAAAACTGAAAGAGATAAATATCAAACGCCCAAAGCACAGAAACGCCACACTCCTTCTCCGGCCCACCCGCCCCTCTTTTTGTGCGCGCCTCCCTCCCTCTCTCGCACGCCACCGCTCCCTCCCTCTCAAGTGCGCCAACGTTCCCTCCCTCTGTAAAACCCTGACCTTTTAACAGCTGATCAGCGGAGTTGCAGAGAATCTGACAGTCACCTTTTTCAGAATTTTTGCCTATGTTTTGATCCTGAAAAAATCCTTAAAAAGCTTAGGGCATCAGCTTTTGTTTTCATTTGGAGCAGGAGCTCCTGATTAATGGAGGTGATCATGGAGTCATTGCAGTGTGCACATACATAACAGATTTTCTTTTGTTTTTGACCCTGCTTTTGTTTTGGTAAAGTTACAATATTGCATGAGGTTTCCTTGATACAGTAGTGTTGGATGTACATTATTTTGATTTTATTTTTTAAAAAGAGATGTATGCTTCAGTTTTTGTGTTATTTTAAGTTTTCCCCTTGTTCTTTTTGGACTCTTCCAACTGGGAAATGGGTTTTATAAAGGGCTCCTTCTGTGGTGAAGAACGCTTACAAGGTTTGCATTTTTAATTTATTAGTTTTGATGACCAAGCTTATTGGTTGCTTTTTTTTTTTTCTTCCAACACACTTCAAAATATAACACGTGTATTGCTTTACTAGCAAATCATGCTAAAGAGTCTGCACTAATAGAGACTAAAGGCAACATGTATGAAACTTGGCGCTGACTTGACAGTTCTAAATCGATATAGAGGAATGTAGAATGTGACAGTATACAGCTGGTACGGAAAGTATTCAGAACCCTTTAAATTTTTCACTCTTTTTGTTTCATTGCAGCCATTTGGTAAGATCAAAAATGTACACTCATTAATGTACACTCTGCACCCCATCTTGAAAAAAAACAACAACCCAGAAATGTAGATATTTTTGCAAATTTATTAAACAAGAAAAACTGAAAAATCACATGGTCATAAGTATTCAGATTCTTTGCTGTGACACTCATATTCAACTCACATGCTGTCCATTTCCTTCTGATGCTCCTTAAGATGGTTCTACTCCTTCATTGGAGTTCAGCTGTGTTTAATTAAACTGATTGGACATTATTAGGAAAGGCACACGCCTGTCTATATAAGAGCTCACAGTGCATGACCGAGCACATGAGAATCATGAGGTCTAAGGAACTGCCCGAGGAGCTCAGACAGAATTGTGGCAAGGCACAGATCTGGCCAAGGTTACAAAAGAATTTCTGCAGTACTCATGGTTCCTAAGAGCACAGTGGCCTCCATAATCCTTAAATGGAAGAAGTTTGGGACGACCACAACTCTTCCTCGACCTGGCCGTCCAGGCAAACTAAGCAATTGTGGGAGAAGAGCCTTGGTGAGAGAGGTAAAAAAGAAACCCAAGATCACTGTGGCTATGCTCCAGAGATGCAGTAGGGAGATGGGAGAAAGTTCCACAAAGTCAACTATCACTGCGGGCCTCCACCAGTCGGGGCTTTATGGAAGTGTGTGCCGACGGAAGCCTCTCCCCGTGCAAGAAATATTAAAGCCCACATGCAGTTAACAAAAAAAAAAAAAAACACATGAAGGACTCCCAGACTATGAGAAATAAGATTCTCTGATCTGATGAGACGAAAATTGAACTTTTTGGTGTTAATTCTAAGCGGCATGTGTGGAGAAAACCAGGCACTGCTCATCACCTGCCAAATACAATCCCAACAGTGAAACATGGTGGTAGCAGCATCATGCTATGGTGGTGTTTTTCAGCTGCAGGGACAGGACGACTGGTTGCCTGGTTGAAGGAAAGATGAATGTGACCAAGTACAGAGAGATCCTGGATTAAAACCTCTTTCAGAGTGCTTTGGACCTCAAACTGGGCCGAAGGATCATCTTCCAACAAGACAATGACACTGAGCACACAGCTAAAATAACAAAGCAGTGGCTTCAGAACAACTCTGTGACCATTCTTGACTGGCCCAGCCAGAGCCCTGACCTAAACCCAATTGAGCATCTTTGTTACAGTTGAATCCAGTCTTCTATGATCTCATCCAGAGCAGCACAGATCTTAGGCATCGAGCACAATTCTGCTGTTGTAGAAGCAGCTGCAGTGTTACTGTGGAGCTGCTGGCTGTGCAGAGTGATATGTTGCAGGCCCCTTATTCTGAGTGAGAGAGGCAGGAATGCACACTCCTGTGAATACGACCGGGGGCCAGACAGAATATAAATTAGAGCCGTCAGCCAATGAAATGAAAGAAGGTGGAATCGGACTGGCACTGGGGAACAGTGTTTACACAAAACGAAGATAAGGCAGACTGTGAAAACAAGACAGCTTTGCAAATGACATCCAATTGCAAAGTTGCTTGTTTTCACTGTCCCCTTATTTTGAAGACCATTTAATGAAATGATACAACCACTTTAATGAGCAAAAAAAGAACTTTTTTGTTCTTACCAAATGGCTGCAATGAAACAAAGAGTGAAAAATTTAAAGGGGTCTGAATACTTTCCGTACCCACTGTATTTGAACCTGTCAAAGATGGGTTCCTAAATCTGACATGTACTATGCTTTGCATAGCATCTTTGGCGTATTTTATGGGGCCGTGCCTGGCGCAAGTTTTGACGTACGACTGTTCATACATATATAGAACAGCCCATTTCATACATGTTGCCCGAATTTCTTTCAGAATTAAAGCTATGTAGATATGAACTTCTGATTGTGTATGTTTTATAGTCATTCCACTTTTTTTTTTGTATGTTTGGTTGATTTGTACTTGTAATAAAGGGTTTGTCCGGGGGCAAGCCCAAAAAAAAAAAAAGCAAACCTAAAATTGATCAAGATATTTTGTGTGCTAGTTTGTACATTCTTATGATGTATGTAGTCTCCATTCTCTGTAGCTAACCAAGAGCATTTCCTGCTTGAAAAAGCTGTTTTTCTTTACCTGTGAAACTACAAGACCCACAATCCTTTGTTGTGCTTTGTCTGTCTTCCTCTCTCCCATCCTCATGCCCCTTTTCCTACTTTATGTTGAAAGACTCAGGAGGCAGGACCAAAGCACTATGGCTTTAAAGTTTGTCTTGATGAAAACGCGTACCCTTTTTGTCATCTGAACTCACGGGCTTGACACAGAGTTGTTTGTTCTGTGTGAAGAGAGACAACTACTAAGCTTCTCGTAATATAACAGTTGATGTAGAATTGATGTACATATATGTAATACACCAAATTACATTTATGTAATACTTTTTGCAGGTCCATCAGCACCATAACCGAGATCAGAGAGAACTTTGCCAGCCATTTGCCTTAGTCTTCACTGCAATTTATGCTGATTGCACTGTTGATAATAGGAAAGGAGCTGCCTAAAACACATTGACCTTTTATATGCACCAACAATAATGTAATATCATATAGATCGATTTCTTTTTAATTTTTTAGCTTTTATTTCCCTTTTAGATAACTGCCTGATGAACCGTATTGACTTATAATGGTGTTTCATTTTGCTTACAACACTGTTGTTCCTATCAGATCTAATGTAATTTGCATTCCAGGCTCTTTCCATAAAGTTCTGATGCAGATGTAAACACCTCTTGCAGTACGCTTTGAATTTTTGTTTCAGTAAGGCAAAAAGGCTATGACTCTTCAAATGATAATGATTGCAAAAAATATCTGTTTAACCCTGATGATTTTGATGAATAAATTAAAACTATGAGAGAGACTTTAAAAATTGAGGACCCCAAAAGACACCGGGCTATTCAAGATAAATTTTTCGAGGGTTGAGAGGAAAGATGTATATGAAAACATATGCAGGCTTATTAAAGCGGAAAGTCAGAAGCCAGACTAAGAGTCATTTATTACTTGCGGCATTAGGAGAAAGTACCCATTTGAGGTGGAAGACTGCGCTTATGGGATACAGTTCCAGGGGTAGATTTACCAGTAGCTAAGGTTGCGAACCATACTTCCTTACTGTTTGAAGATGCATCCCAACTCAAGGGTCCAATGGATCGAAAAGCTGAAGGTCTGCTTAAAAAATCCTGGGAAGCCTGATCACACTGCAGTCCAGTCTAATTCCACTAGACGAGTTCTGTGGCTGCAGTCCTGGTCAGGTGAAATGGCTTCAAAAAACAAGTTATACTCCCTTCCCTTTCACGGCCAGCATATACTGGAAAAGCCCTCCGACCATAAAAATGTTTTTCCCGTGGAGAAAAAATTTAAAAAAGCTACTTTTTTGTAGCAGACAATGAGAACGGGGAGATATGACAAGGGAGGCAGAGGAAGGAATTTCCTCTTCAATCCAAGCCCTCTTCCTCAGAGCAATACCCCATCAGGGAAAGGGCAAGAAAAAACCCTTACCACCACAGCCATTTTTGACCTCTATGACAGAGCCCCATTTTTGAAATCTGACGTGTCACTTATGTGGATATAACTTTTTTTTTTAAAATAACTGTATTTTTATTAAATATTTTCAAATGCACAAATACATTTCCTCAAGCAGGTACATACAGGTAAAGAAAAAACAGTCCTCAAAAACATTAGTGCACTTTCACTATTACTGAGGAAAGGAACAAAAAGTTTTAATCAAAGATACAAAATTGAAAATAATTAACCAACTACAACAATACAACACAGACATGGACAGAGACAGAAGGGAAGGGACAAAACAATTGTTGCTCTGGAAAAAGAGGATAAAGTGACAGTCACAAGGGTCCATCCCACGGAGACCAGATTTCAGTAAAAATATCTAACCTGTCGTTTAGTAAGGCTGTAAAGATTCCATTCGTCTCACTTCTTTCAGACGATCTACAATATCCACCCTATCTGGGGGGTCGCCCTTTTCCAATGGGTAGCCACCAAACATCTAGCTGCAGTTAGGATACACAGTAACAACTGCCTAACTTTTGAACCTAGACTTTGAGTAAGACGATTCAGCAAAAACACCGTAGGATGGAGAGAAAGCTTTACGCCTGTAATATCCCTAATTAAATCCCTCACTTCACGCCAAAAAGGGTATATCAATCTGCAAATATGAAATTGTGTGTCCTCTTTTTGCTGGCACCTCCAAGATGTATCCGGGATAGCCGGATTCAATTTGTGGAGAAGGGAAGGATTGTGATACCAAAAATAGAGAATCTTGTATTGATTTTGAAGTCTTACGGGCATACCTCCAAATAAGACGCCACTCCAACAGTGAAATAGATTCACCCAAATAAGACTCCCATTGGGACATATTTTTATGTTGGGGACGAGATTCGGGGTCAGGATCTACAAGTTAACCATAAATGTCTGATATAAGGCCTTTAGTAGAAGTAGTTGATCTACAGATCCTTTCAAAGCTAGTTGGATTAGCAGCAACTCTAATTTTTAGAGTGTGTCTAATAAAATTAGTTATTTGCAAGTAAGAATACAAACTGGTATCTGGTAAAGCAAATTTGAGTTTTAGGGCTTCAAAGGAGAGTAGGTTCCTAGTGACACTAGTGACTTTATATATTTATATGATTTTCATGAATATAATAAAAAAAAAAAAATTTTATACTTCACATTTTTGCACTTGTATATATATTTATTTTTTATCAGATGGATTGTTGGCACAGTACACACAAATTTATTTATTTTTTCCCCCCGCATTTGTTTAATATATAGCCGCATGTACCATCTCTATATTTATTATTCAATTTTATATGTTGCATGCTATTTATGCATTATTTTTTCATGTATTATGTATTTGTGATTATAATATTTTTTTGCATTACATAGTTATTACATGAATGATATATTATGACATTGAATTATGGTGTATATATATGTATTTTATGGTTATGCACATTTAAAAAAAAATAAAAATTTGCCCACACACCTGCGCACTTCACCCTTGCACCGTCTTTTTTGGGCTTATTCTGTGTGTTCACAATCATTTTATGCGCTTGGTGCGCTCCTATGTTCATTTGGTAACACCTTTTTTCAGGTTCCTGGGGGTATGTTTGATAAGCTTGGGTATACCTTTTCCAATATGGCGGAATCTACACTTCCAGTTCCGGGGTTTTTATCACTTCCGGTTCCGGTTTCTGCCGCGGCCGGATCTATGTTTACATTGTATTATGTTTTTTTTCACTTTGGTATGTGTTGTTTTTATATAATATTACTATAATTGCAGCTGTATATATTATCTATGTGGTTAGGTTTTGTATTTATTTATGTATTATTTCTTCTGGGTGCGTTTCATTATAGCCTTATGTTGTGATTGGCTGGTGTTCACCTCCATTTTGGATACCTTATCTCCATTGGGCTTTTGATTTGTCTATCAACAACACGTTAGCTGATTGGATAATTTTTTCTTTATATACGCCATCTTTTGTTATGCTGTTATCCCCTTGAAAAAGCAAACCGCGAAACGTGCGTCGAAAGGGGTTGCTGGTCCTCTCCATAAACTCGGTGACACTGGGTTAAGTATAGTTTGTTTCATATTGATATTTATTGTATATACTTGATCTAAGCCCTATTTATATTCATATATAATATGTATGTCCATGTAACGTGTTGTTTTTGGAGGGTGTTAGCTGTTTTTCTGTTGGGTGTGTGTGTATTTGGTGTTTATTAGTTTTGTCATATACATTTTTATTATGTGCATTTAATAAAATTTGGATTATTCTTACTATCATGGGTTGTAGTTGGTGCATCTGTTATATCAGCCACACAAAACAGTCTCCTTTCAAACCAGGGTTTCATATTCAAGCCAACCAAACTCCCAGGCAGGAGGGGCTGGAAAAGAAATGTAGTCATAAGAGACTACTCCGAGCTCAAAGAAAATTTACGAAAACATTTCCTCCATATATCTCTTAGTAAGACCATTGGCCCCAACAGGGGTGTCTCAATCTCAGAGAAAGATGAACCCCACAGCAGCAAGGGAAATAACTTTTTTGATACTTTTACGTATCCATGTGATTTAGAGATTGTTTTCTCATTACACATTGTGCTTTGAGTTAGTACTACATTTTGGTCCATACAATCCTTGTTTATTTGTGAAAAATATTGACTTGTCATGACAATATGGAAAAATCTGCCATTTTCAAGTTCCAAAATTTCTGTGTGTAAAGACAGTTATATCACACAAAATAGTTTATAACTAGCATCTACCATTCATCTACTATATGTTAGCATAATTTTTTAAATGTCGTATTTTGTACGACATTAGGGGGCTTAAAAATTTAGTTGCGATTTTTCACATTTTGAAGAAAATTTGCAACAGATTTTTTTTTTAGGGACCAGCCCAATTCTAACATGGCATGGATGGTTCTATAGATACACCAGTCTAAGAAGCTGCCCTTTTAAAGTATTCAAACCCACATTAAGGAAGTTTGTTAGCCATCTAGGTGTTTCATACAAATAAAAGCGGAGGTAGTGGAGGTAAAATTTTTATGAAGATTTTCAGTTTTTATCCATTATTCATTCACTGGAACATAAATTCTCACACCAAAACATTAGTAAGAGTAAATGGTAAAAAAGTAATTTTTATTGATAACATCGTTAAAATACGAACATAAAAAAGGGGTATCCATAAAAAGTCCAAGAAACAGGCAAGTTTGTGGTCACAAATACCAGACTATAAGAGTAAATATTGTGTAATGTCATATAAGATATACTATAGCAGAGTGTAAATATACCTCTTATCAAAATATGTGTATATCAGGCAAGATTTATACCATACATATATCCTGCTGGTCAAAATAACCATGCAGAGATATCTCCCTGATGTCTCCTCACCATAAGTACTGGTATATAAATCACCCATTAACCCCTTCCCGACATTGGACGTATCCATACGCCCTAGCGAGAAGTGCGTTCCCGCAAATAGACGTATGGATACGTCCTGGCGATTGTGCGGGTATATTACCGCTGGCCTCATGCCGCATCACCCGTGGCTGGAATGAGCTCCGGCCGAGGGTGTTTAACCACTTAGCTCCGATGATCAAGTAAGATCGTCGGAGCTAAGTCGCAGGCAGGAGGAGTGAGCTACTACCAGACAGCACGGGAAGTGAAAGTCACTTCCCGGGCCGTCCGTGACGTCACCTTGCTCACAAGGCATTTGCCAGTTGCCATGGAGACCAGTATACAACAGAAATGCTGTATGCAGGTCTCCATTGCAAGAGCAATTTGAAGATCGCTGTTACAAATCCCCTATGGGAAAAAGTAAAAAAAAAAAAGTAAAAAAATAAATTGAAACACAAAAAATTAAATAAAAACACGTACATCATCCTTTTCCCCTTTACAAACGCCAATCCCCCCAAAGAAAAGAAATCAAAAATAAATAAAGTACCCATGTTTGGTATCACCGCATGCGTAATGACCTGCCCTATAAATATGTCACATAAATTTACCTGTACGGTGAACGCTTTTAACAAAAAAAAAAACTATCAAAGAATTGCGATTTTTTGTTCATCCCGCAGTACATAAATGGAATAAAAAGCGATCAAAAACTCATATAAACGCCAAAGTTGTACCAATTGAAACGTCAGTTTATCCTGCCAAATAAGTCCTTACACGTCTCTGTATACGGAAAAATAAAACAATTATGGTTCTCAGAAGATAGCGATGCATAAGTATTGTTTTACACAATAAAAATACTTTTTTTTAAAGTGCTTCAACATAAAAAAAAAAATACATAAATATGGGTATCGCTTAACAATATCGATCCACAGAGTAAAGCTAACTTGTCATGGATACTGCACAGTGAGCGCTGTTAAAAATAAAAAAACACTACTAGGATTGCAGTATTTTCTTCACCCTGCCTTCCAAAAAACGGATTTAAAACTGATAAAAAAAAGTCTTGTCCACCAAAAAATTATACCAACAAAAACGTCAACTCATCCTGCAAAAAACAAGCCCCTACACGGCTCCATACACAGAAAAATAAAAAAGTTTGGCTCTCAGACCTATGGCGTTGCAAAACTGTTTTTATTGTGTAAAAGCATAAAACCCATAAAAAAAAAAATACTAATTTGGTATCGCTAAATCGTATCGACCTGCTGTGTAAAAGTTTACATGTCATTTAAAACCGCACGGTGCCCGGGCTGAAAAAAAATAAACACTACCAGGAATGCTGTGTTTTGTTCAAAATGTTTTACAAAAAACCTTAATAAAAAGTGATCAAAGCGTCATAATCAGCTCTGTATACAGAATAATGAAAAAGTTATGGCTGTCAGAATAGGACAACATAAAAACGTAATTTTTTTCTATTGTGTAAAAGTAATACATAAAAACGATATCAAATTTATATCATTGCAATGGTACCGACCCCCATATTAAAGTTATTCTGTCATTTATCCTGTACAGTGAACACTAAAAATTAAACCCAAAAAACAATGGTGGAACTGTGTTTTTTTTCCCCCCTATTTTCATGGCCCAATGCTAAAAAAAAAAAAAAAAAAGTATTTAACACTTGTGCGACCAAAATGCACAATACACCCCTAGATGAGATCCCTGAGGGGTGTTAAATCCAAAATGGGGCGACTTCTGGAAGGTTACACCTGTTCTGTTTCTTTGGGGCTTTGCAAATGCGACATGGCCCCCACCAAAAATCTTCGTTCCAAAAGCCAAATAACACAACATTTCTTGAACGCCCTGACATGCGCCCAAACAGCAGTGTACACCATATGTAAGGTATTGCCGAACTTAGAAGAAATTGCGTAACAAAATTTGGCATGCTTTTTTTTTCCAGGATTCCTTATAAAAATTCAACATTTTTAGCTAAAATTGCAGATTGTTGGAAAAAACAATTTAATTTTCACAGCCTAACGCTAAAAAAATTAGTGAAACACCTGTGGGGTCGATATACTCACTACACCTCTGGATGTATTCCTTAAGGGATGTAGTTTCCAATATGGGGTCTTTTTAGGGGTGTTTATTAAGTTTTAGCGCCTTAGGGTGTCCACAAACCTGAAATGGCGCCTAAATAAAATCGTAATGAAAATGAGACCCCAGAGTCCACTAGGTGCTTCTCCTATTATGGGGCTTGTGGTTGAGCCAAATAGCGCACTAGGGCCACATATCTCTGAAAACAGCAGAATCTGGGGAAACAATATTAAGTTGCATTTCCCTAGTCACATCTACCGTGTTCATGTGAATAATGGATACAAATTGAAAATCTGCAAAAAAAAAAAACCAAACATGTGAAAATTTGAAATTTCACCTTCACTTTGCTTTAATTCCTGTGAAACACCTAATGGGTTTATAAACTTCCTAAATGCTGTTTTGAATACTTTAAGGGGTGTTGTTTCTTAGATGAAGTAATTTATGGGGGTATCTAGCATATGGGCCAATCAAAATCACGTTAGAACTGGACTGGTCCCTAAAAAAATGTATATCACAAATTTTCTTGAAAATTAATACTAAATTTTTAAGCCCCCAAATGTCGTAAAAAGAAAATAAAAAGACATTAAAAAAATGATCCCCAACCTACAGTGGACATAGGGTAGGATGCTATTTTATAAGCTATTTTGGAGTGGAATAACTATCTGTCCTACACGCAGAAATTTAGAAGTTTGAAAATGGTAAATTTTTCTAATTTTTCACGATACTTTGATATTTTTCACAAATAAACAAGGACTTTTTGGACCAAAATTTCTTACTATCTTAAAGCACAATGTGTCACGAGAATAGTCTCTGAATCACATGGATAGGTTAAAGTGTCAAAAAGTTATTCTCACATAAAGTGACACATGCCAGATTTAAAGAATGGGGCTCTGTCACAGAGGCCAAAACTGGCTCCGGCGGTAAGGGGTTAAGTCCCATGGTACAGGGTACTATTATGTCAAATGACCATTGCACATTCACCAGTAAGCTTACCAATAGAGGGCCACACTTGCCAGCCCTCACTGGAACATAGTAGATGTTGCCAAGATATACATTTGTGGCCCTCGTGCACTATTTGACTCACCCACAAGCCTTACAGTAGGAGAAGCACTGGATTTTGGGGTCTCATTTTCATTAGGATTTTGTTTAAAGGCCATTTCAGGTTTGCGGATTCCCTAAGGTGCTAAAATTTAACACCCCTAAAAAGACCTAATTATGGAAACTACACCCATTCAGTGGTATACTGAATATATTTTTAGCGTTAGGCTGTGAAAATGAAAACAATATTTTTTTCCAATAATCTGCAGGTTTAGCTGAAAATGTTTCATTTTCACAATGAATCCTGGAAAAAAAGCACCCCAAAATTCTTTACATGTTTGTGTGAGTAGAAACTGCTGCTTGGGCAGGAACTACAAGGGAGGGATCACTTTTCAGCTTTTGTAACGCAGATTTTGGTGGGTGCTATGCCACATTTGCAAAGCCCCTGAAGTACCAGAACAGTTGAAACATTCCAGACGTCACACCATTTTGGAATCGGCAATCCTAAAGGAACTCATCTAGGGATGTGTTGAGCATTTTTGGCCCCCAGGTATTTCAGTTGTTGTGTTCTTTTTTTGTTTTTGCTTTTTTTTACCATTGGGCCTTAAAAATTGGTGAAAAAAAACAAATTCAATTCAACCATTGTTTTTGGGTTTCATTTTTACAGTTTCCTGTGCAGTATAATTGACTTTATAACTTTACTGTGTGGATTGATGCGATTACAGCGATATAAATTTGATATAGTTTTTTTATGTTTTACTATATTTACACAATTGAAATGCATATGCGCCACTGAGGACCTTGTCTGGTGGAAACAAGCCACCTAAATTGGGTCAGTTACTCTGTTATTTACACTTGCAGTAGCGACTAGAATAGCTGCTAGGCGGCAGTGTATGCATTGGATTTTTTGGAACAGCTATAGTGTTGTGTGGATGGCTGTTTCCGCATTCCAGGACAGGGTTTTGGTAGGTCTCTGGAGACCTATTAAAAGCCTTCTACACCAGGTGAACAGGGGCGTGGTTTGGTACCTGACAGTGGAGTTGGAGAGAGGCTCTGGCCCCCAGAGGCTTGAGAAAAGCCCATAATCTACAGTGAGAGTACAGTGCTGGTGGTGCTGGATGGTAGGTTCAGATCACAGGTTAGTAAGGAACTCGCTGTGAGTTAAATAAGTGGCTAGACGGCCAAGGATTTTTGCTTCTGTGTGTTTTCCTGGAAACTGTGCATGAATAAAGTTGACTGAGGCCAGTTTAAACAGAAGCCATAGGTAGTGAATAGGTAGTCAACTAATGTCCTTGGATCTGAAGCCATCTGTGGTGCCCAGACAGCGTAGATTAGCTTCTGATGACTGTGGAACGGTCGCTTGAATCAAGTGCTTAAACTGTATGTCAATCATTAAAAGACCTGAGACAGTACATCCTTCAAAAGACATTAAGATTAAAATCAAAGGTTTTCATACCTGTAATAGTAAACAAGTTATATATTTTAAAAAGTGCCTCTGCGGAAAGGTATCCATAGGACAAACTAGTAGAAGTAGAAAAATATTTCTTGCCGAACATCAGTCGGCAATACTACATATGAACAGAGAATTGAAAATGTCGTTCTAACTCAGCCTAGACCAGCAAAAATACTATTGTAGAGAAAAAACTTTCCAAAAATGGTCAAAAGCAGGATAAAGAAATTTAAACATAAAAAGTCCAAAAATAATCCAACCCTCAGAATCTTTTTATTATTACTATCCAACCATAAAACATTATATAAGGCAATATAGCCATAAAAAAATTATCAATTATAAACTGACAGAGACTAAATTCAAGATTCAAAAATAAAATCGCTATATGTCCCCTAATATATAAAAATTGGAGCAGATCCTCCAAGGTACGGTAAGAGGTGCACCATACAATTACATAGTTACATAGTTTGTAAGGCCAAAAAAAGACAGACGTCCATCCAGTTCAGCCTATTTTGCTAAAGTTTTGATCCAGAGGAAGGCAAAAACCCCTAATCTTGAGGTAAAAGCCAATTGTCCTACTTTTAAGGAAAAAATTCCTTCCCGACTCCAATCTGGCAATCAGAATAAATCCCTGGATCAATGACCCCTCTCCAGAATCCTAGTCACTATAACTTGTTATATTATTACGCTCCAGAAATGCATCCAAACCCTTTTTAACTCTGTTATTGAATTCACCATAACAATTTCCTCTGGCAATTGCACAGTCTCACTGCTCTAACAGTAAACAATCTCTTTCTATGTTTATGTAGAAACTTTCTTTCCTCAAGACATAGAGGATGCCCGCTTGTTCTGGATACAGTCCTGGGTATAAATAAATCTTGAGAGAGATCTCTATATTGACCTATAATATTTTTAAACATATGTATTATGCCCCCCCAAGCTGTCTTTTCTCTAAACTAAATAACCCTAATCTTGCTAATCTTTCTGGGTACTGTAGTCCACCCAGTCCTTTTATTATTTTTGTTGCCCGCCTTTGTACCTGTTCAAGCTCTACAATGTCTTTCCTGTGCACTGGTGCCCAAAACTGTACACAATATTCCATGTGTGGTCTAACCAGTGACCAGGGATGTAACTAAAGGGGTAGCAGACGTAGCAGCTGCCATGGGGTCCGTGGACGGCGGACGCGGAGCTGCGGGTCCCGGCGCATACTGCCTCTGTACGCTCTGGCCCGAGCGTTCAAAGGCAGGACTGCCCGGTGTTAGCAGAGAGGAGCGCCTCCGGAACTCTGCTCTGCTAATCTGCTACCAGGCGCCGATCCACAGTGCTGACATGGGCGACGCGATGACATCATATCTCGCCGAGCACTGAGACTGAGCGGCAGCTGAGCTGCGAGGGATTGTGGGGCAGGTAAGGTATTTCTTACTTTGTTTAACATTAAAGTAGCCTTCCTGGCTACCTATCAGACCCTGGCTACCTATCAGACCCTGGCTATTTACCTGACCCTGGCTACCTACCAGACCCTAGCTACCAATCTGACCCTGGCTACCTACCAGACCCTAGCTACCAATCTGACCCTGGCTACCTACCAGACCCTGGCTACCTATATGACCCCCTATAGCCTACCTGACCCTGCCTGGCTGCCTATATGACCCCCTGTAGCCTACCTGACCCTGCTTGGCTACGTTTATAACCCCCTATAGCCTATCTGACCATGCCTGTCTAAATGACCCCCTATAGCTGACCTGAACCCTGCCTGCCTGCATGACCCTCTATAGCCTACCTAAACCCTGCCTGCCTACCTATATGGCCCCTATAGCCTGCCTACCTACCTATATGGCCCTTGTAGCCTGCCTGCCTGTATGGCCCTTGTAGCCTACTAAAACTTGTCTGCCTACCTATATGGCCCTTATAGCCTCCCTTAATGCCTGCCTGCCTACCTATATGGCCCTTATAGCCTACCTTAATGCCTGCCTGCCTACCTATATGGCCCTTATAGCCTACCTTAATGCCTGCCTACCTATATGGCCCTTATAGCCTACCTAAAGCCTGCCTGCCTACTTGTATGGCCCTTAAAGCGTGCCTAAAACCTGCCTGCCTATTTGGAGCCACCTATAGCCTATTTGCCAACCTATGTGGACCCTACCTATAGCCTATCTACCTATGTGGGCCCCACCTATAGCCTATCTACCTATGTGGGCCCCACCTATAGCTTATCTACTTAGCTACCTGTGGTCCACCTACTGCCTACTTAGCTACTGGGGCGTAGCAACAGACTACTTAGCTTCCTGGGGTCTGCCTGCCTAGGGCCAGCCTACCTACAGCCTACCTGTGGCCTGCCTACTTAGCTACCTGGGTCCTACCTATAGCCTACCTATCTACCTGGGGGCTGCCAACCTAACTGGGGCCTAGCTACTGCCTACCTAGGGCCAATCTAACTACCTACCTATAGCCTACCTGCCTAATTGAGACCTTAATGGGAGTCTACCTGGTAACATGATTCTGAGGGGTACAGACCTTAGCTATAATACAATCTCCAGGGGGTGAATCCTCTGTTCCTCCTCTCTAGGAGACTGGGCCTCTAAGCTATGACCTGAACTCGCTCTCCCACCCATGGGAAGTTTATACAGAGGTGGGGGCAGGGAGTGAGGTGATGGGAAAAGTGAGGATTTTAAGATATTTGTGTCTAAATCTGCAGGGAAGTCATCATGGCGGTCTGGACCGGATGCAGAGCAAAAGGAAAGTCAACGACTTGTCAGAGAAATGTCACCTGTGAATCACAAGATATAACTGCACTATAATCACTTATATGTCAGCAGAGTCTGTGTACAGTGGTACCTACCACTTTATGGTCATTGTATGGTGGTAATATACAGTCTGTAGGGCACCTGTGTACACTGGTATATACCACTATATGGTCACTAAATGGTGGTAATTTTGGTCTTTGTATACTGATCAGTAATAGTATAGGGGTATTATTCAGTCACTGGTGGTAATTTGTGGTTGTGTTCTTGCGGTATAATAAGGTCCATATGTAGTAGCGTTATTGGTAATGTTGATCTGGGTATAGTGGGATCTGTCTGGTAGCAGTATGATGGTGAAATCTATGGTGAGGTGTTCACTCCTTGTATTATCTAGTAATTGCATGTCCTAAGAGGTCCTGGTAAATGGTCGGGGAGGTGGAGTGGGGGGCATCCAAAAGTTTGCTATGGGGCCCAGGCTTCTCTAGTTACGCCCCTGCCAGTGACTTGTATAATGGGAGAATAATGTTGTCATCATGAGATGATCTTCCTCTAAATATCCCTATCCACAGAACTTTCCCTCAAAAGTCCCTTAGCGGGGTAACTGTCCTGATAGGGACAACCACGCAGACCTGGTATACCGACGTTGGCGTCCCTAAACTAGGTAGGCTAGGTTATCTTGTATATTTATTAATTATAATTTTTTAATTTTCCAAAAACCAACAGTTTGAAAGAATAAGATGTATATATCATATTTACTAATCTCATTTGTATCAAAAACTCCACAAACAGAGGGTCATTTATATCAACAAACTACACAACCATGAGGGGAACGTGGTGTCCCATATAGGGTGAATCCTCCTTTTCATTCAGGTAGAATATATATCATATAAACATTCCTCCCTAGATGTCACATAACAAAGTTTTCTGTATATCTATAACCTCGATATAGGCAAAATTCATCCATACATGCCCCAATGTGGGCAAGAAAAACAAAGAAGTCCCAATGAGGGCACACGGATATAAATGCAAACCCCAGACACATTTCTTCCCAGGTCAAGAACCATCAGTGGGAAATACCTAAAAATTAAAGAGAATATATCCTTTGTATAGCAGTACCACAAAATTCACTTTGAACACTATGCCAAACAGGTTGTCCTAGTTTCAACATACCTGAAGGTCTCAATATTGATAGGATGGTGTATCCATGAATGGAAGGAAAAGCAGAGTGATAGCAAGTTTGATCTCCCACCAAAGTCACAGAAAGAAACCATGGGAGGGGAATATATATTCCTATACTAGGTAGTGCCCCTTTTCTCTCTAATCAGTCATCTCGCTCTCCCCTGTTTAGCCAAATTTCTCCATCTCATATGGGTGACATCCTACCAGACTGTCCCAAATGTCATAGTCTTATGGTGACTTACATACTCTAGTGTGCATGCTTGGGTCGCTAGAAGGCAATATCGCGTCTCAAAAAAACCCTAAGTGCAACTGCGCTGGCTTTTGATTTATCAGTTCTATTCTATGGTGTTTAGCCTCTTACATATTCAAAGGCTCATGCGCTAGTCACGAATGGCATATCGCGCCTCCAAGACTCCCAATGCGTTTGACAGTCGTTAATATTCTCAGCTGCACTTATAAGTTTATACATACCGTGTCTGAAATGCGCCTCCGGCAATATTTCATTTATCAGGGGCATATGCAAATGGATACATACCCACAGCTAATTCCAAGCCAGTCGCGCCAGAGATAGGTAGCCATACATAGACTAATTCCACACTATTCAAAAAAATCAAATTGTCCCGCATACAAAAATAACTTTCTGTATAGAAGAAGTCTAGAAGATATAAACATAATGATATTCAAGACAACCACACATCCAGTTCAACAACCAAACCGTAAACAAAATATACAAAGATAGGTGTACATACCCACAAGATGGTTGCTGTCGTACATTTTTTTGCGTATCCAGACCTTAAACTTATAGGCCAATAAGTTGTCTGACCATCCTTCTCTTAGTGGGCTAAAATGCAATCAAAACACTACACACCTTAACTGGTGCTCTCCATAAGGAGAGATGTTCCCCTTCTCTAATATCGCTCTGCTCTACACTGATGAGAGGCAAAACCCCGAAACGGCGTATGTAGATGAGCAATATTGGCTTGACAATTATTCCTTTTTGCTTCTCAAAGATTGTTAATCAGAAGTAAATTGAGGATTTGTTACAACCTATAGAGGGTGCAGTGAGCTTTCCAGCTCCTTTCCATAATGCCTTGTGATATGCAGATGCTTAGTAGTGGGCTAAAAGGCAATCAAAACACTACACACCTTAACTGGTGCTCTCCATAAGGAGAGATGTTCCCCTTCTCTCAGCCACTCATTGCCTCCCACCAGTCAAGCCAATATCACTCTGCTCTACACTAATGAGGGGCAAAACCCCGAAACGGCGTATGTAGATGAGCAATATTGGCTTGACAATTATTCCTTTTTGCTTCTCAAAGATTGTTAATCAGAAGTAAATTGAGGATTTGTTACAACCTATAGAGGGCGCAGTGAGCTTTCCAGCTCCTTTCCCATAATGCCTTGTGATATGCAGATGCTTAGTAGTGGGCTAAAAGGCAATCAAAACACTACACACCTTAACTGGTGCTCTCCATAAGGAGAGATGTTTACCTTCTCTCAGCCACTCATTGCCTCCCACCAGTCAAGCCAATATCGCTCTGCTCTACACTGATGAGGGGCAAAACCCGAAACGGCGTATGTAGATGAGCAATATTGGCTTGACAATTATTCCTTTTTGCTTCTCAAAGATTGTTAATCAGAAGTAAATTGAGGATTTGTTACAACCTATAGAGGGCGCAGTGAGCTTTCCAGCTCCTTTCCCATAATGCTTGTGATATGCAGATGCTTAGTAGTGGCTAAAAGGCAATCAAAACACTACACACCTTAACTGGTGCTCTCCATAAGGAGAGATGTTCCCCTTCTCTCATCCTACTTTTTGAAAGAAAGATGGAAGTAATATCTTTTTTATAAAACCAGACTGACAGAAGAAAAATAAATACAGATAGGCATATCAAAGAAATCTAGTAGAAATAAACTTTTTGTTAAGCCCAGAGGGTATGTGCTGTTTATTTAAAAATCCAACGGCCCTCCCTCTGTAAAATTACATGGTCCTAATCACCACCTCTCACATGTGGTTCTATCAAGTCAATGCCCTGAAAAGAGAGAGCCTCAGGTTTCCCCTCATGCTTCTCTCAAACATGTCAAGCGATAGGGGTATCTGCCCCTTTTTCAATGTCCCCCACATGCTCACCAATATGTCTACGAAACTCTTTTCCACATAATTTAGAGGGCATGGGCATGTAGCCATGTATATAACTCCCCTCGATAGAGTTGATAAAGGTCTTAATTTTTAATTTTTGACCCATTGAGGCTCCCCTAAATTCTGTAGACTGACAGATGAACCTGCAGAAATTACAGGACACACATTTAAAGCAACCCAGGGGTTTCCTATCAAGTCATGTATCCCTTTGTATTGGGGCAGAGAAACGGCTGTTTACTAATCAGTCTCCTATGCTCCATCCCCTATGATATGTTATGAGTGGTCTCTCTGGGAGTAAGCTCTTTAGGTCCTGATCTTGGAGTTAGACATTTACTAATGATCATACCAATCTGTGTTGCCCGAGAGTCATATGATCCGTACATGGGTTTCCTCCTCTGACCGTCTCTGTGACGTCAATAATTGTGATCTCTCTCTCGTTAGAGCAGTTCGATATGCTTCTCCAATAACTTTCCTGGGGAAGCCCATCCTTAGAAATCTCTCACGCATATCCTCTGACTATTACTGAAAAGATGTCAAATCAGAACAGTTCCTGCTCAGGCGTAACACCTGACTTTGAGGGATACCTTTTACAAGTGACCTCGGATGACAACTCTCCGATAGCGGGAGACTATTGGTCACTGTACTTTTTTTGTAAACTTTTGTACCAATGGTATAGTCTGTGTTTTTTATCAAAACATCCATGAAAGGTAGGACATATTTGTTAGTCTCATGTAAATTGTAAGCCTATCTCATTTCTATTTAGGCCTTCCACAAGAGATGAAAGAAGACAAACTGCTCTGCCACAAGACAAAAACATCATCGATATATCTTAATCACATCTCATTGTTGTCCATGATATCGTCAATAGTTTTTGAAAAGACAACTGTACTTTCCCACCAGCCCAGGAGCAAATTAGCATATGTGGGAGCACTAAGGCTCCCCATTGCCGTGCCCCTGACCTGGTGGTAGATCTTCCGGTCAAATAAAAAGCAGTTGTTCTCCAGTGAAAACTTTAAGAGAGATCATAAATGCATTGTGTGACCTGTATTGTATACCCTGTTGGCCAAAAACCATTCAACAGCCCTAATGCCCTTCTCATGGGGGATAGAAGAATACAAGGCCTCAACATCAATGCTGTATAACAAAGTTTGACACTCAATAGTTACTTTTTTCAGTTTGGACAATAAATCTCGCACATAGAAGGGTAATGACAGGACAAACTTCTCAAGATTTTATCAACATATATACCTAGATTCTGTGTAATGCTATCGATACTGGATACTATAGGTCTTCCTTTTAGGGGCTCCAGACCCTTGTGGATCTTTGGGAGTCCATAAAAGATAGCCCTACTAGGATGTTTAGGCAACAAAAAATCATATTCCTGTTGCTCAAGGCATCCTGTACCAATATCAGAAACTGTTCAAAAAGAGAGGGAGTCGGGTCTGTATCTGTTATTTTTGTCTTGTATCAGATCAAGGCACATTGTCTGATATTTCTCAACATCAAGGACCACCAGATTGCCACCTTTGTCCACTGGTTTAATTATGATTGTTTTATCGTTTTGTAAGGACATTAGGGCCTGTATCTCTTCCCTTGTAAGATTACCCCTAGCAGACCGAGGTGTCATCTGTTGAATTCCATGTGTAATTACATCTAAAAATGTATTGATGCAATTATAAGGTTGTGGGGGAGGCAAAAGGGCCCTGTCCAGGTCTAAAATAATCTTCTAGTAGTAGGCTGTGCAAAGTTCTTCTCTCAATTCTAGATCAGAGAATTCTAAACCATAGTCAGAACACTCCTTTTGATCTTTGTTCAGAAACTATTTGGCCCATGTCAATTTACAAATAAAGAGATTTATATCTTTAGTCCATTCAAATGATGAAAATGAGTTAGGCTGTCATAGACGCAATTGGAGTCATGGAGGCGTGATATGCCATCCATGACTGGCGCGTGTGCCTTTGAGTATGTAAGGTGCCAAACACCATAGAACTGATAAATCGAACATTGTATGGATGAATTTTGCCTATATCAAAGGCATATTTATATATACAGAAAACTTTGGGACATCAAGGGAGGAATCTGTATATGATATACAGATATATTCTACCTGAATGAAAGGGAGGACTCATTCTATATGGGACATCATGTTCCTCAATTATTTGTGTAGTTTGTTGATATAAATGACCCTCTGTTTGTGGACTTTTTGATACATATTTGTAAGTCTCCTACATATTCTTCTTTTTTTTTGAAAATTAAAAAATTGTAATTAATAAATATACAAGATAACCTAGCCTACCTGGTTTAGGGACGCAAACGAGTGTGTTCTAGTTTTGCGGGGTCATCCATATCGAAGCAGTTACCCGGCTAAGGACCCTTTGAGGGAAAGTTCTGTAGATAGGGATATTAAGAGGTAGATCAACTCAATTGTTTGGCTTACCTCTTATCAGGGGCGTTACTAGGGTCCCAAAACATCCGGGGCTCGGGCCCTTAATTATGGCTAAGTGCACACACCATTTTTCAAGCCATTTTCAAGCCATTTTTCAAACCTTCTGTTTCTGTCACTAATTTTCTGCACATTCCACATAGATCCTGTCCATCTCCTCAGCAGTCACTGTACAATGGAAATTACCCCTGACAAATTTGCATTTTCAAAACCTCTCACCTACATATGAAAGTGTAATACCTTACAAATAAGTCACCAAATAATACACTGATACATTGAGCAAATATACCAGACAACTCATTGTTACTAAAAAAAACATACAAAACCAATCTAACTTTTATTATTATCCAACCATAAAACATTATATAAGGCAATATAGCCATCAAAATGTATCAATTATAAACTGACAGAGACTAAATTCAAAATTCCCATCACTATATGTCTCTTATATATATCAAATAGGAGCAGATCCACGAAGGTAAGGTAAGACGCAGGGGCGTCGCTAGGCAGATTTAATTTTAGACTTTTTTTTGACTACTGTAGAGCACCATTTTTATGAAGCGAGACATAGTGTTGCTGTGTGTCTTGGAGAAGATACATGCAATGGATCAGTCAGTACTTACTACACATCTGCTTCAGAGAGAGGCAGCGTGGATTTTTAAATTACTATATTTACTATTTTTCCATAGGCATACTTAAACTCTATCAGTTCTCTATCTATAAAACACTAAAACGTAACTTTTATTATGTATAACTCTTTACCTCTATACACACTATTTAAAGGGGTTGTCTCACTACATTGATTCATCTTACCTCAGTCCTGTTTTCTTGGTTTCATTTTGAATTCAGGGGTGTGTTTACTGGCTTCTACTAGTTTAAATATATGTATCCACTGCACACCAGACAGGTAATTTAGTGCAAAAAGGAGTTTATTTACATATATACAGGCATAGCTATTTCAACTTGTGTCAAACAATGAATGCACAAAGTTCAATACGCATAGTCAACCAGGTGTTTTACAAAAAGTATGGATGTCATGCAATAGACGATGTTTCGGCGTGTGCCTTTTTCAAGAGACATCCACGATGGGAGCATAGGGAATATGGCATATAAAGAACACCTGTAAGTCTGGGTGTATGCTGTAACCAAAATAGATAAGATATCAGAGGCTCCAGTGGCACGCTGGGGATGGCCAGGAAATAAGCTAATGAGAGCTGGGGATGAGAGCGAGATGCGTGGCGTCCGGAGGCTGCTGTGCTATACTTACAGGTATTCTTTATATGCCATATTCCCTATGCTCCCATAGTGGATGTATCTTGAAAAAGGCACATGCCGAAACGTCGTCTATTGCATGACATCCATACTTTTTGTAAAACACCTGGTTGACTATGCGTATTGAACTTTGTGCATTCATTGTTTGACACAAGTTGAAATAGCTATGCCTGTATATATGTAAATAAACTCCTTTTTGCACTAAATTACCTGTCTGGTGTGCAGTGGATACATATATTTAAACTATTGACCGCTTTTTCCACATTGCACCCAATTACCTATATGTTACCTAGGTGTGCATGACCCTTTTTTATATCTACTGGCTTCTGCTAGGCTACTGTAGAAGCCAGGTCTGTTGCTATAGCGACCAGTGCTGGCAGCCTATCACGAAAGAGTAAACAGGTCTGTAGCTATAGTGTTAGTATATAGAAAAATGGAGTCAGCTCACCTCTATTTTGCAGGATTATGGTCATACGCCTTTATCGCATGGTCCCTGCTCCAGTGCCGCAGGATCAGTGACTAAAGTTCAAAGACAATTGGACCAGCGAAGAGGTTTTGAAAGAAATCCAACGTAGTAAAATCACCAATTTATTGGTGCCCGTGGGCAAAAACAAGTAAGTCCTCGTGAGACAGGGTGACAGCCTTACACTGCTAACGCCTAGACACGAGAAACACAGACGCATTTCGGGCACATCGTGCCCTTACTCATGGCATAACTAATTAGAAAATCTTCATAGCTATATACACGTATGAATTCAAACTTTAATTACATAAAACCAATTACTCACCTGTATGGAGTATACCGCCATCACCCCAAAGACGCCAAACCAAATACATCGTGCTGTTCTGAAAGTCCGGTCAGCTGACCGGACATGATGTCACAGAACAAGTCCGAGCATGCGCAATGCTGAATTAACGCCAACTTGGCAAGGGTAAAAAAGCGGACTTAGAAACGGCGAATTTGGAAGAAATATGTTGACAGGTATCTCCAGACAGGTGATCACAGATTCACCACTAAATATACCAAATAAATTACAGAAAGTCACAACACAAATTAGGAAAAGAAAGAAAGGGGGGAGCATTTGGACATTATATAACTAACCTTATTTAACATGATTACTATCGGCATATAACACTCCTGACTAACATTTAGCTCAATAATAACACATTGTTTCCCTTTTTTAATTCAAACCATTTGGAAATGTGGTATTCAAGGAAAAAATCCACATGGCCTCTCTGTCCCGGAGTTTTTGTTCCACAGTACCACCCCTGCTGGACTTAAATACCCTCTCTATCCCAAAAACCTGCAATGAACTAGTGCTGTAGTTATGTTTCTCGATGACATGTTTGGCAACATTAGATTTTGTACATAAAGATGTATTGGTAACATCATTCAAATGTTCCAATATCCTAACTTTTAATTTTCTGATTGTAGAGCCTATGTATAATATATTACAAATCGTGCATTTTATTACATAAACTACACATGTAGTGTTACAATTAATAAATTGTTTGATGTTATAAATTTTTCCAGAGTCTGGGTTTTGAAAATTCTGACAAGGATTAGCTATTTTACACATTTTACACTGACTGGCTCCACACTTATAGAATCCCTTATGATGCAACCAAGTATATTGGGATTTTTCCACTAGGTCATGAGAAGATAGTATATTTCCTAGGGTTTTGGATCTTTTTGAAACTATGTTACACCCTTGAGACAAGATTTTATTTAAGATTTCATCTTCTTTAAGTAATGGTAAATGAGCACGTATTATATTACATACTTGTTTATACTGTTGACTATATCTTAAAACCAAATAGGGTGCTGAAGAATTATTCCTAGCTTTTTCCCTGTTTTTACTATTTTTACTTATTATTTCATCGCAATTTTTTTGTGAAACAATTTTAGATGCACTCTTTAATATCCAATTTGGGTAACCTCTATTCTTGAGTCTGTTTTGGATCTGCTGTTCCTCAGTCAAATAAGATAATGAGTTAGTACAGTTTCTTTTGGCACGGGTCATCTCACCCACAGGAATTGCTTTGTGTGTGTGACGTGGGTGAAAGCTTTTGTAATGTAATATTGTATTACCAGACAGGGGTTTACGATATGACCTACTTTCTATTCTCTCATTAACCCTGCCAATAAGGACGAGATCCAAGAAAGAGATCTCAGACTCGGCCACATGAAACGTAAATTTTAAGTTAAACAGATTTTGATTCAAGTATTCCACAAAGGCAGGTACGGCAGATACATCCCCCCCCCCAGATAATCAGGAGGTCGTCGATGTACCTGCCGTACCATACCACCGATTGAAAGAATGGGTTGTCCAACGAAAAAACAAAAAACATACTCCCACCACGACATAACTAGGTTTGCCAGTGAGGGCGAATATTTCGCCCCCATTGACACTCCTGTAAGTTGCAAGTACATATCTCCATCAAAGGAAAAAACATTGTATGTCTTAAGAAAACTAGTAACAGATAGGGTATATTGAATAAGATCTATTGAATAGTTACTATATTGTTTCAAATGAAATTCTAAAGCCAAGAGTGCTATTTTGTGTGGGATGGAAGTATACAACGAGGTCACATCGCAGGTCACCCAGGACCACTGTTTTTGCCAAATTTTACCTTCAAGATTTTGTAAGACATCCCCTGTATCTTTTAGATATCCTGGGACTCTTTGTACCAGTGGCTGTAGAACATCATCCAGCCACTGGCACTTGCGCTCTGAGAATGACCCTATCCCTGATACAATGGGGCGTATGGGTATAGGCTGAATATTTTTATGGACTTTTGGGAGTCCGTATAAAATAGGAACAATAGGATGCTCTACTATGATAAACTCCCTTTGTTTCTCTGTAATAATACCTAAATCAAAGCCTTCCTGTACCAATCGATTGAATTCCATTTGATATTTAGATGTCGGGTTACTGGAAAGTTTGCGATATGTAGTTTTGTCCTTCAAAAGAGCAAGCATAGCTAGTTTATAATCAGATCGATTCATAACAATTACAGTTCCTCCTTTGTCTGCCATCTCCACTATAATCTCCCAATTCATTTTTAGTTCATTAAGAGCTTTGTTTTGTGAATGAGACAAATTGAAATAGTGGGGATGTGACATCAGAGGAACCGTATCATATAATTTCTTTAGATCACGCTCAACTACTAATTGAAACTTGTCCATAGATGAAGACCTAGATTGAATAGGATAGAAAGTGGGGTTAGTAATTTTCAGACGATCTATTGTCGATATACATGGGGAGGACACCACAGAGTCACTCAGTTCTTCTAAATTTAGTAATGCTAATTGTTCCATAAAAAATTGTTTGGAATATTGATTATGAATAATGGAATCTCCCCGTATTTCACTTTCCTCAGAGTCCTCCTGAAAAAAATGACGACATATTGTGAGATTTCTGACAAACTTATTTATGTCCTTCCATGTTGAAAAAAAATCAAAATTTTCCTGTAACGCAAAGTTCAAACCATAAGACAAAACCTGAATATGTTCCTGTCTGAGCTGCATGCTAGACAGATTAATGACATCTAATGAGGTGTCGGTGGATCCATATGATTGTTGTTCCGTGTATTTCTGCGTTGATTTTGCATTGTGTTTCCTACCACCTCGTCTGAAATGCTAAGTTTTTTGATTTGGCCTGTCTTTTGCCTTTTTTATAGTAGGACTTAGAGATTGAAGGAGCATCTTCCGAGGTGTCAGTGTTACCGTCAGATAAATCCGTGTCCAGAGATCACAAGCTGACATTTTTCCTAGGTCTACGAGTCCCATGCCAGGACATTCTTCGTTGTCTTTGTTTCAAAATCGGCCTAGGAGTACTTGTGCTAGACTGCCAGCGTCCCCACTCATACACTTGATCATGATTGTAGTCGTATAAATCTCTTTGGAATTTACTTTGTTTAATTTCCATAACGACGACTTCTGCTTTGCTGACATTTTCATGTGTCACATGGAGATCTTTATCAAAAGAAGTTATATCTTTAAAAGCTTGGAGCTGAGTCTCTATTTGGGTGATATTAGTCACAATTTCTTCTAGTTTGTTTTCTTCATATGCAACAATAAGCTCCATCAGCTGTAGCTATAGTGACCTGAGGAGCTGATGCAGTCCATACAAGAGGGGATATCTCAGAATAGGTAGGACACTGTTAATGGAAACATATTGCAAAGTGACTTGTTTTTGCAAGATCTTTAACATACAAAGCAATCCTTGGAGTGAAACAACCCCTTTAAAAACCTGATTTCTAACCTGACCGTTTAACCCTTTCTACTTCTGAAGGAAGGAATAGCTCCTTTTCTATTATCAAGTCTGGTGGAGCACCACCCATTAACAGGAAAGCCTTATATATACAGCAATTTACTAACTCCAGTAAGGGATCCCAAGCCTCCTACTTGGGCAGTCGTCCCTAATCTAATGGACACAAAACAAATAAGGCCCCCTTGTGACACCCTCTGCAGCGGGTGACACTTGTAGACAGAGGTGAGAAATCACAATTTAAAACGTCATGCCTGACCTCCCCAACATGTTTCACCAGCTAGCCTGGCTTCATCAGGGGATAGAGGTCCGGTCCCTTTTTTTTTGGAGACTATTTGACAAGATTTTTAAATTAGATTCATTGTCCTCGGTAAGACTTAATGAGAACACGACCCTGAAGGTCTTTTTATGATTTGAGATTATGAAGTTTGTTATGAAGCTTAGGTAGGTTTTGGTTTTAACTTAGGTTGTTCATTGCAGCTTTTTGTATTTACATACTGTGTATGAATGAGGGCATAACATTGTAAATTTAGAGTATATAATGACCCTACTACCTAAACGCGCATGCTCTTCAAAACAGGTTCGCGTACTGTTGTCTGCTCTGTAACGATCTCCGTCGATACATGTAGATTTAATATTCTTTGGACCACATATGGACTTTCCATTTTCTAGAAGTATCACGGACTGCTGCTAATACTTACCGCTATTACCTTTAATTGTCTGTGACACATAGACTGTTGTGATAATAAAGAAATGATTGCTTAATAAATTTATTCAGGTCTTCGCATTACTAAATAAGCGTTTGTAAGTAGTTCAAACATTGTATTGTTATATTTACTGCTTACATTTAATATTCCTCCATTATATTAGTTTTATTGGTTTCTCTCACAACCCCATTCACACAACCATTAACAGAGTTCTTAGAGGGTTGTCATCTCCTCCTTTGGAATCTATGTACCCTTTACCACAGCCAGTTTTGCACTTCCTGAGAGAGGCCCTTTCTGAAATCTGACGTTTCACTTTATGTGAAAATAACTTTTTGATACTTTTGATACTTTTACCTATCCATGTGATTCAGAGATTGTGTTCTCGTGACATATTGTGCTCTAAGTAAATAAAAAAATTTGGTCCATACAATCCTTGTTTATTTGTGAAAAAATGTTGTTAAAATGTAGAAAATTTTGCCATCTACCATATGTCTACTGTATGTTGGCGTCATTTTTTAAATGTTTTTTTATTTCTCCTACTTAAGTGGTATTAGAAATTTAGTAGCAATTTTTCACATTTTTAAGAATATTTGCAACATAGATTTTTTTCAAGGACCAGTCCAGTTCTGACGTGTCTCTGAAGGGCCTATATGCTAGATACCCCATAGACTCAGTCTACGAAACTACATCCCTTAAAGTATCAAAACAGTGTTTAGGAAGTTTTTGTTATCTCATTAGGTGTTTCACAGAAATTAAAGCATAGTGGAGATGACATTTCATAGTTTCACTTTTCTTTTTTGCAGATTTTCAATTTTCATCAATTCACTGGAAAACGGTAGATGTTAACAGGGAAATGCAACGCAATTTTGTTTCCCCCAATTCTGCCATTTTTATGCTATGTCTACACGGCATAAGTTAAAATGTTGTTGGAGATCCGATGGTATGTAACTTCGCTGTACCACGGTTTTTGCGTGTGTTTGAAGAAAAAAATGCAGTCGAATTTAGTCTCCCGATACATAGAAGTGTACTGGAATCCTCCCGAAGATGGAATATATTCTATTTTCCGGCGGTTTAGAAATCTGACCATTGAAAATCCATGCTATGGCAGTCTTTGGGGCATTGGTTACAGTCAGATTTTCCAACCGGAAACCAGTGCAGTGTAGACATGGCCTTAAAGATATCCCAAATGTGGCCCTAGTGCGCTGTTTGACTCAACAAGCTTCAGAATAGAAGGAGCACATACTGGACTTTGGGGTCTTATTCTCATTAATATTTTCTTTAGGCGCCATTTTAGGTTTCAGGGCACCCTAAGGTGCTAAAACTTAATGAACATCTCCAAAAAGACCCCATATTGTAAGCTACACCCCTAAAGGAATATATCCAGGTGTGTAATGAGTATATGGACCCCACAGGTGTTTGACAAAGTTTTTTGTAATGTTGAACTGTAAAAATGAAACATTTATTTTTTTCCAACAATCTGTCATTCTAGATGAAAAAGTTAAATTTTTACAAGAAATCTTGGTAAAAAAAACAACCCAAAATTTGTTATGCAATTTATTACAAGTCGACAATACTCTAAATGTGGATGTTAACTGCTGTTTGGGCACAGGGCAGGGTGTACAAGGGAGGGAACGCTATTTGGCTCTTGGAATGCAGATTTTAGTGGTTGCCATGACGCATTTGCAAAGCCTCCAAAAGTACCAAAATAGGTGAAATCTTCCAGAAATGACATAATTTTCGATTCAACACCCCTCAGGGAACTCATCTGGAGGTGTATTGTGCATTTTGGGTGCACATGTGTTCACAGGTTTATTTTAGTAATGAGCAACGAAAATAGTGGGGGGAGCCTTTTTTTTTTTTTGGACTTCATACAGCGTTTGCCGTGCAGTATAAATGATAGGATAGCTTTACTATGCGGGCCGGTACAATTATATTAATTTTATATCTTTTTTATGTTTAATTCCACAAAATAGGAATGCATTTGTAAAAAATTGTGTTTTTATGTCATAGTCTGACAGCCATAACTATTTTTCTGTATATGGAGCTTGTTATTTGTAGCATAAATAGACATTTTTCATTTGTACCATTTTGGGGATCAAGATGATTACAGCGATACCCAATTTGTATATTTTTTTATGTTTTACTGCTTTTCACACAATTAAACTCTTTTATTCAAAAACAAAAACACGTTTTTGCATCACCATAGTCTGACTCATTCTGAGAGGCTTGTTTTTTGTGGGCTAAGTTACATAGTTACATAGTTTGTAAGGCTGAAAAAAGACAAGACGTGCATCCAGTTCAGCCTATTTTGCTAAAGTGTTGCTAAAGTGTTGATCAAGAGGAAGGCAAAAAACCCCAAAGAGGTAGAAGCCAATTGTCCTCATTTTAGGGGAAAAATTCCTTCCCGACTCCAATCTGGCAATCGGAAAATTCCCTGGATCAACGACCGCTCTCCAGAATCCTAGACACTATAACTTCTTATATTATTACACTCCAGAAATGCATCCAAACCCGTTTGTTATTGAATTCAACATGACAAGTTCCTCTGTCAGAGAGTTCCACAGTCTCACTGCTCTAACAGTAAAGAATCCCTTTCTATGTTTATGTATAAACTTTCGTTCCTCAAGATGTAGAGGATGCCCCCTTGTTCTAGATACAGTCCTGGGTATAAATAACTCTTGAGAGAGATCTCTATATTGACCTTTGATGTATTTAAACATATTTATTTTGTCCCCCCAAAGCCGTCTTTTCTGTTAACTAAATAGCCCTAATTTTGCTAATCTTTCTGGGTATTGTAGTCCACACAGTCCTTTTATTATTTTTGTTGCTCGCCTTTGTACCTGTTCAAGCTCTACAATGTCTTTCCTGTGCACTGGTGCCCAAAACTGTACACAATATTCCATGTGTGGTCTAACCAGTGACCAGTTGATATTTTTATTGGTAACATTTTGGAAGGACAGGACTTTTTCTATCTCCAATTAAAAGTTTTTTTGGGAAGGCAAGGTGAAAAAAATACTGCAATCCTAGTAGTGTTTTTTTTAATGTAGTAGCACTTGTATGTTGTAAAACAATATTTATGCATCGCTATCTTCTGATAGCCATATTTTTATTTTTTTGTATACAGAGCTGTATAAGGGCTTTTTTTTTTTTTTTTGCAGGATGAACGATTTCACCGATACCTTTTTAGCGTTGGTATGACTTTTTGATCATTCTTTATTTTGGTTTATGTGCTGCAGGATAAAAGAAAATCGCAATTCTGTGATTTTTTTTTTTTTTTTTTCTTTTTACAACGTTCAACGTGTGGTTTAAATAATGTGACTAATAAAAAAAAAATAATGTGATTTATCTGGTTGTTATGAAAGTGGCGATTCCATATATGCGTACTTCATTTCTTTTTCTTTAATCTTTTTTGGACAATTGGTGTCTGTAAAGGCTGAAAAGGTGCTGTTTGTTTCATTTTTCACTTAATTTTTTGTTTTCTTTTCTTTTTCCTTCACATTTTTTTCTTACTTGTCATCATAGGGGGACTTGTATTTGTGACCTTCAGATCACTGTTACAGTGTGTAGCAGCATTGCTATGCATTGTAACTGTCAATAACTAGACTTCATAAGAGCAAGCAAATGGAGGAGTAATTTAAAAATTACACATGTGGAAAATAACAGATCATGGGGAAAAAAAAAAGGGATGAGGGGTGGAGGGGGGGGGGGGGATTGAATCGGACCGCAAGAGAAGAGCCGCAGGACGTTGTAGTGTCTGAATACTACGGAAGAGAGGCGAATTTAAAAAACAAAGCCAAGGTGCCCAGGTCCTATTGAGCTGCAATGCCTGCTCGCTCGAGGAGGCCAGGATCTCCTCCATATGTTAAGTGTTATAAATCTCGTTATACCATTCCTCGATAGAGGGTGGACTTCCAGTGTCTAGGTATTATAGTCTTGGTTGCCTGTAGAAGGTGACGGAGTAATGATTTCTTGTACACCGGGATCGCAAGGTCAAACATAAAAAGCAAAGCAGCCTCAAGTGACCTAGGAATGGGAACCTCAGAAAGCTCATGAACTACTTTATAGTTTAATGCCAAGATAAGAGAGGCCAATTTCGGGCCACATGAACGGGTAGGCAGATTTTAAGACACAAAGGTCCGGAGGGGAGAGACCAACATCCAGAGCTTCAGACTTGGAAACATTGATTTTAAAATTTGACCAGGATCCGAAACGTTCCAACTCGGACATCAGGGCGGGCATAGAGGCCAATGGATCCGTAATATAAACCAGGAGATCATATGCAAAAGCAGAGCATTTGTATTTGTGCTGTCCAATAATTAGGCTACGTATGTCCGGGATGGAACGGATAGCAGTCAAAAGATTTTCCATAACCAGCACATGTAGCAAAGGCGAGAGCGGGCAGCCCTGGCGGGTACCATTGTTACTTAGCAAAGGGCTCTGACAGGGAACCGTTAACTTTAATTCTTGCAGAGGGGAAATGATAGAGGGCCATAATTTTAGAGCAAAAGATTGGTCCCATCCCCAGACGCCGAAGAGTAGATAACAAAGAGGCCCATGAGATCCTGTCAAATGCTTTTTCATCGTCTAGGTATAGGACCATTATCGCGATCTTGTGGGTTTGTGCGTAGTGGATAATGTCGAGGGTTTTTAAAATATTGTCGCGGGCTTCCCTCCCCGGGACAAAGCCCACCTGATCCGGGTGAATCAAGCGTGGTAAAAGCGGGTTTAATCTGTTTGCTAATAATTTGGCATATATTTTAATGTCTTCAGTTAATAAAGAGATGGAAGGGTAGCTACCACAGACAGAGGGATCTTTCCCGGTTTAGGTATAACCGTGACATGGGCAAGAGTGGATTGGGATGGGAAGGGGTTATCGACAGAAACCGAATTAAATGTCTCCAACATCCTAGGGGAAAGGGACTCTGAATAGATCTTAAAAAATTTACTGGTAAAACCATCCGATCCTAGGCTTTTACCTCCCGGGAGGTAATAACCAGATCGAGTTCCTGAGGAGTAAAAGGAGCCTCCAACTCGGCTAAAATGGGGCCAGGAAGATGGAAAGGAGACCAATAATGAAATCAACCAGTAGGAGAACGAGGGGGTGTTTGAAGGTTATAAAGTTTAGCATAGAATGCGTGCAAAGAGTCCTTGATGCCTGTAATGGTGTGTACTAAGTTCGCATTCCTAATACAGGAGATATGAGAGCGGGCGATCTGATGACCTAGTGCTCTGGCCAACATGCGTCAGGTTTTGCTGCCATATTCATAAAACTTTCTGCGGCCAACCTGCAAAAACTTTTTCCAGGATAATTCAAGGAGGTGCTTTACATCCATTCTCACTGCAAGAAGGTCTCTCAGTACTTCAGAAGACAAGGCTAATTTATGTTTAGTTTCGAGGATTTTAATCTTCCTCAGAGCCGTTTGCAATTTAGAGGCCCTATCCTTTTTCAGTCTCTATCCGTGTTTGATCAAGACGCCTCGTAGCACACATTTAAGCGCCTCCCATTGTACGTACGGGGACGATGCGTCATGGGCATGATTGAGATTGAAATCCTCAATAGATCGAGACAAATCAGCGACACACACGGTGTCCAACAGCAGAGATTCATTGAGGCGCCATGACCAGTCCGACTTCGAGAAGGTACAGAAAGTTTACAAGAAACCGGAGCATGGTCAGACCAGAGCACATTACCTATTGAAGTGGTGGACAACCAGGGCAAAGCACTATGTGATATCAGAATATAATCTAGACGACTGTAAGAAGTGTGGGGGGCCGAGAAGAAGGTGAAGTTCTAATCACTCAGATGCTGAATGCGCCAAGCATAGTTGTCGCAAAGTTGGAACAAATTAAGGGTCTTCTTAATCCGTTTAATAGAATTAAAAGAGAGAGAAGATTTACCCGTAGAGTTATCAAGGGTAGGGTCCAGTGTAACATTAAAATCTCCACAGAAGACCACAGTACCCTTCACTATAGTGGCAAGAATATCAGCTAGATTCTGAAAGAAGGGTACTTGCCCTTGGTTAGGAGCATAAGCATTAACTAGAATGAACTCGTGGCCTTCAAGGGTGAGGGATAAGATAATATAACGGGCCAAAGGGTCCACCCAACTATCCCAGACACAGTGCGCCAAAGACCTGTGAATGGCAGTAGCAACTCCCCTGGATCTGGACTCTGGATTGTCTGCAGAAAACCAGCCAGTGTAATACTTGTTGCGTATGACAGGTGCATGGCCCTTTTTGAAGCGAGTCTCCTGGAACAAGACAATCTGGATACTACCCTTGTGAAAATGGTATAGAACCTGGGCTCTCTTCTCCGGAGTATTAAGACCATTGGCGTTATAAGAAGCAACTGGTAACTCGGACATTATAAAGATTTAGAGGCCGGAATGGGGGAGGAATATGGGAAAGAAAAAAAAAATATTAATTTAAGGAGGGAAGGGAACCAAAAAGCAGGCAGAGAAGGAGCCTGCGGCTGGAACTAAAATGGTGACTAGCTGTAGTCAGTAGTCCCAAAACCTGTAATGAGGCCAAAATCGGGACTATATCCTATTGGGGGAAAGAGAAGCGAACAGAATAAGCAGAAACTGCATACAACTGAGCTCTGTATAAATGACAAGTGCCTGAGCGAGATTTGGCTAGTCTCTCAGACCTACAATCTGAAAGAAAAAAGCAAAAACTTTGAGAACGGATACGTAAGTCCTGCATAGTCAGTTGAACAAACTCATGAAGGATTTGAAGGTGACGAAGAGTCTGTATGGTGACATGTCCGCCGGGCTCTTTTTGGGAGAGGACCTGCCTGAATTGTCGCACCCACTGATGGGGGGGGAGAGGGGGTGGAGGAGGGGCAGGGCTAGGCCAGGGAGGAAGAACGGCAGTTTGAATACTCAGCTCCTGAAGAAAGAATGGGACGTCATCTGGATAACGTATGGAGAGAGTTTTATCCCCACGCCGACCAGTTAGAGCGAAAGGGAATCCCCAACGGTACAGGATATTTCTTTCCTTGAGGGCTTCTCGTAATGGTTTTAAAGCTGATCTCTGGGCTAGCGTATGTCTAGATAAGTCCTGTAGTAGCATAATAGGGGAAACTCGTAGAAAATCCTCTGCTTCTGACGGGCCTTTCGTAGAATGTCTTCTTTGAGCTGATAGAAATGGATCCTACAGATGATATCGCGAGGACGCTTTGGGTCAAGATCATAGTTAAAGTAGGCAGGATATCAGCAGAAGTGACTGACTCTGGTAGCCCCCCTGACTCTAATATTATTGCGACAACTTGTATTTTTAAGATCGTCAATTTATTGTAGAAGTACAAAGATCTGGTTCGAATGCTGCCCAGTGGTGAATTGAAGGGTCTTTATGGAGGTCGTCGCTGACTCCTGAGCTTGATCCAGGTTAGAAATTTTTGAGTTTAAGTCCTCCAATTCTGTCTGAAACACCGCAAATTCTTGTTTACATTCAGCAACTATCTGTCGTGCTAATTGAGAGATGTCTGCTTTGGATGGCAGGGTGAGAGTAAGTTGCCATAGATCGGCCAGGGTAACTGGTTTGTCATCGTTCAAATTTGGCACATTCGTACAGACCAAGGAATTGTTGGCCAGATGTGGAGATGATGTAGAAGACGTTTCAGCCAGGCCAGTCCCCATTACTGATGAGGTTTGGAGGGGAGCGATCAGGTGTGTATTAGGGCATGTCCCCACAGCACGGGCTTGCGGCCGGTTTTTCAGATGGTTTGCGGTTTTGCAGACCATCTGAAAAAACGGCCGTAAACGAGCACAACGGTCTTCCATGGAAAACCCGTACAGCAGTCCTAACTGCACGGGTTTTCCGCCCTGCGCCTTTTCAAACCGCTGGCCGCCCGAATAACATTGTGCTTGTACCTTCTTCCGTCCGGATTTCGGACGGAATATGTGCATGTCAATGTGAAGGGGGAGGGCTTTTCTCCGCTCATTGCAGAGAAAAGGCCCCCCCCTCCCTCCCCGTGTGGGGACGGCACACAAACCGGACAAATACAAGTGTTTGTCCATCGCCGTGAAAACGGGCCCTTACTAATCAGATCTTGTGAGTGCGCCAGTGCGTGTGACGTAGAAGGTGAGGCACTCTGGGTTTGATTTCCAGGGGAGGCAAGTGGCTGTTCATCCCACGATGACCCCGTGGACCAATGCAGAAAGGCTCGTACAGATGGTAAAATAGAAGTATGCCACGTGCTATGTGGATGCACCTGCACTTCGCTCATCAGAGCTGGCTCCCGGCAGGAAACATCTCAATCCGACACAACGGCTCCAAGTGAGTAACTTTATTTCATAAACATGTGCAGCGGTACAAACATGTAAAAAAGCTGGCGCTTGGCCAACGCGTTTCAGGCAACTTGTGCCCTTGTTCACGGCTAGTTAAAATTAATGACAGACATCATTTAAAAACAAGAGCCAGCCAATGGGAGTTTTCATGGATATGACGTAGGGCAGGTGTGTTCTATACAATCCTAGGGCTGAATTAGCATATGTTAGTATGTGTTAGATTTAAGGGTTAATATATTAATAACAGATCACTTTTATAATTTAGTCCCAGTGGTACCCTTGTGTTCAGTTTCAAAATCCAGAAAGCCTCCCTTTGGCGTAATTTACTTAGCCAATTGCCTCCTCGATATGGTTTTTGAATAGCTTCAATTGCATAGAATCTAAAACTTGCTGTATTACCCTGATGAATTTCTATAAAATGCTTTGCAGCTCCAGATGTTTGTCCTGTATTCTTTCTGATATTATTTAAATGTTCACCTATTCTAGTTTTTAACTTGCGGATAGTACTGCCTATGTACTTTTTGCAACATATTGTGCATTCTATGATGTACACCACATGGTGGCTGTCACAATTCAAAAATTGCTTTATATGATAACTTTTGGTTTCTGGTGCATCGTGGAATACGTTTGTCTTTTTTGTCATATTACACAAATTGCATCGTGCTCCACCACATGCAAAGAAACCCTTTAGTGACAGCCATGTTGTGTGTACATCATTGGGTATAAGGGCACTAGGTGATATGACATTTCCCACCGTTTTGCCTCTCTTGGGAACACATCCAATGCCTCTATCTAGTATCTCAGATAAGGTAGGGTCTTGTCGTAAAATACCTATGTTTTTGTAGAACAACTTTTTAATTTCCTGAAAATCTGTGCTATACCCTGTAGTAAAGGTAACCCTTTGTTCTTCATTATATTTTCCCCTTGTTTTGGGCTTATCATTGAGTAACTGGGTTTGAGATTTTAATCTGACCCTATTTTTGGCCAGTGTCAAATTTTTCTTGGTGTAGCCTCTCTGAAGCAGTCTACTATCTATTTGTTTTTCCACCTCCTGATAATCCGTTTCCAAAGTACAAGTACGTTTGGCTCTAAGGTACTCTCCATAGGGAATTGCATCTATTGTCTTAGGTGAATGGCAACTGTTGGCCTTAAGAATAGTATTTCCAGCCCCCGGTTTTCGATATTGGGTAGTTGTAATGCATTGCATTTGCAAATTGCCCTTAAGGAGGATGTCCAGAAAAGGCAAACTTTCCTTACTGCAGTTATATGTGAATCGAAGATTGCATCTATTGGAATTGATATACTCCACAAAATGCGGTATGACCACCACATCGCGACCCCAAATAAACAAGAGGTCGTCGATGTAGCGCCCATACCACAAAATGCAGTCCCTAATGCAGATAGTACAGGAGAAATAGATAATATAAATTTCAGTACACCTAATCCGGGGTTTTACCCTATTAAATCCAGAGTACTAGCTTTGGATTTTTTCCAAAATACTATGGAGAGAGAACTGGTAGCCCTACAAAAGAGAAATCTTAAAAAAAATAATAAAAAGAAAAAATATGGGAATCTAACTTGGAGTCAGGTAACAGCTTTAAAAAAATTAAAAGAAAATGATAACCTCATCATAAAAAGAGCCGATAAGGGGGGAGCCACAGTCCTTATGGACAAGGGTCTATACACAAAACAAGTATACAATATCTTGCAGGATAAAATAACATATAGAAAATTAAAAGAAGATCCTACACAAGATCTAAAAATAAAACTTGAAAAATTATTAGAGGAAGGTGAAAGTCTGGGAGCTATAACTACAAAACAAAAACGGTATTTAATGGTAGAAGACCCAGTTATACCTATTTTCTATGGTGCCCCAAAGATACACAAGGGCAATTTCCCACCCAATTTAAGACCCATAATATCGGGTAATGGCTCACTAGGAGAACGCCTAAGTACATGGGTTGACAAACATCTTCAACCCATTGTACGCAATAGACCAGGATATATAAAAGATTCGAAAGAAGTCCTCAAAACTATGCATAATAAAGAATGGCAGGCAGACTACACCTGGTTAGGGTGTGATGTTATAAGTCTATACTCCAGCCTACCACATGACTTGGTTATCACAGCTGTATCATTTTTTCTTAAAAATGATAGTAAATACAGTACAGAAAAACAAATCTTTATCCTTATGGCAATAGAATACCTGCTCAAAAATAATTATTTTAAATTCTCTAATGAATTCTACCTACAACTAATTGGGGCCCCTATGGGTGCTACTTCGTCCCCTTCTCTCGCCAATCTACTTATGGCATGGTGGGAGCACCATGCCATATATAGTCAAGATAACCCCTTTAGGGACTGCATTTTGTGGTATGGGCGCTACATCGACGACCTCCTGTTAATTTGGGGTCGCGATGTGGCGCTCATACCGCATTTTGTGGAGTATATCAATTCCAATAGATGCAATCTTCGATTCACATATAACTGCAGTAAGGAAAGTTTGCCTTTTCTGGACATCCTCCTTAAGGGCAATTTGCAAATGCAATGCATTACAACTACCCAATATCGAAAACCGGGGGCTGGAAATACTATTCTTAAGGCCAACAGTTGCCATTCACCTAAGACAATAGATGCAATTCCCTATGGAGAGTACCTTAGAGCCAAACGTACTTGTACTTTGGAAACGGATTATCAGGAGGTGGAAAAACAAATAGATAGTAGACTGCTTCAGAGAGGCTACACCAAGAAAAATTTGACACTGGCCAAAAATAGGGTCAGATTAAAATCTCAAACCCAGTTACTCAATGATAAGCCCAAAACAAGGGGAAAATATAATGAAGAACAAAGGGTTACCTTTACTACAGGGTATAGCACAGATTTTCAGGAAATTAAAAAGACCCTACCTTATCTGAGATACTAGACAGAGGTATTGGATGTGTCCCCAAGAGAGGCAAAACGGTGGGAAATGTCATATCACCTAGTGCCCTTATACCCAATGATGTACACACAACATGGCTGTCACTAAAGGGTTTCTTTGCATGTGGTGGAGCACGATGCAATTTGTGTAATATGACCAAAAAGACAAACGTATTCCACGATACACCAGAAACCAAAAGTTATCATATAAAGCAATTTTTGAATTGTGACAGCCACCATGTGGTGTACAACATAGAATGCACAATACGTTGCAAAAAGTACATAGGCAGTACTATCCGCAAGTTAAAAACTAGAATAGGTGAACATTTAAATAATATCAGAAAGAATACAGGACAAACATCTGGAGCTGCAAAGCATTTTATAGAAATTCATCAGGGTAATACAGCAAGTTTTAGATTCTATGCAATTGAAGCTATTCAAAAACCATATCGAGGAGGCAATTGGCTAAGTAAATTATGCCAAAGGGAGGCTTTCTGGATTTTGAAACTGAACACAAGGGTACCACTGGGACTAAATGATAAAAGTGATCTGTTATTAATATATTAACCCTTAAATCTAACACATACTAACATATGCTAATTCAGCCCTAGGATTGTATAGAACACACCTGCCCTACGTCATATCCATGAAAACTCCCATTGGCTGGCTCTTGTTTTTAAATGATGTCTGTCATTAATTTTAACTAGCCGTGAACAAGGGCACAAGTTGCCTGAAACGCGTTGGCCAAGCGCCAGCTTTTTTACATGTTTGTACCGCTGCACATGTTTATGAAATAAAGTTACTCACTTGGAGCCGTTGTGTCGGATTGAGATGTTTCCTGCCGGGAGCCAGCTCTGATGAGCGAAGTGCAGGTGCATCCATTGAGAGCCGGACGTTGTGTTACTGTGGAGCTGCAGTTTGTCCGCATCAGGCACCGGTGGTAACGTACACAGGAATGCTGCAAAGGTGAAGCCAGAAGAACTGAAGGTGAGCCATACATGCATAGGAACTGTGCTTGGTTTTGCATTTCCACGTGCTAGGTGATAAGGGCACAATAAGTTGAGAGAGCATAGATGACATAGATGGCAGAGGCATTGGTCGAGGTGAATGCAGTAGAGCAGGTCCCACAGATGTGGAGAGAGGCAGTGTCTTTGAGAGCTTTTGTCCTGAGGGAGAGTCAAGGCACCGGGGCTGCTTCACTACCCCAGCTGGGGAGGCAGGGGTTAATAACTGAAGGTTGGTGGATGAAGATGCCGAGTGGGGGAGGGTAGGAGAGGAGGCTGCTACTCCATGGCATCTCATCAGGTGCCCCGGCGTGGTCAAGGTTAACAAAGTGTCATTTAAGGTCGGGGGATAGTAGGGGGATCCCTGTGGAGGTGGAGGGAGAAGATAAGACTGCCCCAATATCTATTAGGAGAGTGCTGTCCTCACACCCTCTCTCTGTACCTGTATCCCCACCGGTGTGGCTAAGATCTGAGTCCAGGGAGGCTGATCCTGCTGTGGGTCCACTCCGTGCAGGCTTTTCTGCTGCTGGTGTAGGGTGAGAGCAGGGATGAGACAGACCGGTAGGGTGCTGTGCAGAGGTGCCTGCCGTTGCTGGGGGATCCAGGAGTGGCTGCTTCAGAGGTGTGTTGGTGCCACTCCACTGCATGTGAAGCAAGGAGGGGGAGCGCCGCCGCCATCCTCTCCTCCTGACCGTGATGTCTCCTTCGCTCCATGAACCTGGGACGGAGGAAGGGAGTCATTCTGCACGGCAGCTGGGGAGAGCTGGGTGAGTCATTTCGTACAGGCAGCGGGTCAGCGCTCTGTATGTGGCGCGAGGAGCCGCGCGGCAACATCGAGCACGCGTGTCCGCCGCCATTTTCTGCAGAGTCAGCGGTGGAGTGTTCGGCCGATGGGTGCATAAAATATGCACCAATATCACCTTGGGGTGATGAAGGACGGGTCAGGGACCTCGTACCCTTCTTCCTAGAAGTTTTCCCCATGTTTGAGGTTATGTGCCAGCCTGAAAATGCAGCGATTCAGCGGAGCTCTGTCAGTGTGCATCCTTACTCCTTCATAGTCAAGCCACGCCACCCTGCCCCCTTGATCTTGATACAGTCCAGGGCATAAATAAATCCTGAGCGAGATCTCTATATTGACCTTTAATATATTTAAACATATTTATTATGTTCCCCCCGAAGCCGTCTTTTCTCTAAACTAAATAACTCTAATCTTGCTTATCTTTCTGGGTATTGTAGTCCACCCAGTCCTTTTATTATTTTTTTTGCCCGCCTTTGTACCTTTTCAAGTTCTACAATGTCTTTCCTGTGCACTGATGCCCAAAACCGTACACAATATTCCATGTGTGGTCTAATCAGTGACTGGTATAATGGTAGAATAATGTTCTCATCATGTGCATTTATGCCCCTTTTAATACACCCTATAATCCTATTTGCCTTGGCAGCTGCTGCCTGACACTGGCTGCTACAGTTAAACAATTGTGATTGATCTTGCCAGCTAAGGGTTTATCGCCTACAACTGAAGTGAGCTGTAGTCGCGGGCGACACAGCTTTGGGCCAGCTGTGAAATATTGCTGGTTCCATGCTGCAATTTTGTGGGCTCTGCATGTGAGCCTGCATGATGTCCAAGTTGTACCCATATGTGCATTTGTCAAAGCACCTTCCTGGCTTGATTGTATGTGTACGTCTGATGTCAGTAAGACTTTAATGTCCTACCTATTATGTCCTTGATGTTGTAAAACCTTTTAGCTAGTGGCCATCACGCCTGCTCGTAAAATCAGCAAACTTCAAGCATTATCTGTAATTTTCTAACAATTTATGAGGATAGACTAATCTTTAGATTATATTGAATCTTTGTTTCCTTTCTAAAATGTTCTCACGTTTTTATTGGTCTCAGGGCTACAGTATATAGAGGCAACCAGGAGCTTAAGACTAGATAAAAACCTTCATGCCCAGTTCTTGCGAATGAAAAGAGGTAAGAAAGCAATAAAGAGCATCATTTGTCTCTGAATTCGGGAAGATTTTCTCTGAAGCCTATAACGCTATTCACCATCCAGTTCCTGAAGACCTTAAATGGGTTGTCTCACTACATCAATTCCTCTTATCTCAGTGGTTTCATTTTTGAATTCAGGGGCGTGTGTACTGGCTTCTAACTGGCCTGCAGTGACAGCCTGCTGAGGACACAACGTCTGTAGCTATAGCATCCACCACTGGCAGCCTATCAGGAGTGATCGAACAGGTCTATAGTTATAGCAACCTGAGAAGCTGATGCTGCGTATACAAGAGTGGACATCTAGGAATAGGTAGGACACTGCAATATGTGTCCACTAACAAAGTGTCTTGTGTTCGCAAGATTTTTAACATAAAAAGCAATCCTTGTAGTTAGACAACCCCTTTAAATCCCATTCTACCAGGACAGTTTCTACAGCTTATGCGTAAAAACCCTCAGCTGCCTTGGAACAAATTTAAAGCCAGCCTTATTGGAAATCTTCCATACCTTCACCAAACATTATTGGTTGGAATTAATAGCCAATCAATTCATGACTTTTGGAGGCAAAGTCCTAAGCGCTGTGTTCTCGCTCACCAGGGTCCTGGTGCTAGGGTTGTGGCAGTTTTTCTGACCAGCCATGTAATAAGAAAGCTAAGTAATGTAATAACAAAGCAAGAGGATTGGACCAGTAACCACTATTCAAATACTTGTAGGTAAAAACATCAAAACTTTTATTCCAGTAATGATAAAAACATGTTCCGGAGACCAACAAGAAAATGCAACAAAATGCTAAAAACCGCATTTCGGATCAATCTCCTTGGTTCTTAGCAGTCATGTCCATAAGCCTCTAATAATGGGGTTAATCACAGCTCCACCCTGAATCTAAACACAAACCTTTCACATCCAGTAATCTGAATAGTTTAAAATTATATCAGTACGATGATTCAGTCCTTGGGGATGAGTGGTATTTAACATTAGAATCCAATAACTTGCACGGTTTAATAACTTACGCTTGCCATCTCCTCCACAACATGTTCTGGGGACTGTTTCTATACCCATAACAGAGAGACTGGAAATGTCTCCTTGATGGGTATAATAAAAATGTTTAGAAGTGTAATACGTTGTTTGTTTTGTATACTGTAAATATGTTCACGAATCCTATCTTTGATCCTTTTTGGTAGTTCAGTCCATGTAACATCTTGCATTTAGAACACTCTATACAATATACAGCATTTTTAGATTCACACTTAATGAAACTTTAAATATTATATTCAATAAAATCTATGAGATTTTGTAAATTTTTGGTCTGTTGAACATATTTGCAGCATGATCACCTGTTTCAACCACATTTATAGAACCCCTTGATTTTAAGTCATGTTTTTGATATCACATAATTTTGCATGGCACTACATGAAACAATGTAATACAGTGTAGGAGCTTTTATCGTAACAAATCTATATCCATTCGAAAGTAGGTAATTAAATGACTCTTCCTTAAAAAGCATAGGTAAATATTTATCACAACGTGATTAGCCTGAAAAAACTCTTTACTAAAGGTTCTAACAAAAGTTGGGCTCCAATGATTATCTTTAAACCCTTACGGATATTGGACGTACCTGTAGGTCCTGGCCGAGAGGGTCTTCCTGCAAATGGACATATAGGTACGTCCTGGCCACGCTTGTAAGTCCGCATGATTACAACATGGAACCAGCTGTATATTAACCCCTATTTCAAGGGCATCGCTGCAATGTGATCACGGCTGCCGATGCTCTCACTAGCAACCTAAAAGCCTAACAAAGGCTTCCGGGCTACCTGTGACGTCACTACTACACAGTGATTGGCAGTAACAATACATAGCATGCTGTGCATTGTAACAGTGATCTGTTGATAGAAGTCCCCTGTGGGGACAAGTATAAAAAGTGGGGGGAAAAAGTAATCCACAAAAAAACAAGCCGCTTCACAGCTCCGTGCACAGAAATATAAAAAAAGTTATGGCTCTCAGACTTTAGTGATGTAAAAACGTATTTTTCCTTTTTGAAAAAAAAAGTTTTTGTGTTTTAGCAGTAAAACATAAAAATTTTATCGTTTGGATTTCACTGTAATCCTGAATAAAACTAGCATGTCATTTATACCGCATGATGACCGCTATAAAAATAAAGTAGATATAGGGAAGAAAAAGGAGAAAGCGCACAATAGTGAAGTATGTACACACTGTCGGTGTATTAGTATGCAAATTGGTTGTGCTCACCTCTGGAAGTTGTGCAGATAAATGAGGCACAACTCTCAAACACGTATGATATCTCCTTAATAACCTCCTCGTCTCAGGCAGCCAGGTATCCGTGTGCCCGTGTGCAGCGTATGCTCACGGTAAAAATTAGAAATAAAAGCAAAAATACGGAGTTTCAGCGCTCCTTGAGGAGAGTATGATAAAAAGCACTAATCCTTTTCAGGGTGTTTATTTTTTAAAAGAGAAAGATTACTCACATAAAAACAATGTACAGAGGACTTGACGCGTTTCTCCTGGCATACCCAGGCTTCATCAGAAGTAACAGCCCGAGTCACCATTCTGGCCGGCTTTTATAATGATCTCATCTGCATAATTAATTGATGTATTGTCCAGCCAATCACATGATGACTTTCACATTTAAAACGTGTCAGACAGATCAATGCATATCAAAACAGTTATACACAAACCATTAAAAGAAATTTTAGTGATGTCCTGACAACAACATTCCTAATTTACATATGTGTCTAACAAGTAGTCCCCGGCGCCGCCGCTATACGCCGCCGCCGCCGATCGTTAGGGTCCTAAGCCGCTACCAGTCGCTAAGCTATCGTCTTAGCGGCTTAGGACCTTGGCGACGGCAGCGGTGGCGGGACTAACTGTATGTGCGTCTGCCGGACGCACATACAGTTAGATGCTTCAGCGGAGCAGAGAGCTCCGCGGAGTAATCTGTGTCCTCAGTCAGGATGTGCACAGCCCAGGCGGCGTGTGAGTCATCTCGGTGCCCGCGCGAGGCCTTGTGATGTCACGCCGCTGAAGACACGAGCGGGAGCACCGACAGCGACAGCGACAGCGGCGGGGAGCGAGGTCAGGTAAGTGCTGTCAGGGTATTACTTTTAATTAGCGCTATTCATGCTGGGGGGTCTATTATCTACTGTTTTATGTGCAGGGAGGGGGGCTGTTATCTATTGTTATATGTGCAGGGAGGGGGGCTGTTATCTATTGTTATATGTGCAGGGAGGGGGGCTGTTATATATTTTTATATGTGCAGGGAGGGGGGCTGTTATCTACTGTTATATGTGCAGGGAGGGGGGCTGTTATCTATTGTTATATGTGCAGGGAGGGGGCTATTATCTACTGTCATATGTGCAGGGAGGGATGCTATTATCTACTGTCATATGTGCAGGGAGGGGGGCTATTATCTACTTATATACGTGCAGGGAGGGATGCTATTATCTACTGTCATATGTGCAGGGAGGGGGGCTATTATCTACTTATATACGTGCAGGGAGGAGCTATAATCTACCTACATATGTGCTGTGAGGCCTATAAGCTACCTAAATATACACGTGCTGTGGGGCCTATAAGCTATCTATATACCTGCTGTGGGGCCTATAAGCTATCTATATACCTGCTGTGGGGCCTATAAGCTATCTATATACCTGCTGTGGGGCCTATAAGCTATCTATATACCTGCTGTGGGGCCTATAAGCTATCTATATACCTGCTGGGGGGCCTATAAGCTATCTATATACCTGCTGGGGGACCTAAACCTGCCTATATACCTGCTGGGGGACCTAAACCTGCCTATATACCTGCTGGGGGACCTAAACCTGCCTATATACCTGCTGGGGGACCTAAACCTGCCTATATACCTGCTGGGGGACCTAAACCTGCCTATATACCTGCTGGGGGACCTAAACCTGCCTATATACCTGCTGAGGGACCTAAACCTGCCTATATACCTGCTGGGGGACCTAAACCTGCCTATATACCTGCTGGGGGACCTAAACCTGCCTATATACCTGCTGGGGGATCCATAACTTGCCTATATACCTACTGGGGGATCCATAACCTGCCTATATACCTGCTGGGGGACATATAAACTACACACCTACCTACTGGGAGATATATAAAGTATATAACCACCTACTGGAGGACGTATAACTTACTGGGGGACCCTATTACCTTCACTGGGGGACACATAATTTACTGCGTGTGAAGTCGCTAACAGTCGTTAAGCCGGTTGTTAAGGCCTCAAGACAAGTCAGTTGATAAGAGTTAGCAATCGACTCCGCGGACTCCAGTCGGTTGTTAAAGGGGTTGTTAAGGCCTCAAGTCGATTGTTAAGACCTTAACAATCGACTCCGGGGACTACTAACAAGGAGTCCACACTAATGCCTTGACTCTTTTGATCACATTCACAAGCTGCTCACAGTACACTCCCTTTGTTATTCACTCTCTAACTGCTGAATACTAAGATGGATTGGTGAAACTCCCCCAGATACTTTGTAACCTGGATTACAACTGCTATCAATTGTATACATTTCTCAAACATATGCTAAACTCACAGTGCTCAGGAGCCTGTTCATAGACCTGTTGCTACTTTGTGTCAGATAACAGCTGATCTGCTAAGTGGGATGGTGCCTGATATTTAACCCTGCAAAGGACTGGAATGTTTTTTAATCATTCAGGGCCAGGTAATTTTTCCTGGCTGATATCATAGGACCAATGTTATAAATTGTCATTATCAGTTAGCAATTATTTATTTAATCTGTCTTATCCAATGTTCCCTGTGTCGGACAGAACTATATAGACATCAAATCTAGATTACAGTTGTATGTCACTGACCAACAGTATAGTTTATAAGGTGAGTGTTATAAAATATCTGGTATAAAACGTATATCAAGATATATTAAGAATATTTGATAAAAAATATCTAAAAGAAAACAAGGATGGTCGACTTAATGATCAAAAAATCTGTACACAAAATAAAATATATATCAATTAACAAACTTATCACATCTAAAATTCAAGTTAAAAAATTTACACAAGTGTGCAATTGAAACACCACCTGTATATATCCGTAAAAAAATATTATCTACTGGGGATCAATATTAGGTCTGTTGTGTATATATCATGAAAAGTACACACATATATACATATACACACACATACATATATATATATATATATATATATACATACACAAACAAACTGACAATATAGTATATCATGAAAAGTACACATATATACGTGTGTATATATACATATACACACACATACATATATATATATATATATATATATATATATACACACACACATCCACAAACTGACAATATAGTATATATCCTGGTGCCTAGCAGGATATTGAAAAAAGATGTATCAATACAGGTTTAAGTCACCATATAGATTTAGGTAGTTGTCCAATGCAAAGCTCCAGGGTGCTTATGTTGCCGTAGTATCACTACCTCCAAAAATATTGAATCTGCCATAACAAAAGAGAAATTTCAGATCAAACAACCTTACCTGCAAGTCTAACTACGTTTATATATGTGATACAGTGCACATGTGGGATCCAGTATGTAGGGCGTACTATATGTCCGTTGAGATTTCGTCTAAACGGACATAGATCAGTATAAAAAAAAGGGATACTAACGAGTGTAGCGAATCACTTCAAAGAGGTACATTTCCAGAACTTGGAGATCTTAAAATTACCCCCATTGACAGAGTATCAGGAAACATCCCAATAGATTCCAACAACTTCAGAAAAGGGAACTATTTTGGATGTACACATTGAAAACCATTCAACCGCAGGGATCTAAACGAAATAGTAGAATTAATTTCGTAATTAGCCTATTAATAATTATCACACGTGAACCTGTCCTTCATATTTTCTATTATCAATAATGAAAGGATTCCATCGAAACGATATTTTCGCATGCCTTGGTACTCGAATTACATATTTAAATCCACTAACTGGTTAGTCAGTATTCCTTTTAACAATAGACTCCATCCTAGTATATAGATGTATATAACAGATGCACTATTATTCCTTCATTAGTTATATCTACATGAGGATATATACTATATTGTCAGTTTGTTTGTGTATGTATATATATATATATTATTATAATATATATGTATGTGGATGTGTGTATATGTATATATGTGTGTACTTTTCATGATATATACACAACAGACCTAATGTTGATCCCCTGTAAATAATAATATTTTTTTACGGATATATAAAGGTGGTGTTTCAATTGCACACGTGTATATTTTTTAACTTTAATTTTAGATGTGATAAGTTTGTTAATTGATATATATTTTATTTTGTGTACAGATTTTTTGATCATTAAGTCGACCATCCTTGTTTTATTTTAGATATTTTTATCAAATATTCTTAATATATCTTGATATACGTTTTATACCAGATATTTTATAACACTCACCTTATAAACTATACTGTTGGTCAGTGACACAAACTGTAATCTAGATTTGACTGTCTATATAGTTCTGTCCGACACAGGGAACATTGGATAAGACAGATTAAATAAATAATTGCTAACTGATAATGACAATCTATAACATTGGTCCTATGATATCAGCCAGGAAAAATTACCTGGCCCTGAATGATTAAAAAACATTCCAGTCCTTTGCAGGGTTAAATATCGGGCACCATCCCACTTAGCAGATCAGCTGTTATCTGACACAAAGTAGCAACAGGTCTATGAACAGGCTCCTGAGCACTGTGAGTTTAGCATATGTTTGAGAAATGTATACAATTGATAGCAGTTGTACTCCAGGTTACAAAGTATCTGGGGGAGTTTCACCAATCCATCTTAGTATTCAGCAGTTAGAGAGTGAATAACAAAGGGAGCGGACTGTGAGCAGCTTGTGAATGTGATCAAAAGAGTCACGGCATTAGTGTGGACTCCTTGTTAGACACATATGTAAATTAGGAATGTTGTCGTCAGGACATCACTAAAATTTCTTTTAATGGTTTGTGTATAACTGTTTTGATATGCATTGATCTGTCTGACACGTTTTAAATGTGAAAGTCATCATGTGATTGGCTGGACAATACATAAATTAATTATGCAGATGAGATCATTATAAAAGCCGCCAGAATGGTGACTGGGGCTGTTACTTCTGAGGAAGCCTGGGTATGCCAGGAGAAACGCCTCAAGTCCTCTGTACATTGTTTTTATGAGAGTAATCTTTCTCTTTTAAAAAATAAACAGCCTGAAAAGGATTAGTGCTTTTTATCATACTCTCCTCAAGGAGCGCTGAAACTCCGTATTTTTGCTTTTATTTATAAAAATAAAGTACACAGGATTGCTGTATTTTGTTCATGCTGCCACCCAGAAACCTTAATAAAAAGCGATAAGTACATTGGTACCATTATGAGGTTCATATGACAAACAGTTACTCATTATACAACAACAAACATTTAGTTAGCTCCATATACAGAAAAATAAAAAAAAAGCTATGGCTGTCAGACTATGACGACATAAAAACGCATTTCTATTGTGTAAAAGTAATAAAACATAAAAAAAAAAAAACTATATAAAATTTATATCATTGTAATTGTACTGACCCACATAGTAAAGTTATCCTGTCATTTATGGCGAACGTTGTAAAAATGAAACCCAAAAAACAATGGCGGAACGATATTTTTTCCTCTTGTCAGGAAGACCCATACCCAGTCGACGGTCTGACTTGGGGTGTATTTGTGAAGTTGCGCTTCCATTAGGGGTACGCAAGGTCAGCCAGATATGGTTTCAGAGTTAACCCCTGTCCTCAGGGGCATAGGAAGACCCAGGAGGTGCGAGAAGATACCCCACTCAACCATCTGGTTGCCTGCACCGGTGAAAGAAATTTGCCAGCCTGGTAGCCTGCCACAAGTTCCTTGTTAGTTATAAGCCTGGTACGTTACAGACTCCTAACCAGGCCAGGAACCTGCTCTGGGTAGGGATATATTCAAGACCGAGAATACGGACACGTGGGAGATCAAGGCAACAGACCTGCTCATGCTCAAAGTTTATATATTCAATCGCCTTCTAAGCACACTAAACAAATACATACATGGGGGATACAGAGATATATATATACACAAGTCAGAGGTGACTATATAATTATATATATATATATATAATATATATATATATATAAAATATATTATATAATATATTATATATATAGTCACCTCTGACCTGTGTGTGTGTGTTTATGTATGTGTGTATGTGTATATATATATATATGTGTATATATATATATGTATATATATAATATATATATATATATATACACACACAAACACACACACACAAGTAAATCAGAGGTGCAAATAGGATATGGCAACAGACAAAAGAAGCAGCAAGATGTGTCGAGTTACCTTAAGTTAACTTGGCTTAGGGCACACATAGTGGGTGTGAATGCGGCCTGCTGGTCCTACTTTAAAGCTCCTGGCAAGCTAGTGTACCCTCTCTCCTCCCTTTCCAATAGAGGGAACCCTTGGCTCAGGTAGGACTCTCACTTATAACTATACCAGGACATCCCATGCCACACCCTTTCACAACCCTGGGACGGTCTACATGCTCATCCTTCCAGGGCCATGCTGGTTCCGACTTCTAACACTGGAACGGGCCATATATTGGCAGGGGAATGGGGCAGAGCTGCACCAATGGTACCATCAGAACTTGATGGGCCCTGGTTACGCTGGGATACCAAACTCGAGTCACTGCTCTGTTCCTGGTACCAGTTTTCCCTGTGAGACCTATGCATGTGGAACACTTTCATATTTAAAAATATGAAACTGGGGTGATCCCCTGCTGGGATGTTGCCCAGCTATCACTGATGTCTCCCTGCAGGTGTGAAATTGCAATCCTATCTGGATTGGGAGCTGACAGGCCTTGTATCTAAATTGAGAGATTTTTGCCTTTTGTTTACTTCAGTGCTTCCTCAATGACATTTTGAGCAGTGGGGGAGCTTAGATGAAGTTACAAGAACTGGGGGGTGACTTTTGTCATTTTCCTCACAGCTCACATTTTCATGGCCCAATGCTAAAAAAGAACTATGGAACACCTGTTCATCCAAAATGCACAATACACTCCTTAATGAGATCCATTCAGGGTACTGAATTCAAGATAGGTAGAATTCTGAAAGGTTTCATCTCTTCTGGTACTTTGGGGGCTTTGGAAATGTGTTCCAAATGCCAAATAGTGCTCCCTTCCTTGTTCACCCCGTTATGGGCCCAAACAGCAGTTTACACCCACTTATAGGGTATTGCCGAACTTGGCAGAAATTGTATAAAAAAAATTTGGAATGCTTTTTTTCCCCGGATTCCTTGTAAAAATAAAAACTTTTCAGCTATAATTGTTGGAAAAAAATATTTTTTTCATTTCCACAGCCTAACACTTAAAAAAAAATTAGTGAAAAACATGAAGGGTTGATATACTCACTACACCGCTGAATATATTCCTTAAGGGGTGTAGTTTCCAATATGGGGTCTTTTTAGGGGTGTTTACTCAGTTTTAGTACCTTAGTGTTTCCGCAAACCTGTAATGGTGTCTAAACAAAATCGTAATTAAAATGAGAACCCAAAATCCTGTATGTGCTCCTCCTATTCTGAGGCTTCTGGTTGAGTCAAGTAGAGCACTAGGGCTGCATATAAGATATCTCTAAAAACAGCAAAATTGGGGGAAATGATATTGCATTGCATTATCAAAAATGGGGCTCTGTCAGGAAGGTCAAAATTGGCTGCAGCGGTAAAGGGTTGGTAAAGTTTTTATCCTCTAAATGTGTATTGCTAGCTCCATCTTAAGCAATCTTCATAGCCCTATTTAATGTCCCTATAATTTCTACTTTCAAAGCGTTTTTATTTCGCTTTCTCTTAAAAAATGGCCTTTTGTTTCCAGAGGGAGGGATTTGCAGCAGCACTGCAAAACAGCATTGGTAAAAAGGTTTAACACTAAGTAAAACAGCAAGTGCTCGAGAGTCCGTGTGTTTTCTGGCTTAAGTGTGGGATTTAAAGGAGTTGTCTCCCACAGGGTTTCAAAGAATGCATGAAAGAAATTCTCTGTCACTTCCTGGTTCAGACTAATTTGCATAAGCTCCATGCTTGTACAGCTCCGTTGTGCTTTCAGATGCTAATTAGATTAGATTAGCTTCTCAAACTACTCTCAGGACTTCTTATCTGATCCCCAAAACAAAAGCCCTAATTACAGAGCTGTTTACTTGAGATAAATCAAGCTTTTTACTGTCTGGCAGCACAGGACACTGACTGACACTGCTGACCTGTGTGATGACTCACTCTCTGTTATCTCATTGAACAAACAGCCCGGGGAGATTTGTTTACAGGTCAGTTACTGAGGGAACTGAAATAGCCAGGGAGGTAATAAATTCACTTGTATCTCTTTAGGGAAAACAGAGGAACAATGCAATATATTTGGAAAATGTCTTTATTTTGTGTTCCCTACAATTTGAAAGCTATTCTTTGTAGCGAGACAACCCCTTTAAGATAGAGAGACTTTAGATTTGTGGATTTTAGAAAGGACAGTATCGTACTGATTTTTATTTTATTTTATCTGTGTGTCTCTTTGTAACATCCCCATTAGTTCCATAATTGACAATGGAACAAGAAGGAAGTTGGAGGAATACTTAAACTAGGGGAGAGCGCGAGTGGACATATAGCGTGCAAGATAGTGATGATAGAGAGCTGGGGATAGTAATACATCAGGGGTGGACTGGAAAGAGGGGGTGTAGCAATAGCTATAAAGTACAAGCTTAAAAAAAATCAAAGTGAAAATTCTCAATTGCATCCTAACCAATGCGCCTGAGTCTCGCCAACAAAATAAATGAACTAGAATTATTTATTGCTGAAGAAAAATGACATAGTGGGGATAACTGAGACATGGCTGGATGAGACCTATGACTGGGCAGTTAACTTACAGGGTTACAGTTTATTTAGAAGAGATCGTAAACACCGGAAGTGGGGGTATGTCTATGTAAAATCCTGTCTGAAGCCAACACTGCGGGAAGATAAAGATGCAGGAAATGAGCATGTGGAGTCATTATTGGTAAATATGCATGGGGGTAATAATAATAAAATTCTACTAGTGGTCTGCTGTAGGCCTCCAAAAATAACAGAGCCCATGGAAGATGTACTCCTCAGGCAAATAGATGAAGCGGCTAACCATAGTAAGGTTTTTATTATGGGTGACTTTAATTACCTAGGCATAAATTAGGAAACTGAAACCTGTGGCTCTCATAAAGGAAACAGGTTTTTATTAATAACTAAAGATAATTCCCTTTCCCAACGGGTGCAGGAGCTGACTAGAAAGGCCGTTCTAGACTTAATATTGACTAATAGACCTGACTGAGTAACACAGGTGGCATCTAGGAAGAGTATTTTGTCGAGGAGCCACAAAAACGCTGACTTTCAGGAAGGCTAATTTTAATCTGCTTAGAGAGGCCCTAAACTGCATTGACTGAGACAAGGTGTTTAAAAATAAAAGAATAGTTAATAAATGGGAGATCTTTAAAAACATCTTAAGCTCCCACTGTGAGAGGTACATACCTTATGGTGATAATATAATTAGAAGCAGGAAAAACCCAGTCTGGATCAACAGAGATGTAGAGGTGGCAATAAATAACAAAAAGGTGTTTCAGCTACTTAAACAGGAGAGCAGTGAGGAGGCACTAAGAAACTATAAGGAAAAAAATAAAATATGTAAAAAAATGATAAAGGCAGCAAAGCTGGATACAGAAAGGCAGATTGCCATTGAGTGTAAAACTAACCCCCAAATATTTTTTTAACTAGAAATAGTAAAAATACTAAAACTGAAAATGTTTTCCTTTTTAAAAAGTAGTGAGGGGGTATTGTAGAGGGAGATGAGGTGAAAGCAAACCTATTAGACAATTTTTTCTCCACTGTATGTACCAAGGAAAATGACCTTCCTGTTGATGAGCAGACGGATGAGGTAAACTGCACCTTAAATGTTTGTCTAACCCAGGAAGAAGTGCAGCTCCGTCTTAAGTAGATTAAATTAGAGAAATCACCAAGTCCTGATGGTATACAGGGGTCAAAAATTGATCCTGGAAACTATAGGCCAGTATGTTTAACCTTTATTGTAGGTAAAATATTTCAAGGTTTTCTCAAAGATCCTATGATAGAGTATCTCACTGAAAATAAATGTATAACGCCGTTCCATCATAGGTTTATGCAGAATCAGTCCTGTCAAACTAATCTCATCGGCTTCTATGAGGAGATTAGTTCTAGACTTGATCGGGGTGAGGCATTTGATGTTATATATCTAGATTTTTCTAAAGCATTTGATACTGTGCCGCATAAAAGGTTAGTAAGTAAAATGCTTAGTAAGTAAAATGCTTGGGCTGGGGGAAAATGCTTTCAAGTGGGTAAGTGACTGGCGTAGTGTTAGAAAACAAAGGGTGGTAATTAATGGTACATGCTCGGACTGGATCCCTGTTACTAATGGGGTGCCACAGGGATCATTATTGGGCTCTATTCTCTGTAATATATTCAATAACGATTTTACATATGGATTGCACAGTAGAATATCAATCTTTGCAGATGATACTAACCTCTGTAAAGTAATCAACACAATAGAGGATAATCTTTTATTACTAAGGGATCTGAATAAGTTGGAGACCTGGGAAGAGAATTGGCAGATGAGGTTTAACACCGGTAAATGCAAGGTTATGCACATGAGGAGGAAAAATCCATTTCATGATTAATTATTCTCCCGTTATACAAGTCACTGGTTAGACCACACATGGAATATTGTGTGCCGTGTTGGGCACCAATTCACAGGAAAGACATTGTAGAGCTTGAAAAGGTACAATGGCGGGCAAGAAAAATAATAAAAGGACTGGGTGGACTGCAATACCCAGAAAGATTAGCAAGATTATGGTTATTTAGTTTAGAGAAAAGATGGCTTCGGTGGGACATAATAAATGTATTTAAATATATTAAAGGTCAAAATAGAGATCTCTCCAAGATCTAATTATACCCAGGACTGTATCCAGAACAAGGGGGTATCCTCTACATCTTGAGGAATGAAAGCTTCTACATAAACATAGAAAGGGATTCTTTACTTTAACCCCTTGCCGCCGGAGCCAGTTTTGGCCTCTCTGACATGTATCACTTTATGTGAGAATAACTTTTTGACACCTTAACCTATCCATGTGATTCAGACTGTATTCTCGTGACACATTGTGCTTTAAGATGGTAAGAAATTTTGGTCCAAAAAGTCCTTTTTTATTTGTGAAAATTATCAAAGTATCGTTAAAAATTTGAAAAATTTACCATTTTCAAACTTCAAAAATTTCTGCGTGTAAGAGATAGTTATTCCACTCAAAATAGCTTATAACTAGCATCAACCATATGTCTACTGTAGGTTGGCATCTTTTTTTTAAATTTCTTTTTTATTCATGATATTAGGGGGCTTAGAAATTTAGTAGTAATTTTCACATTTTCAAGAAAATTTGCAATATACATTTTTTTTAGGGACCAGTCCAGTTCTAACGTGATTTTGATTGGCCTGTATGTTAGATACCCCCATAAATGACCTCATCTAAGAAACTACACCCCTTAAAGTATTCAAAACAGCATTTAGGAAGTTTATTAGCCCATTAGGTGTTTCACAGGAATTAAAGCAAAGTGGAGGTGAAATTTAAAATTTCACTTTTTTTTTCAGATTTTCAATTTTCAGCCATTATTCACAAGAACTTGGTAGATGTGATCAGGGAAATGCAACTTAATATTGATTCCCCAGATTCTGCTGTTTTCAGAGATATCCCATATGTGGCCCTAGTGCGCTATTTGGCTCAACCACAAGCCCCAGAATAGGAGGTGCACCTACCGGACTCTGGGGTCTCATTTTCATTACAATTTTATTTAGGCGCCATTTCAGGTTTGCGGACACCCTACGGGGCTAAAACTTAATAAACACCCCTAAAAAGACCCCATATTGGAGACTACACCCCTTAAGGAATATATCCAGGGGTGTAGTGAGTATATTAACCCCCCACAGGTGTTTCACAAAAATTTTTAGTGTTAGGCTGGGAAAATGAATTTTTTTTCCAACAATCTGCAATTTTAGCTGAAAATGTTGAATTTTTACAAGGAATCCTGTAAAAAGAAAGCATCCCAAATATTGTTAAGGAATTTCTTCCAAGTTCAGCAATGCCCTACATGTGGGTGTAAACTGCTGTTTGGACGCATGGCAGGGGGTACAAGGGAGGGAGTGCTATTTTGCTTTTGTAACGCAGATTTCGGTGGGGCCAAGTCACATTTGCAAAACCCCCAACGTACCAGAAAAGGTGAAACCTTCCAGAAGTCTCCCCATTTTGGATTCAACACCCCTCATGGATCTCATCTAGGGGTGTACTGTGCATTTTAGGTGTACAGGTGGTCCATAGTATTTTTTAGTATTGGGCTATGAAAATGGGGGGGGGGGGGGAAACGCAGTTCCGCCATTGTTTTTTGGGCTTCATTTTTACAGTGTTCGCCGTACGGGATAAGTGACAGGAAAACTTTACTGTGGGAGTCGGTACAATTGCAATGATATAAATTTTATATAGTTTTTTATGTTTTATTAATTTTACACAATAGAATTAGGTCTATAAGAAATTGCGTTTTTATGTTTCCTATTCTGACAGCCATAACTTTTTTATTTTTCTGTGCACGGAGCTGATTATGGGCTTGTTTTTTGCGGGATGAGTTGACGTTTTTATTGGTATCATTTTTTGGGGGACAAAACTTTTTGATCAGTTTTAAATCCATTTTTTGGAAGGAAGGGTGAAGAAAATACTGCAATCCTAGTAGTGTTTTCTATTTTTATTTTTAACAGCACTCATCGCGCAGTATCCATGACAATACGATTACGGCGATACCCAATTTATATATTTTTTTTTATTTTGAAGCACTTTAAAAAAAAAAAAAAAAAAAGTTTTATTGTGTAAAACAATATTTATGCATCACTGTCTTCTGAGAGCCATAACTTTATTTTTCCGTGTACAAAGCTGTGTAAGGACATTTTTTTTGTGGGTTGAACGGACGTTTTAATTGGTACAACTTTGGAGTTTATATGAGTTTTTGATCGCTTTTTATTCCATTTTATGTGCTGCGGGATGAACAAAAAACGCAATTCTGTGACTGTTTTTCATTATTTTTATACGGTGTTCACCGTGCGGGTTCATTAATGTGACATATTTATAGGGCAGGTCGTTACGCACGCGTCGATACCAAATATGGGTCCTTTTGTTTATTTTTGATCGTTTGTAAAGGGGAAAAGGGCGGTGTACGTGTTTTAATTTTTTGTGTTTGTGTTTTACTTTTTTTTCACTTTTAACATTTATTTTTACTTTTTACTTTTTCTTCTAACAGCAATCATCAGATTAGAAGGCAGGCCGGTACACAGTAACTAGTACTGTACTGGGTCGCCATGACAACTGCCTGTCACCATGCCCACAATGCATTGCGGGCATGGTGACGTGACAGATGACCCCGGGAACTGCCGTTCACTTCCCGTGGCCATCAGGTAGGAGATCACTGCTGAACTGCAGTTCCGCAGCCGCCGGGAAGCAGCCAGGAGGAGCTCACTCCTCCTGCCTGCGGCTTCATTTTCACAACTTGTGGTAAGGAAGCGTTAATCACCCGCGGCCAGAGCGCACTTCTGCCGCGGGTGATACGGCATGTGGCCAGCGGTAATTTACCGCTGGTCCCATGTCGCGATCGTGCGCGGCTCGCCCGCAAGATCGCCAGGACGTATTCATACGTCCATTTGCGGGAAGTCACTTCCTGCTAGGGCGTATGCATACGTTCTATATCGAGAAGGGGTTAAGAGCGGTGAGACAATGGATCTCTCTGCCAGTGGAACTTGTTATGGTGAATTCACTAACAGGGTCAAAAAGGGGATGGATGCATTTCTAGAGTGTAATAATATAACAAATTATCTTGACTAGGATTCTGAAGAAGGGTCGTTGATCCAGGGATTTATTCTGATTGCCAGATTGGAGTTGAGAAGGAATTCTTCCCTTAAATGAGAACAATTGGCTTCTACCTCATCGGGGTTGTTGCCTCCCTCTGGATCAACACTTTAGCACAGTCAGCTGAACTTGATGGACTTCTGTCTTTTTTCGGCCTTACAAACTATGTAACAATCAGATGAACAGTTGTGGTTGCTCCTGTTGAGCTCAACAACCAGTAGGGTTCTGATTTCCGTGCTTCGAATGGCATGAGCTCACATGTAAGATGTTATTACTAGCTTTTGGCTTTCTGTCAGTGAAAGTGTGTATCGTATCATTCATGATATCGCCCTTAAGTGAAATATCCAAGAATTAATTTCCAGTTTGTGATATTGGAATATAAAAAAAAGACCAAATGCATTGCAATTCAAAAACTGAACAAACTCCGGTATGGCTGCCATATCTTACCGCAAATTGACTATGACGTCATCTATATAGCATCCATACCAGTGTATATAATCAAAAAAAGGATTGTTCAATACAAAAATTAAGCACTCTCCATACAGCGAAACATAAAGGTATACCAATGATGGAGAAAATTTTGCTCCCATTGAGGCACCTGTTTTCTGTTAGAAGAAATGTTGTCCAAACATGAAATAGTTATCTGATAACAGTCTCCAGCTAGCAATATAAATATGAGATCTTCACTGTATACTGAATATTTTCATAAATTAAATTCGATCACCCGAGTTGCTAATTTGTGTTTGATCAGGGTACAGGGACTCTTTATCACTTGTAAGCCAACAGTAGCTAACTTTCCAACCCATGTTTTGAACAGTCTTCACAACCTGTTTAGTGTCCCTCAAATAGTCATTGCACTTTTAAACTAGAGGCTACAAGAATGCATCAATCCACTCACATAATCGTAACTTTAAGGAACCTATGCTGGCCACTTTAGGTCACGCAGGCGGCAGGAATTGCTCCTTAATTGGTCCTTATGGTTTTAAGGTTGGGAATGAAATATTGGCATTACAGGTGAAGTCACAAAAATATATTTCTGGGTAAATACCCCCAGATTTAACCCTTTTCTCAAAATGTTTTCCAAATCACCCATAAAGTTAGCAATGGGAATACAAGATAGCGGTTCATATGTCAACATTTCACCAAATAATTTTTAATTTAATGATGTATAGAATTCTGTATTAAGAAAAACTACTAAACCCTCTTTATCAGGTCTTCTAATTGTAAGATCTTTATCCTTTTTTAAATGTATTTATAATGTACTCATCTTTATTCCATCTGATCCAGTCAGATTTAACTTGACAGTGTAATTTAACCCCTTAAGGACCCAGCCTGTTTTGACCTTCCTGACACAGCCCTATTTTTGAAATCTGACATGTGTCAATTTATGTGAGAATAACTTTTTGACACTTTTACCTATTCATGTGATTCAGAGATTTTCTCGTGACACATTGTGCTTTAAGTTAGTAAGAAATTTTTATCCATACAATCCTTGTTTGTTTGTGAAAAATATCAAAATTTCATGAAAATTTGGAAAAATTTGCGATTTTGAAAGTTGCAAAATTTCTGCGTGCAAGACAGATAATTATTCACCACAAAATAGTTTATAACTAGCATCTACCATATGTCCACTATAGGTTGGCATCATTTTTTAAATGTCTTTTTTTTTTTTTTTACGACATTAGAGGGCTTAGAAATTTAGTAGTAATTTCTCACATTTTCAAGAAAATTTGCAATATACATTTTTTTAGGGACCACTCCAGTTCGGACGTGGCTTTGAGGGGCCTGCATGTTAGATACCCCCATAAGTGATGCCATCTGAGAAACTAGACCCCTTAACGTATTTACAACACTATTTAGGAAGTTTGATAACCCTTTAGATATTTCACAGAAATTAAAGCAAAGTGGAGGTGAAATTTCAAAATTTCACTTTTTTTTTGCAGATTTTCAATATTTATCCATTATTCACTGGAATACGGTAAATGTGACTAGGTAAATGCAACTTAATATCAATTCCCCCAGGTCTGCCGTTTTTAGAGATATCCCATATGTGGCCCTAGTGCATTATTTGGCTCACCCATAAGCCCCAGAATAGGAGGAGCACCTACTATACTCTGGGGTCTCATTTTCAATACGATTTTATTTAGGCGCCATTTCAGGTTTGGGGACACCCTAAGGTGCTAAAACTTAATAAACACCCCTAAATAGACTGCATATTGGAAACTACACCCCTTAATGAATATATCCAGGGGTGCATTGAGTATATAGACCCCACAGGTGATTCACAAATTTTTTTTAGCATAAGGCTGTGAAAATTAAAAAAAAATTTTTTTCAATCTGCAATTTTAGCTTAAAATGTTTCATATATACAAGGAATCCTGGAAAAAAGAACCCTAAAACTTTGTTAAGCAATTTCTTCCAAGTTCGGCAATACCCTACATGTGGGTGTAAACTGCTGTTTGGGTACATGGCAGGGCGTATAAGGGAGGGAGCGCTATTTGGCTTTTGGAACGCAGATTTTGGTGGGGCCATGTCGCATTTGCAAAGCCCCCAAAGTAGCAGAACAGGCGAAACCTTCCAGAAGTCGCCCCATTTTGGATTCAACACCCATCAGGGATCTCATCTAGGGGTGTACTGTGCATTTTGGATGCACAGGTGTTCCATAGTTTTTTTTTAGCATTGGGCAATGAAAATGGGAGGAAAAACGCAGTTCGGTCATTGTTTTTTTGAGTTTCAATTTTACAGCATTCGCCGTGCAGTGTAAATGATGTGATAACTTTACTATGGGGGTTGGTACAATTACAATGATATAGATTTTATATAGTTTTTTCTGTTTTATTACTTTTACACAGTAGAAATACGTCTATAAAAAATTGCGTTTTTATGTTGTCCTATTCTGACAGCCATAACTTTTTTATTTTGCTGTGTGCAGAGCTGTGTATGGGCTTGTTTTTTGCGGGATGAGTTGAAGTTTTTATTGGTACCATTATGGGGTGCATATGATGCTATGTTCACTTTTTATTAAGGTTTTTTCTGAGATGTTTTGAACAAAATACAGCAATCTTGGTAGTGTTTTTTATTTTTATAGCGGTCACTGTACGGTATATATGACATGGTAGCTTTACTCAGCAGGTCAATACGATTACACCGATACCCAATTTGTATATTTTTTTATGTTTACCGCTTTTATACAATAAAAACACTTTTATTCAACCAGGAAAATACGTTTTTTGCATCGCCATAGTCTGAGAGCCATAACTTTTAAATTTTTCTGTGCTTGGAGCTTTTGTAGGGACTTGTTTTTTTGCGAGATGAGTTGAAGTTTTTATTAGTATCATTTTTGGGATTGATTTTAAATCCATTTTTTGGAGGCCAGGGTGAAGAAAATACTGCAATCCTAGTAGTGTTTTTTATTTTTATTTTTAACAGGGCTCACCGTGCAGTATCCGTGATAAGTTAGCTTTACTCTTTGGGTCGCTACGATTATGGCGATACCCTATTTATATAGTTTTTTTTATGTTGAAGCACTTTAAAAAAAAAAAAGAAAAGTGTTTTTAGTGTGTAAAACAATATTTATGCATCGCTATCTTCTGAGAGCTATACATTTTTTATTTTTCCGTATACAGAGCTGTATAAGGATTTTTTTTTTGCGGGATGAACTGACGTTTTAATTGGTACAACTTTGGCGTTTCTAGGAGTTTTTGATCGCTTTTTATTCCATTTTATCATTTTATGTGCTGAGGGATTAACAATAATCTTAATTCTGTGATTGTTTTTTTTTTTTTTTTTTACGGCGTTCACCGTACAGGTTAATTAACATGACAGATTTATAGGGCAGGTCGTTACGCACGCGGCGATACCAAATATGGGTACTTTATTTATTTTTGATCTTTTTTGGGGCGATTGGCGTTTGTAAAGGGGAAAAGGGCGGTGTACGTATTTTTTATTTTATTTTTCGTGTTTGTGTTTTACTTGTTTTTCACTTTTTTTCACTTTTTTTAACTTTTTCACATTTTTATTTTACTTTTCCCCATAGGGGATTTGAATGAGAGATCTTTAGATCTCTCATTCAATAGGAATCAGTACATAGCTTGTTGCTATGACTGGTTCCTATGACAACTGTCAGTCACGATGCCGGGCCATGCCCACAGGGCACGGCCGGGCATCGTGACGTCACAGACAACCAGGAAGGCATTCTCTGCCTTCCGTGCTGTCTCTCAGAGGGCAGGAGCTGCACGGATCGCCCGATCCGTGTGCTGCTGCCGCCGACAGAGACGCAGGAGGAGCGATCTCCTCCTGCGTCTCCCTTAGTTATTGCGACCCGATCGTCGCGATAATTAAGGGGTTAACCCCCCCCCCCCCCCGGAGCGATCCGGGGTCGGGCCGACGCTGCGGGATGTCAGCTGTAATATACTCTGCTTTAGAGTTCGCGCGATCCTCAGGACGTATCCATACGTCCAGGTGCGTGAACCCCCAAACGACCTGGACGTATGGATACGTCTAAGGTCGTTAAGGGGTTAATAACATCTCTTTGAAATTTATATGTATGTATATAGGATAGGAACTTAAAGGATAAAAATACTGATTTTTTTTTTTTTTTTTTTGTCTGAAAAACAATATAAAGTTCTTTTTATGTTAAATACACTTTCATCTAATCCTTGAAGAGTTTTTATTGGCAATTGTACTTGAAAAATAATTTATTGGTTCACATGTTATATTATCTTCACTAGAGTTTAAATTTGTGACCAGTGAGTCCATTTTTAAATAATGATTTTTCACAGTAAGACCTCTTGCAATCCCATGTATGTCTATAATTGTGCAGTACAGATTGAAGTGGTTCTGAAGTGCATACCCCAAACCCTTTGATAATAGGGATAACCTATCCTGTGCTGTTATGTAAGAGGATAAATTAACTACTTTATTGGTCTGTATGTTTTCATAAATTTCCGATCTCGCGGTGGGTATCTTTTTTTGATGCTTCCTCCCTGCTCTCCGATATAGTTTTTTGCCGTTGTATTGGGCATATCTCTTCTATAAGATGTGAATTTTGTGCTGGCTTCTCATTTCTTGATAGTCTGATGCACCACTAGAAGTATGTTTCACTGAAGCTAATTATACGGCTATTTATGAATGGTGAAAATGGGATCCTACATGCTTTAAGAATCAATCTCCGTGTGTTTTTTATTCCATGTCCCTCTATCATATACTTTTTTCGATTTATAATCTAAGGCAGAAGTCCCCAACTCCAGTCCTCAAGGCCCACCAACAGGTCATGTTTTCTGGTTTTCCTTATCATTGCACAGGTGATTGTCAGTGCATTCTGTGGGATATCCAGAAAACATGACCTGTTGGTGGGCCTTGAGGACTGGAGTTGGGGACCCCTTATCTAAGGCATCCTTTTGAATTTTTTTCCCCTAATTTTGATATATTTTCTAATCCTAGGATGTTCATTTTGATTTTTTTTGTCTAACATCTTGTATTGTTCATCATCCTTATAAATGTTAATAAATTCTTATGTTTTACATATTTCCTTTCTAACGTTATTCAGGGCTGTCTCTTAAAATATGAGTTTCATCAATTGTAACGAACATTCAGTTTTCCTGGAACACGTCTGAATAAATGGACATTGGCGTTTTTTTAAAATTTGTAGTCCTCATGGGTTTACCTATTTTTTCTACATATTTGTGTGGGGTGATATAATCCCAGCAAGGCCTAAGCTCCTTCTTAAGCAATTTTTCCAAATGCCACATTTGAATAAAGATTAATCTCTGTTAAAGTCTGTTTTAGTGTTATCAAAAAAGTCATTTCACTCTAGAAATGCATCCAGACCCTTTTTGAACTAGTTTGTGAATTTTCCATGACAAGTTCCTCTGGCAGAGAGTTCCACAGTCTCACTGCTCTTATGGTAAAGAATCCCTTTTTATGTTTACATAGAAACTTACTTTAGTCAACCCGTAAAGGCTGCCCCCTTGTTCTAGATACAGTGCTGGTTATAAATAGATCTTGGGAGAGATCTCTATATTGACGTCTGATATATTTTTTCATATATATTATGCCACCTCGAAGCTATCCTATCTGTAAACTAATCCTAATCTTACTGATCTTTCTGGGTATTGTAATTCACCAAGTTCTTTTATTATTTTCGTTGCTTGCCTTTGAACCTGTTCAAGCTTTACAATGTCTGTCTTGTACTGTGCACAATATTACATGTGTGGTCTGACCAGTGATTTGTATAATGGGAGAATGTTATCTTTTTGTGCCTATATGCCCCTTTTTATACATCCCATACATCCTGTGATCCTGTTTGCCTTGGCAGATGCTGCCTGACATTTGCTGCTAGAATTAAGATTACTGTCCACGAAGATTCCCAAATCCTTCTCCATGTCACTTTTACCTGGAGTTTTTCCATTTAACAAGCAATCGTGGAATGGATTTTTCCTTCCCATGTGCATAACATTGTATTTTGAGTTAAACCTCATCTGCCACTTCTCTGCCCAGGTCACCAGCTTATCAAGTCTGTTTGTAATAGAATTGTGTCCTCTATTGTATTAATTACTTGACATAGTTTAGTATAATATGCAAAGATTGATATTCTACCATGCAGTCTTTGTGTAAAGTCATTAACCTCTTAACGACACTGGACGTAAACGTACATCCTAGTGCCGGGAAGTGGGTTTATAGGAGGATTGCATTGCGTTCCTCCTAGATAGTTGGCGGCTATCAGCTGCTAATTGCAGCTAACACCCACCAGTTACAGCGTGGTATGGAGCCCTCTTGTGCCCCAGGCAGGAAGTAGTGAAACCGCCATGTTGGTAAACCCTAATGCATTATCTGTACAATATGAACACAAGAAAAGAGCAGAGTTCGCTCACCTCTATATAGCAGGATAGTGATCAGTCCACCAAAATTGCACGTCTTCTACTCCAGTTACGTACAATCCAAATGTTGCAACAACAATCCATTAGGACAGCGAAGTGGTTACGGTAAAATCAATGCTACAATTTATTAGTACCCGTAGATACAATTAAAATATATATACCATGAGGCAAGGTGACAAAAATAGCAAACAAGTACACAGACACTACATACGCCGACGCGTTTCAGGCACTACGTGCCCTTAGTCATGGTAACTTGCGTCGACGTATGTAGTGTATGTGTACTTGTTTGTTATTTTTGTCACCTTGCCTCATGGTATATATATTTTTAATTGTATCTACGGGTACTAATAAGTTGGAGCATTGATTTTACCATAACCATTTCGATTGTTGTTGCAACATTATCTGTACAATGCATTAGGCTGTATAAATGACCGTGCCCCCTAGTGGTGAAGCCCCCTAGGGGGACTTGATATTAAAGTAAAAATAAGTGTTTTAAAGTGTAAAAAAAAAACATTTTAAAAGTTCAAATCACCCCCGTTTTACGAATAAAAAAATTTAAAAAAGTTAAACATATTTGGTACTGCCGTGTCCAAAAACGTACGATCTATTAAAATCTAACCAAATTTATACCGTACACTGAACACCGTGGAAAAAGAAAAATTCCAAACACTAAAATTGCATTTTTTTGTTCATTTCACGTTCCCTAAAAATTGGAATGAAAGTGATCAAAGAAGTTGCATGTATTCCAAACTGTTAGCAATAAAAAGTACCCTTCAGCCTGCAAAAAATGCACCCTCACTCAAGTCGTTTGTCAATGAACAGCAGGGAAACAAAAAAGAAATAGGGACACACAGCGAAGCACTCGTAGTATATTATCTTTGGTGCAATCGTATATGTAAGCTAAATTAGAATGCACACCTTCTTTAGGTGTGCAGTTGTATCTGTAGGCACAACTCTCCGCAGTACAGACAGATATGTGATGTAATATGATTGACCTTAGGACCGCTGCCTTGCTGTGAATATTCCGCTGGCTTCTCTGTTTAAATGGGGGCCCCAAAATCGCGTGGAGTAGGTTCAAACTTAGATAGTGGAAATGGTGAAACCAAAACCCTTTCCAGTCTTGATCTGGACCGAAAAGATCTTTCACAGTAAGAAGGGCGCAGATCCGCACAATAAAATGTAAATATTTTGTTTGTAAAAGAAGACGCGTTTCGTATCCTGTTACGGACACTTCATCAGGTCTAGCTACAATCAAAATGACCCGTGAATATAAAGCAATAGCTTTGATGTTTGACAGTTACTTCCTCCAAAGGTTGCTCACATCTATTATTTATTTTTTATTTTTTAAATATGTTTATTAAGGTTCATAGCAAAGCAATAACAACATTGCAAAGGTATACAATACAGTACAAACTAGGAGGCGTCCTACAAGTCAGAGTCCAGAGGAGCAGTCATTTCGAATACAAATGACATGTGAAAGAAGCAGGGCTGTGGAGTCGGAGTCGGTGCCTATTTTGCAGGAGTCGCAGTCTGAGTCGTCAAAAAATGGACCGACTCTCAAAATATATAATAAGTTGGTCCAGTTAGTTTGATGCAGTGCAAAGAGCAATTTTATATACAGTCATGTTACCTATCTTATACATAAATGTGACTTGCAAGTATTTAGCATCTGCTTAGTTCTGCAGAATCTTGTCATGTAAATGCATTGTTTCACTGTAGAGGTTCCAGCACATAAGGCAAGCTAAGCATGAGTATAATCATCTCATTTATTGAAAAAATAGTAGAACCAATATGCAAACAGAAAATGCAGGAAGACAAAAATATACCTTAGCCTAAAATACAGCAGTCCAAAAGATGTTGGAGGTACACCGCATTTCGGGGTATGGTATAACGCCCTTAGTCATAGCAATACTGACCCACAATAAACAGCTGATATTTATATGATACAATACCGGAAATTGGTTAGAATACCACCAATAGCACGATAGAAATGTCACTCACCGAAACTGGCGTGCGCGCCGTTCCTCCGAAAGATGAATCCCGGAACCGGAAACTGCGACATGTTAGACATGCGCAGTCCCGACTCCTGGAACAGCTAAGGGCAGAAGAACAGCGCATGCGCACCAGGGCAAGTAACGGCCGGTAATACTAAGTAACATATGAATAAAGGAAAATAGATGCGCAAGGTAACAGTTAAAATCAAAGAAGCAAGATGTTAATAAAAGACCTGGAAATAGAGAATACCGATGTAATAGTGTACGTAATATAATTATAATATTAGGATACCATGCAATATCAAGTCTTAAGATGGTATAAGCGCAAATTTTGCACCTACAGCATCTTAAGACTTGATATTAAGGACCGAGATTCCCTCTGCTAGCCATGTATGAATGTTATAATAAACAGTATGTGAAAGTAAGAAGTGCCAGATTACTGAAAGCTTTTAATAATAATAGAGGGATTCCCTTTTTATATTGAGGCCATTGGGGGCTGAGGTGTCAAGTGTTATTATCCAATATGCCTCTCTATTTCTCAATTTGCGTACTGAATCTCCTCCTCTAATAGATCTCGATATTTTTCTATAGCTGTGATGGTTAATGTACTGTAATCAGCATTATGTTGATGAATGAAATGCTTTGAGAGACCTGATTTATTTCTGTCTGAATGAGATGAAATATCATTTACATATTCTAAGAACCTGGTCTTCAATTTTCGTACTGTGCTGCCTACGTATTGTACGTTGCAACTTGTGCATGTTGCTAAGTAAACCACATTTTGTGAGTTGCAGTTAAGAAATTTTTATGGGAAATTTGAGTGTTTGCGTGTTATTGGTGAATTCTTTGCTTGGTAAAGCAAATTGACATGTGCGACATTGACGCAGACCACACTTAAAGAAACCTATGCTACTTAGCCATGTGTTGGATTTTTTGGCGGAGCTCCTACAGTTTGATGTGAGGAGATTGCCTATGGTGGTGGCTCTGCGAGAAACCACTTTGCATCCCTGTGATAATATGGATTCCAGCGTGTTGTCCTCTTGTAATATGGGTAAATACCTAAGTATGATTTGTTTGATATCATGGAAATGTTTAGAGTAATCCAACACTAGGACTGGCTTTTTATTCTGTGGAATGTCAGCAGATGTTTTTGATTGGAGTAATCTATCGCTGTCCATGTTTTGGACCTTATGTTTTGCACGTGATAGTATTCCTTGAGGATAACCTCTATGTTGTAATCTTTTGCAGATTATGTCAGTTTCCTGCAAAAAATCTGCTTCCTTTGTGCAGTTGCGTCTTGCACGTATAATCTCACCTACTGGAATGGCTTTTCGTGTGGATTTTGTGTGATAACTATTAAAATGGAGGATAGTATTTCCTGCTTGTGGTTTTCTATATGTTTTAGTACAGATAGGATGGTTTGGTGTCCCTTCTAACAGTAGATCTAAAAAACATATGCTTGTAGTGTCTGTTGTATAGGTGAAAAAAAGGTTAAATACGTTATTGTTCATGTAAGAAATGAAGGACGGTACGGCAGATACATCGCCCCTCCAAATGATGAGGAGGTCGTCGATGTACCTGCCGTACCAGTCCACATGAGTCAAAAAGGGATTTTCTGCATGAAAGATATACAATTCCTCCCACCAAGCCATGGTGAGATTAGCTAGGGAAGGGGAATATTTGGTCCCCATAGATACCCCCTTAAGTTGGAGATAAAACTTGTCCTCGTACATAAAGTAGTTGTGTGTCATAAAAAATTGCGCAACCTCCACAATGTAATTTTGTAAGTCATCTGTATAATTGCTGTATTTAAATAGATGGTGTTGCAAAGCTTGAATGGCTACTTGGTGTGGGATACTTGTATATAAGGACTCTACGTCACTTGTTAGCAAGGTCAGGTGTTCTGACCATTGTATGTTTTGCACTGCCAAAAGTACATCTTTAGTGTCTTGAAGATAACCTGGTATGCGTTTTACCAAAGGTTGTAAAAAGGAATCGACCCATTGGCAGAGATTTTCTGCCAAGGAGTCTATACCCGACACAATGGGACACATGGGTGGAAGTGTTTGGTTTTTATGTACCTTTGGGACACCATATAATATGTGAATGACTGGATTGTCTTTTTTGATGTAATCAGCTTGTTTTCTGCTTAAAGTACCCAAAAAGAACCCTTCCTCCACCAGTGTATGTAATTGTGCATTAAATTTCTTTGTGGGGTCTGCATGTAATTTGCTATAGGTAGATGTGTCTGATAGCAAGTTTAACATGGATTGTTGGTATTGTGTCCTGTCCATAACTACAACTAAGCCCCCTTTGTCCGCCATCCTAATGTCTAAGGTGGTATATGTTTGTTGGTGTTTTAATGGCAATTTAGGTTTCTGACTTAAATTAATCATAAAACCTTTATTGATTTTGCTAGATAATAAACGGAGATCCCTTTCTACTAGATATTGGAATTTATCCATGGCGCCAGTTCTGGATTGTATCGGGTAAAAACCTGGGTTGTTGGTTGTGAAACTTTATGATAGTGCAACAGTGTCATGCTGGGCAGTAGAATTCTCAGAATGCAAGTCTTGGAGAGCTAAGACTGAAATTTACTCCATAAACGAAAGTCCTTGATAACAATTGGGATTTGCAGAATGTTCATAGCATGGAATGGAACTATCTTCGTTCCAGAAATGTCTTTGAATAGTGAGTGATCGCATGAATTTGTTTACGTCCTTAATTGTGGCAAATAAATCAAAATTTAGTTTGAGAAGCAAAATTGAGTCCTAGGGACAAGACATATTCTTCTTCTTTGGTCAAAGTAGCAGAAGATATATTAAGGACTCCTATTGTATGGGCAATTACTTCTTGTTCTGTTTGACTTGCATCCGTATTCTTTTGTGGTGTTTTCGCCCTCCCCTATGTGCTAGTTTTTTGAGCGCCCTCTGTTTTTGGGGGGGTTTTTGTAGTAAGACATGCTTGTAGCAGCTTGATTGCCAGTTAGAGAATCACAGGAAGAGTTCTTTGAGGTGACTGATTCCGAGGAATCTGAGTCTGTTGAACCAAAGCTGACCTTTTTGCTTTTCCTTGAGAAGCGATGTGTTCTGTGTTTTAAGATAGATCTAGGTTGATCTCGGTATAAGCTTCTACGGACCCCATTCATATATTCTCCAAGCGAGTAGTCTTGTGTGTCCCTGTGCAATTTTGTTTTCTTGATCTCCATAATTATTTCTTCTAATTTAGCTATATTGCTTTGCATTTTTTGTGTTTCATTTTCCTAATTGGGGAGATCCTGGGATTGTACAATTTCCACTTCCAGACTTTTGATTTGCTGTGATATTTCTTGCAACTTGTTTTCCTCATATTTTGTAATTAATTGGATGAGTTTTAGGGAGCAGGTAGACAAGATTTCGTTCCACTCCACGACAAACTGTTCACTGTATACTGTGGTGGGAATTTTCTTTAGCCGTAAGCCTCGTGGAATCATGTTTTGGTCCAGATATTGTTGTAGGGTGGTAAGATCCCACCATATGCGGGTTTCTTGCATAGACACTTTTTCCAGGTTTTTGATTTTTGCTGTAAAATCCATACATCTTGGACTTTTTTCTGTATGCATCTCAAATACTTGGGCTATTTTCTCTTGTCTCGAGTCTCGATTATGTAACGCCATAGTTATTAGATGCAGATTAGAAAAGCAAGTGTGCTGTATAGGCTCAGAAAAAATAGGTACAATCTTAAGGTGTAATAGACAGTCCTGCATAGGAAATAGTTGTATGCTTGCTGCAAGGTTTGCTTGGGCGAGGCAGGGCTAACATTTAACCAGATAAACTTAACCGAATTAGCCAGCCCTTCCCAGTATGGCACGGACAAATGCTTTAAGTAGCATGGGCAATACTTCAGTAAGGTTCCACACAAAGGCAAAGTAAAGCATGGAAAAAACACTCATTTTTTGAAAAAATTAGTAAAAAACCCAAAATGCAAAAAAGAAAAAGCGGAAGACAAAAAAAAGAGTACTTTTGAAAATACCAAAACAGTCCAAAAGAATGGAGGTACACCATGACGAAAACCTGTTACGGGCACTTCATCGGGGCTAGTTTTCAATCAAAAAGACCCTGAATATAAAGCAGAGTTTTTTTTGGGTTTCTTCCTCCAAAGGTTGCTCCATCTATTTTTTTTTTTTTTATTTTTTTAAAAATTTTTTTAAGGTATCAAGCAATAACAACATTGCAAAGGGATTTCAAACAGTACAAACAGAGGGTCCTAAAGTCAGATCCAAGGGGTAGTGTTGGCGTTATTTTTGAAAAGTTAAATCGGCACAGTTTTTAGGTGACGGATTTTTTTGATCTGCGATAATTTAGGTTAAAATCTGTCATTTTGGGGGGCCAGCAAATCGCTTAAAATAGAGCAGGGGGAGATGTGTGTCGACTCATGCTGGGTGTGTATGGTTCATTTGGGTGGAAAAACCCCATGACCTCGTTTTACATAAACAGCATTTCCGTTCACCCCATTTTCTCCAGGCAAAGGACGTGCCTCTGCTTTTGCCAAAAGCTACGAAATTAAATTTATTTCTTCGAGAAACCCCTACTATTTGCTGTTTAGCCTTTTAATTTAGTTAGATTAGAGATTGGAAGATTTTTTTTTATTAGGAGAGAATTTTAAAGGGCAATACCCCGTAAAGTCACGGGGGGAGGGAGGGGGGCCCCCACGGGGGAACACAGACAAGCCTATAAAAATACTGGTAAATTTCACCAAGACTTATGAACATGCACTGAAAATAGCTTTTTATTAAAATTTTCTAGAAATATTTCCGGGAATTTTTTGGGCACCTGAACTTATATATACACATCTTTTCTAGTAACTGCAGGCCCTTTTTGTTAGGTGCAAAACTCCATTTTTATTTTAGAAAAACATTCAGATAGGTGTTCATTTTAAATTTTTCCCCTTTCCACCTTTTTTGATATATCCACCTTTCACTTAAATTTGAATCCAGCAATTTTTTAGCACCACATAATTGAAAGGGGGGGCCCAAAAAAATCTTGTATTATCCTAATACATTTCAGATACGTGTTTTTTACTTTTTCGCAGGCCATTTGTTGATAGATCACTTTCAGTTAAATTTTAATACAGCATTTTTTTAGTCACCACAAGGGGAATTTTATAGGCCAAAAATACCTTGTATTTCCCAATACATTTCAGATGCAGTTTTTTCACTTTGCCAAGCCACTTTGTTGATAGATCTACTTTTCATTATTTTGAACCCCAATTTTTTTTGATTTAAGGGATTTGAGAATAGCTGTGATTAGCCTCTTTAATAAGAGAACTTTCCAAAACTCTTCCATACCTTCTCAAATTTTTTAATATTTCTGAACATGGAGCGAAATTCAGGTGATAACGAGCAAAGAGGGGGGTAGGACATGGAGGTAGAGGTACGAGGAAGTGCTCCTTTGCCAGTCTTGGCGACAACACGCATCCAGCGGATCATCAGTTGCAGGACCGTCAGCCTTCATCGCTGGGTCCAGGGCCTGTGAATCTCCGTAACGAACACGTCGCCAATCTGTCCTTCAGTGGTTAATGCAACTGCATCCAGCAGTCTTAACCTCCTCGTCCATCCCAGTCAACGCCCACAAATGTCGTCATCAGCATCACCAGCAATCCCGTCCAACATGAATGCACCAAATGTCAACTCGTGTACCCCACCCCCAACCCTTTGCACTGTGGATAATCCATTTTCAGAAGACCTCTTTGTGACAAAATGCGGTTTTGGGACCGAAGCATGTTAAAAGATCAAAGGCAAAAGAGATGATTTTCCTCTGCTCTGACGTCCACGTGACTGATGCCATCAGAGGATGAGAAGGAAGCCGGTCAATCGGCAAAAATCCAGGGGGGGCGGTCGGCAATGTCTTGCAGTCCATCTTGCTTGTAGCCCGCAGCTCCTGGATCAGATATGTCAGGACGACGAAGTCACCTGTGGTGCATGATGATGATGACGACATTGCGGATCCAACGTGGTCTTTTCAGCAGAATTTGCCTTGCGAGCGCTTCATCACTGGACGATGAGGAAGACGATGGGGTAGTGTCAGAATGGGTTCCGCCCTCAAAAAAGGGAGAGGGGGCGGTTGCAGAAGTCCCGCTGATAATGATTCCCGCCAGCCACGGTCAGCGCAAACCCCCTTCCATCGCTTATCGCCGTTCAAAAAGGTCCAGTGACCTCTCAAGCCTGGGCCATCTTTGTACCAAGCCTCTAGTTCACCCAGCGATGTCATATGCCGCCTATGCCGAAGAACGCTTAAGTAGAAAGGCCAGAACCTTAGGTGGGTTAACCACCCACCAACATTTCTATCACATGCACGCGAATGCGGAGTTGAAAAATGGAGGCAACACTTGGCCAAAAAAGGCCAGACCGACCCGGCCCTCCAACCACTGTCACACCCTCTGTCTCCGACTCCCCTCCTCCTCCGACACCACCCAGCGTTCCTCGCTGCCCATTCTCACTGAGTCATGATCAGGGATCAAGCCTCCCACTTCAGCCTCCACCGTCACCCGATTACCACCAGCAAACCACCAGAGACCCACCCTACCCCCTTCTCCTCCGCCATTTGACGACCTGCAACGCACGCCGTACAGCGGCCAGTCTAGCACCATCCTTCTTCTTCATCCAGGTTTGGGAGCAGAAGAAACACTTTAACCCAAACCATCCCAAAGCCAAAAGCCTGAATGGCCCGCATTGCCAGCTTTTGGCCCTTGGAAATGTTGCCTTTCCGTCTGTGGACCACAGATGGGTTTCCGCACGTCATGGGCCCTTGCCCTTCCCCATACCAGATGCCGAGCAGCATTTCTTTGCCAGAAAAGCCGTCCTGCCCTGGCCAGCCACGTGTCAATCCTAAAATTTCAAGCGCGTTGTCTGCATCAGTGTCCGGAAAAGTCCATCTGGACCAACCGACACATGACTAGTAAGCACGGCCAAGTCCGCTATAAATCTCCTTGACAGCTCACTGGGTGAGCTGGTGGGATTCTCTGGGGTTGACGGTGGCTCTTCAGGCCAGCGCACGCTCTTCAAAACCGCAGGATGTGCAGGTTTCCTTTCCCAAGGTCCTCTGGTGGCATCACGTGCCCAAGAAACCAGTTCCCGTGTTGAATTAATCTGTCTTGGAGACCATCCACAACAGAGGTCAGAGCTGTGGACGCTCTTCCGCAAACGAGACCGAGCGCCGGCTGGGTGCTAAGAACCTGTGCCAGGCAAGGTGGGTGTGCGATAAACGGGCGATAAATCTCTGGCCGCCCTTAAGTATCGTTAGGCTGGAGACATCCCTTGGCTGGACATGTCATGAACCTTGTCCGTCCAGAATTTTCTAAAGAGCTACCCGGGTCCTGGACTGGCCGCTGAGGAAGGACCTCGAGTCTGAGTTTTGCACTTCCGCCGTTCGCAACCCTGCTTCGTCCCGCCTGGCTGCGTTGGCAGCGTCAGCTCGGCCTCCCCGTCAACCCGTCTCATTGTAGACGTGGCCCCACGCTGGAATTCCACCCTACCACATTCTCCAGCGATTGTGGCAGCAGCGCAATGGCCATTACGCAAGTAACGAAGTGACACATGGCCTGACCAAGCAGCGTGTCGGACCTCGGGGTTTGAGCACTGGAGAGTGGGAGGCAGGTGAAAGAGCTCTGCACCATCCTTGCCAGTTTTTTGAAGAAGCACCAAAATGGGTCCAGTGCGGACTATGCCCTTGTCAGCATGAGCATTGTGGTGATCTTAGTTCAGGAACGAAACATCGTTGGACACTACTGAATTGTTCAACAGTCCAACCAGCGACTGAGGAGGAGACGGACACGAGATGCGGGACACGGAGCCCTTTCTCCTCCGTCAAATCAACAAGGCCCGACAGTTTCACAATTTCATCCGTCTTCATTAAGGCAGTGGTTCTGGGGTCCAGAGCTAGTGCAAGGTGCCGCATCACTCTCGGTGCATCATCTCAGGCAGTCAGGGCTGTGTTGAAGCTGGTGCCGGAGGCAGCGGAGGAGGAGGAGGAGGTATTCCTAGACAACCGACGTTACTGACGTCCCTGCCTTGGAAAAGAGGTTGGCGGAATTTGAGGTCGGAGGAGGAAGATGAGGAAAATCAGTTTGCTATACCCCTCGACCCAGAGGCTTGGAAATCAAGGCTCCATCTCTCACATGAGTGCTTGGATGCTCAATATCCTCCAACATGATCCTCCATTAAAGGCCATCAAAATGAACAACATTAACTGGGTGGCCACCCTCCTGATCCCCCGGGGTATCAAAACAAAACTCGCACTTCCTTCCATCCCACCAAATAGAGAGTAAAATGCTGGAAAGGAGCCCTTGCTGATTGATCAACTGGAGACATCTGTTGCGTCTGCTTCACGTTCCCCAATGTCACGTTGGACAACATCAGCGTCGTGACAGCAGTAGAGGGCCGCAAGAGGCGTAGCGCAGCAGCAGTGCAAGGTTGCAGAAGCCTAATGGTGACCTCTGGCAAATCTTTTGTTTACCACCCTCACCAACGCATGCAATGCAGGGCACACCATCCAACACACAGATACCAAGCTTAAGATCATGGTGCAATCGACTATCTGCGTCTCAACACCGATGTTTTTGTATGTGGTTCCGGACCAAATAGACTTCTGGGTTTAATTCCCAAAATGGACGAATATGGCCGCGAGCTGGCTCGTCACGCCATAGAGGTGTTTCCTGCCCAAGCAGCCAGCGTCATATCTGAACGCCTTCAGCACAGCTGGAGGAGTCATTACAGTTTACCTTTCATCAAGATGAATCAGGCATGGATCTCTGATAATGTTGTTGGCCCCAATGCCCGAGGTCATCCGATTAGTTTGCCCGGTCTACTTCACATTCCTCTTCAAACAGAAATGGGTCCCTTGGCAAACTTTTTTTTAAAATGATCATTCTTACTGCAATTTTTATTCTCTTTTCCCACAGTTCAATTTTGCTGGTTTTGCTGTGAGAGACTGTGTAAAAGATCAGCAAGGTTTCAATGACAACACCGTATTCCATTTACTTCAACTTTATCTTTAGAAGTTTTCGCATTTCAATGGTTTTGAGGTCTGTTGCAGTGAGATACAGCAATAATTCATGGTCCTTTGGAACAGAAAATGGTTGTCTTTTAAAGTGGCATTTCTTTCTCACCCCTCCACAAATTTTTAAAACGTGTATCTGAAAGTCATCTTTATAATTTTTTTTGGGTCATGCTGATTTGAAATGCAGCAAAACTACATGTCCAATTATAAAAAAATTTTGTTTCAAACATACATTTGTTCTTCACAATTGTCCAAAAGTGGCACAAGGGCCATGCTTTTGAATTTTGGGGGGCATTTTGCTTTTGAAATGCAGCTATACTACAGTTCCTATTATAAAAAAATGTTGTTTCTAACAGACATTTGTCTTCACAATTGTCCAAAGTGGCCTCAAGGGTCATGCGTTGAATTTTTTGGGGGCCACATTTGTTTATTGAAATAGCCAGCTATACTTACAGGGTCCTATTATAAAAAAAAATGTTCTTCACAATTGTCAAGAGTGGTGCTGTTAAAACAGAATAGGTAGGCACACTGTTAATGGACACATATTGCAAAATGACTTGTTTTCGCAAATCCTTAACATAGCTATCAATCCCAGTATTGAGACAACCCATTTAATACAATTAAAAAACGAGAAACAAAGACAGGTGGGATCCATCATATTCTAAAAATGTGTTTGTCTAGAATTCAACTACTAAAAAAACTTGCATGCACAAAATAGCTGTTAAAAAATTCCTCAGAATTTGTACAAGGGAGGTACAGGAAGACTTGACCAGATGTAGTTATCTTCAGAGGACATGGAGTATGGAAGCACTGGACAGAGAACAAAGTTACAGAACCATTTTCCTCCAGCACACGTTGAGTAAAAAATAGGAAAAAGAATGCCAAGAAAAAGGGCACCTGGGTGGAACAGGAGCGTTAACCACCAGTATTTCCAAGTGAAGCTCAATTGGTCCACACTCATACGGAGGGGCAAGCGCTACCCAGGACAGGGACAGTACATGTCCAGTGAAACTAAAATGGTGGTTGAAAGACTCCTTTTTCCGGCACTTTTGAATCTGGGGGTCATGCAGGTTTGGGGCTCATGCTGTGGCCCAGGACATGTATAGTCAATGTCCAGTGAAACTAAAATGGTGGTTGAAAGACTCCTTTTTCCGGCACTTTTAAATCTGGGGGTCATGCAGGTTTGGGGCTCATGCTGTGGCCCAGGACAGGTATAGTCAATGTCCAGTGAAACTAAAATGGTGGTTGAAAGACTCCTTTTCCCGGCACTTTTGAATCTGTGGGTCAGACAGGTTTAATGGTCATTCTGCGGTACAGGACAGATATAGTCAATGTCCAGTGAAACTAAAATGGTGGTTGAAAGACTCCTTTTCCCGGCACTTTTGAATCTGTGGGTCAGACATGTTTAATGGTCATTCTGCGGTACAGGACAGATATAGTCAATGTCCAGTGAAACTAAAATGGTGGTTGAAAGACTCCTTTTTCCGGCACTTTTTAAATGTGGGAGTCATGCAGGTTTGGGGCTCATGCTGTGGCCCAGGACAGGTATAGTCAATGTCCAGTGAAACTAAAATGGTGGTTGAAAGACTCCTTTTTCCCGGCACTTTTGAATCTGTGGGTCAGACAGGTTTAATGGTCATTCTGCGGTACAGGACAGATATAGTCAATGTCCAGTGAAACTAAAATGGTGGTTGAAAGACTCCTTTTTCCGGCACTTTTTAAATGTGGGGGTCATGCAGGTTTGGGGCTCATGCTGTGGCCCAGGACATGTATAGTCAATGTCCAGTGAAACTAAAATGGTGGTTGAAAGACTCCTTTTTCCGGCACTTTTAAATCTGGGGGTCATGCAGGTTTGGGGCTCATGCTGCGTTCCAGGACAGGGATATTCAATGTCCAGTTCAAGTAAGATGATGGTTCAAATCATACTGCCTTCTGTCACTTTGTAATTTGTGGTTGATGCAGGTTTAAGGGTCATGCTGTGGTACAAGACAGGGATAGTGAATGGTGTGTGTTTTTTTTTCTGTGGCTTTTATAACCTAAGTGTGTTGCCTAAGATGTAGCACGTATCCATTTGACTGTTGTGGATGTTAATTCCAGCTTCTCCAGCCCTGTTTGGGTGTAAGAATGAAGGTGTTGTTGCTCTCCCATAGACTTTAATGGTCATCGCTCATAATCGACTGCTCACTATCGACTATCTTGTCGATGATGGTCGACTATCGACCATCGACCAATGTCGATGGCCAACGCAATCGCTCAACACTACAGAGGAGCAGTCATTTCGAATACAAATGACATGTGAAAGAACTGCAGGGCTGTGGAGTCGGAGTCGGTGCCTATTTTGCAGGAGTCGCAGTCAGTCGTCAAAAAATGGACCGACTCCGACTCTTAAAGTATGTAATAAGTTGGTCTAGTTAGTTTGATGCAGTGCAAAGAGCAATTTTATATACAGTTATATTACCTATCTTATACATAAATGTGACTTGCAAGTATTTAGCATCTGCTTAGTTCTGCAGAATCTTGTCATGTAAATGCATTGTTACTGTTTTGCACTTAAAAATTAAAATGTTAATTTGTATTATTTTGTTAGTATTTGGGAAATCTGCCTTTAGTTTTCAGCTCTGCCGGAATCCTTCTGGGCTCTGAATCAGATTCAATCATATCTTGACCAAAATCTGATCCCAGGTCTCTTCTACACATTCAAAAGATCAAAACATTGTTACCCTTTTGCTTGTCAGTGTCTGTTCTACCTAAATAGCTTGATTTTTGTATCATAAAGTGATAAAAAGCCAGATGAAACTATTTTACTACAGTAAAGTTATCACTTAAACATGCGCCATGTATGAGGGAGTCGGAGGTTTGGGAAATTGAGGAGTCAGGGCTTTGACTTGTCGACTCCACAGCCCTGAAAAGAAGTACACTGTACATGAAGAAATGTCCGCATCGTCCCAATTGACTATGCTTATAACGGTAGTGGAATGTGTTTTGAAGACGGTATGAGTAAATGTCTGTGGACAAATCACTTGCCTGCCCATTAGGCCTCCTAATAGATGGAGTGCTTGTAATAAAAGATTAAGTAGCGAAAGCAGAATCTCAACCATTTTCCTATTTTCTAACGTAGAACTAAGAGCATGTAACAATTAACATCCAACATCTAACAATATACAGCTGCGCCAAACATACACTCCAAGATATTAGATTCGTAGTACTCTAGGAATAAGTAGATATATATAGAAATAAATGAAGATCAGAAAAGGTCTTCCTTGTGTCTCCCAGGAACTTAGTCCAGAAATCCACCTATTATGTGGAAAGAATTTAGTCCCCATGCACACATCTATTTTTTTTATAAAAGCAACGTTTACAACTTTAAAACTTTATAATAACAGCATTCACACATTATAAATAAAACAACTAAATATATTGGCCTAATATCCAGTGTGGATAACGTAATTTGACTTCTTATCTCGTTCTTATACTATTAGTGTCTACGTTGTCTATTTCTGCAAGTTAAATAAAGGCATTAGTGTTAGGCCTCGTTCACACGGCTTATTTTGCCGCGGATTGGCGCCATACTGCGCGCCGGATTTGCGCTGCAGTACGGCGCCAATCCATCGAAGTCATTACGGTAATCCACTGCTCTCATAGAGAACAGTGGATTCCGTAGCTCCTCCCCGCTCAGCGAATCCGCCGCGGGGGGAGAAAGTGACATGCACATTATTTACGGCGTCTATGGGGCCGGGGAGCAGCGCCCCCGCCGCGCTCCGGCCCCGCCCCCGTCTCGCCCCTTATTCACGGCGGATTTGTGAGCGCACAAATCCATCGGGAATAAGCCGTGTGAACACGGCCTTAGGGTCCTTTCACACGGTGCGGTTTTGGTGCGTTTTTGGTGCATTTTTTTGGATGCGTTTTTTGTGCAGGTACAGCAATTAATGATATACATTGTTGAACAAAAAACGCATCCAAAAACCGCACCAAAACCGCACCAAAACCGCACCGTGTGAAAGCACTCTTAGGCTATGTTCACACAGTTTAACTGCGGGACGTAATTACGTCCCGCAATTACGCCGTGTGGCCGGGGGCGGAGCGGGGGATGGAGCGGGGGGCGGCACTTCGCCGGCCCATAGACCATCATTACCAGCGGCGCGTATACAGCGCTGGTAATTCACATGTCACTTATCTCCCCGCCCAGCGGATTTGCCGAGCAGGGAGAGGAGACGTAATCCATAGTTCTCTATGAGAATTACCGCAATGACTGGGCTGTTTTCAGCACGTAATTTGCGCACTTCGGCGCGTAATTACGGACCGAAATACGGCCTATTTTAAGCCGTGTGAACATGGCCTTAGTGTTCCCCTTATAAAAGAGTCCTTAACTGCCAGCTCCTGTCCTGCGCTTCTATTCCCCACCTTACTGGAGTAGAAGTGCCTTGCTGCAGCAGCGCTCTTTCTGAACTAATGCCCTTCTCATCTGCAGATCTTGCAAATTTGTTGGAGTGTGCCAGATAATATACACATCTCATCCTTTTTGGCTGTGGTTTTGGTCACTTTTGCATTATCTCATTGCTCTCACCCCGAGACATAGCATGAGACGGTGTCTACAACCAACAGAATTTGCTCAGGTATTGCAGCTTATCCAGGATGGGACATCAATCTGCGCTGTGGCAAGAAGGTTAGCTGTGTCTGTCAGCACAGTGTCCAGAGCATGGAGGAGATCATTGTTACGTTTTAGGCCATGTTCAGACGGCTTATTCAAGCCGTAATTGCGAGCCGGATTGCGCTCGCGATTCCGGCTTGAATAAGGGGCAGGACAGGGGCGGGGCCGAAGCGCGACGGGGGAGCCGCTCCCCGGCCCCATAGACTTGCATTATCCACGGCGCGTATTGCGCCTGGATAATGTGCATGTCACTTTTTCCCCGCCCGGCGGATTTGCCGAGCGGGGGGGAGTGAGGGGAAATTCCACTGTTTTCTATAGAATTTTGGGGAAATTACCGAAAACACTGCGGGGGGGATTTGGGGCCCCGGGTACTCCCGCCCCAATTTACGGGGGGAAAAACCCCGGGGGGCGAAAAAGCCTTGTAAAAAGGGCCCTTTTTTCTTTCAAACGTTTTTCCACAAAGGGAAAATGAAAAAAGGAATTTTTCGGGGGGGGAATATTTCCCTTCTTTTAAAGGGATTTTTTAAATTTTTCCCGTTTTCCCTTTTAATTTTAAATTTAAAAAACAGTTTTGGGAAAGTTTTGCCCGGGGTATATGTGTGTCTGTGTGTATTTTTAAATTTTTTGGGGGTTTTGTTTTATTATTTTAAATAAATAAAATATATATTTATATTTTAAAAAATTTATATATATATGTGTGGGGGAAATTTTTGGGTGTTGGGGGGTGGTGTGTATGTGTGTGGGGTTGTGTATGTTTATATATATATATTTTATATTTGTGGGGAATATATTAATATTTTTATGTTTTGTGAATATATATATATATAAGGTGGGTGTTTTATATATTTAAAAAAGTTTTGTGAAATAAATTTTGTGTGTGTGTTTGTTTATAAATGTGTGTGTGTGTAAAAAAAATAATTTATTGGTGGGGTATATATAATTGTGGGGGTATATATATATAAAATATATATAAAACGTGTGTGTTTTGTTATATATATATATAAAATATATATTTATAGGGTGTGTGTGTGTGTTAAATGTGTGTGTGTGTATATTATGTTTTTTGTTTTTAAAAGGGTGTGTGGTTTTATATGTGTGTGTATAGTTTTGGTTATATGTGTGTTATATATAGTTTTATTTTTTGTTGGTGTTTTTATATAAAATGTGTGTGTTATATATAATGTGTTATATAATATATGTGTGTATTTTATATTTTTTATATTTGTATTTTTATTTTGTTTTTTATATATATGTGTATTATATTTGTTAAAAATATATATATATGAAAGTATATTTTAATATATGTATATATATATTTAGTATAATATGTTATTGAAAATAGTATGTATATTTTTTGTATAGGGAAATATGTTGTATATATATTTTATGTTTTTTAGGGTATGAAATTTTATATGTATATATTTTAAAATAAAATTAGGGTATATTATTTTTATATATTTATATTATATAATGTATTTTAAAATTATTTAAAATATGAAATATAAAATTTTAAAATTTTTTTTTTTTGAAAATTTGTTTTTAAAATATTTGTTTTATGTATTAAAATATTTTATGTTTTTATATTTTATTTTTTTATGTATTTTTATATATATATGAAATAATGTATTTTAAAAAATATTGTGTATAGGTATATTTTATATATATTTTTTGGGTAAAATGTATATGTATATATAGGGTTTATATTTTTATGTATATTATGTGTATATTTTTATGTATATATATTTTGTATAGTATATGTATTTTATATTTTGTATATGTTTTTTTTAAAAAATATATTGTTTTTATGAAAATATAATATATGTGATATTTTATATATAAAATTTTTATATTTTTATTTATGTGGGTATAGTAATATATATAAATGGGGTGTATTTTGTATTTTTAATATTTTAAAAAGGAATTTTGTATTTTTATATATTTTTATAGGGTTTTTTGTATAATATTATATATTTTTATAAGTTATATGTATATATATTTATATTTTTTTAATGTTTTAATTTTTTAAAATATATATATTATTTTGTATTTTTAAAATTATATATATTATATAGGGGTTTTATTTTGTATATATATTTTAAAGTGTGTATATGTATAATTTTAAATTTTGGTTATTTTTTATATATTAAATAATGTGTATATGTTTTTAATATATATTATTGTATATGTATAAAAAATATTATATGGGGAAATTTTTGTATATAAAATTTTATATAGGTGTATATGTATATTTTTTGTTTTTTATAGGGAATATATTTTTTATATGTGTATATGTTTTATATATATATATGTTTTATATGTATATATATATATTTTGGGGATATGTATTTTAATATTTAGTGTATATTATATATTTTTTTATATTTTTTTATATATATATATTTTTATATGGGTATTTTAATTATTTTTTGTTTTATGTAAAATATTTTGTGGTATATGTTTTTATTATATAGTGTTTTTTGAAAATATAAAGGTTTTGTAAAATGTTTTATATATAGGGTTTTTGTATATTTTTATAAAATATCCCACAACCGGAAATTTTAAATTTGGGTTTCCCCCCCAAAGCTAGAAAAGGGGGTTTTTGGAAACCCCCCCCCCCTTTTTTTCCCTTCCCAAAAACTGCCCCCAATTTTTCTTTGGGGCAAAGTTTTCCACAAGGTTTTCCCCAATGTTTGGCCAAAAGGGGGTTTCCCCAAGGGGGCCCCAAAAGGGAGTGCCCAAGGGAAAAAAATTTTTTCCCCCCAAAAACCTTTCACCACCCCCACCACCCCGGGAACCCTTGAACAAGGCGGGATGGATCCATCTTTCTTTGTTGTTTGACCCCAAAAATTTCCCTACCAACCTTTCCGAAATGTCGCAGCAGAAAACCGGAGATTTCATCAGACCAGGAAAAACTTTTTTTTAAATTTTTTTTCTACTGCCCCAATTTGGATGAGTTTGGGGCAAAAATTGGGGGCCTTTAGTTTCCTTTTTTTCTTAGCTAAAAGGAGGGGGCAACCCGGGGGGTCTTCTGTTTGCTGAATCCCTTTCGGGCCCCCCAAAGTTCGTTTTACTGTGCTTTTCAGAGATCCCTTTTCCCCCTCCCTTTGGTTGTAACGGGGGGCCCTATTTGAGTAAATGTTCCCTTCCTATCAGCTCGAAACCATTCTCCCCAAATTCCCCTTTGCCCTTTTTTGGATCAACAAGGCTTTTCCCCCCACGGGAAACTTCCGTCCGGGATTTTTTTTTTTTTTTTGGGCCCCATTTTTGTAAACCCTAGAGATGGTTTTGTTGGCGTGGAAAACCGGGAAAATCACAGTTTTAAAAAAAATACCGGGGCCCCCACCCCCTTTCGGCCCCCAACAAACCTTGCCCGTTCAAAGGCCCCTCAAATCCCCTTTTCCCTTTCCCCCTACTGATGCTCGGTTTGAACTGCGGGGAAAATTGTTTTTTGGACCATGTTTTACATGCCAAAAAGCACTGTTTTTTGCCCCCATGTAAATTGGTTTAAATTGAAATTAAAGTTTTTAACCGAGCAGTTGAGGGGGTGAACCAAAATAAAGGGGCCCCTTTGAGTGTATATATATGGTGTATTTGTTTTATATATAAGTGTATATGTGTAAATGTATGTGTATATGTATATAAATATGTGTATAGGGTTTATAAAATTTTATGTGTAAAATATTTCAAAAAAATATAGGGGTTTTATATTTTGTAAATATATAAAAAAGGGTTTTTATATTTGTATTAATAAATTTTTGTTTTAGATTTTGTGTAAATGTATATATATATATTTTAAAATATTGTATATGTTTTTTATATGTGGTATATATGTATAAATATATTTTGTATATGGGGTATAAATATATATGGAAATATATATATGTGTATATTTTATATATATGGGGAAAATTAGGGTATATAAAATTATTATTTTGTATATGTATATTTTATATGTGTAAAATTTTATTTATATATAAAAATTGTTATGTTATTTATATGGTAAAAGAAATAAATATATTTTTTATATGTGTATTTTATTTTATATAATGTTTTTTAATGTTATTTTAAATAAAATATTGAATGAAAATATATATATATGGGTATATGTGATTTATAGGTTTATGTTTATTATAAAATATTATTATGTTTTAATTTTGTATAAAATTTTATATGGTAAAATGTAAAATTATATTTTTTGTAATTTTATATATATAGAAATTTTGTAGGGTTTATATATGTATTTGTATTTTGTATGTATTTTTATATTTATATGTATTAAAATTTTTAAAATAATAAAAGGGTTGTATATTTTATGTATATGTATATATATAAATTAATAATTAGGGGTTAAAATGTAATTTTTAAAATTTTTTTATTTTATATAAAAATTTTTTATATTTTATGTATTTGGGATATATTTGTATTTTTTTGTTTATGTATAAATATTTATGGGGTATATATATATATATTTATTTGGGTATTTTAATATATAAAATATTTATATTTATATATAATAAATATATATTATTTGTATATATATTTTATATAAATTTTTGTATATTTATAAAATTGTTTTAATGAAATGTTTTTAATGTTTTTTTTTTTTAAAATTTTTAAAGGGTATGTATATGTATAAATTTTTATTGTATGTATATGTTTTTAATATATTTTTAATATTGTGTATATGTATATATATATATAAAAATGTGTATTTTGTATTTTAAAATATATATTATTTTTGTATATGTTTTTTATATATATTTTATAATTTGAAATTATGAAAAATATTTTATATATATATTTTGTTTTTTATGTATATTTTTTATAGTGTTTTGTTAATATATGGGGTTATATATATGGGGAAATTATTTTTTAATGTTTTTATATGAAATTTTGAAAAATGTTTAAAATTGTGTAAATGTATGTATATATATGTGTATATGTATTTGGTGAATATGAATTATGTTTTTTATTTTTTATTTTGTAATAGGGTGTTTTATTTTTAATTTATATGTGTGTATATATATTGTATAGGGTGTAAATATATGTGTATATATATGTTTATATGTGTATATAAATTGTATATGTATATTTTATATTTTGATTTTGTAATATATGTGTATATTTAAAATTATATGGGGTATTTTGTTTTAAAATATGTTATATGTATTTTATTTTTGTATTTTGTTATATATGTGATATGAATATTTTATGTGTTTATATATGTGAAAGTTTTATAAATATTGTTTTAGGTATTTTTAATTGTTTTTTTATAATGTTATATTAATATTGAAATATGATATATGGGTTAAAATTGAAAGGGAAAATGTGTATATTTTTATGTATATTTTAATGTGTATTTTGTATATATGTTTTATATTTTTTATTTTTATTATATATGTGAAATGTATATATGTGTATATGTTAATTTATTTTGGGGTTTTATATATTTGAAATTATGTGTAAAAATTTTTTTGGTGTATATATTTTGTGATATTTTGTATAATATGTTATATGAAAATATATTTTGTATATGTTTTTATAATTTTGTATATGTAATTTTATGTGAAATATGAAAAAAATTAATGTTTTTAAAAGTATATATATTTTTTTATATGTTTTATTTTGTGTTTTAGTATATAATGTTTTTAAAATTTTATATATATGTGTATATATATGTGTATATGTATTTATAATATTTAATTTTTGGGGTATATATGTGTATATTGTATATGTATTTTTGTATATTTTTTTATTTTGTGTATATATTTGTAATGAAATTTATATGTGTATATTAAAGGGATAAATATTTATATTTGTTTTGTATATGAAATATTTTAGGGTTTTTTATATTTTGTTTTATTTTGTTATGTATATAATTATAAAATAAAAAAAGGTGTTTTATATGTATATTTATATTTTATATATATATATTTTTTATGTGTTTTAAGTATTTATTTTTATATATATATGTATATATATTGTATATTTTGTATGTATATTATAATTTTAATATGTATATTATTTTGTTTTTATATGTATATATATAAATATATGTGTGTTATAAAAAATTAAAATTTTGTGTTTATATATAAATTTTGTGTGTATATTTTTATATATATATGTGTGAAAATGTAAAATTAAATATTTATTTTTTATATGTTTATAATTTTATATGTGGTAATGTTTTTTTATATATGTATATATATGTGTGTATGGGTGTATAAATATATATATTAAAAAATTTTATATATATATTTTATACACATTATTTTTGAAAAATTTTTGGGCACCCCTTTTAAAATTTTAAAAATCATTTTTATTTTTCAAAAAATTTTTGGGTTTTTTAAAAATAGCCTTTTTAAAATTTGGGATATTTTTTAAATTTAACGGGTTGGACACTTTAATTTTTCCGGTTTTAAAAATGGGGTTTTTTTTTACTAACACAAAATTTTCCAATATCCCTTAAAACCCAAAAATTTGGGGGACCGGTGGGCCAAAAAGTAGGGTTTCCCCCAACGGGAAAAGTGAAAAAAAATTTAATTTAATAGTTTCCCCCTTTTTTTCCCCAAAAAAAAAACAGCCTCTAGTCGCTCCCTGTAGTTTTAAATTTCAGTTCCGGGATTTCTGAAAAGAAGGAAATTTTTTTACCATTCCTCTTTCAAAAAAAAATTCAATTTTTAATTAAGTTTTGGGTCGCCGGCATGGAACCCGCTTCAAAAGTATCTCCCCCAGATTTTAAAATGATTTTTTTCGGGGTTTGGGGGACGGGGAGGGCCCCTTTCCCCAGAAAAAAATTGAAAATCTTTCCCCTGGGGGCATAAATGCCTGAGTAATTTGGAGCGGTTTGGGATCTTTTGTTTGCTGAAAATATCCATCCCGGGGGCCGAAAACCTTAAAATTTCTTTCCACTGTTTTCTTTTACATTATTCAAAAGGGAACTTTTGATTTGGATTTTTGGAACCCATGCGCCCCCAAATTTTAAAAAAGGGACCCCCGGGGGTGCCTTGGCCCAATTGGGCCACACACCCCCAAAAGGGCAAAAAGGAAAACCTCCACTAAAATTTTAAGGGGGTACCCAAGTGTTTTTTTTTGGGGGAAAGCTGGGGTTTTTGGGGGAGCCTGCAAAAACCCTTTTTAAAAGACCAAAAAAACCCCAATCTTTGTTTCATAAAAACCCAAACAGGGCCCTTCCCCCAAAATAAAGCGGGCTTGAAAAAAATGTGGCTTTTTGCATACCTCCCGGCAAACCTCTTTTTGGGTGGCTGTTTTGGAGAAACGGTTCTTTCCCCTCACCCCCTCCATAACAGTTTCCCTCCTTTTTTTTGCAAAGTGTGCGGGATTTTTTGGGGACCGAGGGCACAGTGACCCACTGCAGCAAGATGATGCTGCAGCTTTTGGGAGGGGGTCTTTTGGATTTTTCTTGATTTTCTAAACCAATTTCTTCTTCTCTGCCTTTCTGATATTTTTCTTGGCCTGACACTTCTGGGCTTAACAAGAACTGTCCCTGTGGTCTTCCATTTCCTTACTATGTTCCTCACAGTGGAAACTGACAGGTTAAATCTCTGAGACAACTTTTTGTATCCTTCCCCTGAACAACTATGTTGAACAATCTTTGTTTTCACATCATTTGAGAGTTGTTTTGAGGAGCCCATGATGCCACTCTTTACAGGAGATTCAAATAGGAGAACAACTTGCAATTGGCCACCTTAAATACCTTTTCTCATCATTGGATACACCTGGCTATGAAATTCAAAGCTCAGTGAGGTTACAAAAACCAATGTTGTGCTTCAGAAAGTCAGTAAAAAGTAGTTAGGAGTATTCAAATCAATAAAATGATATGGGTACCCAAATTTTTGCACCACTCAAAATTTGGTTTAATGCATATTGCACATTTTGTGTTAGTACAATGAACCTCATTTCAATCCGGAAATATTACTGTGTCCATCAGTTATTAGATATATCAAATTGAAATGCCTGTTGCAAACACTCAAATATTTAGAACTAAAAATGATTAAGATTAATAGGGGTGCCCAAACTTTTTCATATGACTGTATATGTATGTATATATATATATGTATGTGTATATATATGTGTGTGTATATATATATTTGTGTGTGTATATATGTGTGTGTGTATATTTAAACAACATATACATCTAGTGGTACCACATGAAGAGCTCCCTGGTTGAAGAACTTCTTGTTTGTTATTATTAGTTTTATTTCTGATTCTACTGGGGGTTATAAGCCCTTTAAGGTTGGGAGGTCTTCTGTAAATGATATTGGGTTGAGTAAGTAGGTGTGGGTTCAGGAAAGGATCCTGTGTCAAAATATACCAGTGTTTTTGGATGGCTTCTTTAATTTTATTATGAGATGAATTGTAACAAGTTATGAGAGAAAATTTTACTCTATCAGATTTTGTTTTGTCAATTACCCTAGTTTTCGGTTTTAAACATTCTTTTTGTGTAACGTTTTTTGTTTTGTTAATAGCATCCTTCAAAATCTGCATTGGATAATTTTTTTCTTAAAATCTTTGTTCTAAAAAGGCAATTTGCTTGATGCAGGTGGCTTCCTCCGAACAATTCTTTTTTATCCTGAATTGTCCTTAGGGGATATTTAACAGCCATGGCCTGTGGTGAGCGCTTCTGAAGTCAATATAAGTGTTATTTTCCACCTTTTTAAAAAATGTTTCAGTAATGAAAGTGTTGTTTTTAGCTGAAATTAAAAGGTCCAGAAATTCTATACTTTTTATGTCGAAATTGACTGTAAACTGTAGGCCCCAAGTATTGTGGTTTAGGTGTTCGGTAAATTCTATAATGTTTTCTTCTGATCCCGACCAAATAATGAATAAATCGTCGATGTACCTTTTGTACATGACGATATAGTCTGAATAATATGCATATTTATAGATGTATTCATTTTCTAAGTGATCCATGAAAATATTGGCGTATGACGGCGCAACCCTGGTGCCCATTGCCGTCCCCCTTGTCTGTAAAAAGATTTTTTCATTATAGGTAAAGTAATTGTTTTCCAGAATGATTTTTAATCCGTTTAACAGAAAATCTTTTTTAGTAGTTGAAATTGAATTGTCTGCTTCCAATGTTTTTTGGACACATTGGAGACCTAGATGATGTTGTATATTCGAATAAAGTGATGATACATTGGCTGTTATGAATATATAATTAGAGTGATATTGAGTATTATTGAGTATTTGTATCAAATGCCCTGAATCTTTGAGAAAACTGTCAAGTTGAGATACATAAGGTTGGAGATGCTGATCTATGTACTGGGAAAGTTGGCTTGTAGCTGAATGGATACCAGAAATGATAGGCCTACCGGGTGGATTAGTGAGACTTTTGTGGATCTTAGGGAGGAAGTAAAAAAAACGGATTGTTTGGTTGTGGAATGTAAATAAAGGATTTTTCTTTTTTATTTATGGTATTGTTAGTAATTGCTTCATCTAGTAAATCTATAAGCTTTTTTTGGATGATCGGGAAGGGGTCAGAGTCACATAATTCGTAGTGGGGTCTGGCGCTTAAGATGTTCATAGCCTCTTCATGATATTGATTATAATCCAATATGACCGTCCCCCCCCCCCCTTGTTAGCTGGACGAATCCCTATTGTATGTTTTTTTTTGTAGTTTTTTAAGAGCAGTGCGTTCTATTTTGTTGAGATTAGGATTTTTTTGTATAGACTAAATATTGGACAATTCTATTGTTAGATTCAAAAAAGTTTTGATGAAGTGCCCTTGCGACTGGATTGGGTAGAATTTGGAGTGAGATTTTAAGTCAATTTTGGGATTATCACTTATTTCGGTGGATGGACAAGGGTTTATGGCAAAATGGCATGCCAGTGACAATTTCCGTACCAATTGGTGTAAATCTAAAAATAGTTCAAAATGATCGATATGGTTGTTGGTGGGACAGAAAAAAAGTCCCCGACTAAGTACCTTTATTTCTCCTTCATCTAAAGTATGTTTTGAGAGATTAAAAATGCCCTCCTCATGCTCTCCTACAACACTACCTGTTATTGAGAATGTCAATACCTTATCGGTCTCTACTTTGTCTCAATTAGAAATATTTTTTACCAGATTTATAGCAACAGACATATCCACCAAAGATAGAGACATCAGTGATATATGTAACATCTCCCTTCCAGAATCTCTAACCAGCAAGGAAACTATGTCCCCAGCTTCATCAGATCTCAAAAAAGTCCAAAAAATCAGCGAAAAATTTGAGCTCCTTAAAAAAAGAACATAGATCTACCAGAATATCATCATCTTCAGATTTTTCGTTGTCACAGTTTACTACACATGATATCTCAGAGACCACCATAGACCTCACAGGTACAGAATTTCTTCAAGATCTTGAAAGAAAACCTATTACATTCAAATCAGAACTTGCTCCTTTTTTAGACATTCCTACACAACCATCGACCAAGATAAAAATGGCAATAGGAGCCAAAAGAAAAATAGGTATAGAGGGTGCAGGGCAGGGGTCAAATATAAAAAAAGGACGGTCCCTCTCAATGAACTAGAAAATAATTCCCTAACAGGAGATCTTCATAAATTGGGCATTTTTAATCTCTCAAAACATACTTTAGATGAAGGAGAAATAAAGGTACTTAGTCGGGGACTTTTTTTCTGTCCCCACCAACAACCATATCGATCATTTTGAACTATTTCTAGATCTACACCAGCTGGTCCGGAAATTGACACTGGCACGCCATTTTTCCATAAATCCTTGTCCATCCACCGAAATAAGCGGTAATTCCAAAATAGATTTAAAATCTCATTCCAAATTCTACCCAATCCAGTCGCAAGGGCACTTTATCAAAACTTTTTTGGATCTAACAACAACAGAACTGTCCAATATTAAGCCTCTACAAAAAAATCCTAATCTTAACAAAATAGAACATAGAGCCCTTAAAAAACTACAAAAAAACCATACCATAGTGATCCGCCCAGCTGACAAGGGGGGAGGAACGGTCATATTGGATTATGATCAATATCATGAAGAAGCTATGAAC
>JAODAL010001061.1:192500-252597 GCA_025379985.1 Phyllomedusa bahiana | reverse complement strand
TACTATGTTGGGATATATGCAACTTTTTTGATCACTTTTTATTCCACTTTTTAAGGAAGGTGGACTTTCAACTCTATGTGGAGCAATGTTTCTCGACTCTAGTCCTCAAGACCCACCAAGAGGTCAAGTTTTCAGGATTTCCTCAGCATTGCACAGGTGATATAATTAGTATTGTCAGAGTATTCTCTGGGAGTTCCTGAAAACACGACTTGTTTGTGGGGCTTGAGGACTGGGGTTGAGAAACATTGATATAGGGCAACAACTTTATAATATAAAAAACATTTATATGTATCTTGATCAAGCTGCTGATTGACAACATGTTGCTTGCAAACTTGCCAAAATAAAACCTAAAAAGATACGGTACATTTTATTGTATTTTTATTGTATTTTTCAACTATTGCACTACAGTAAAGTTTTTTTTTTTATATCAAAGCATGATTTGCCACTATATTTATTTGAAATGTATGTTTTGAGGGAGGGGAACCCTATATTGATGGCAAATATTGGAGGCATCCTATCTAAGGTTAATTTAACATCATGGAAAAGATGTTCTTTAGCAAATCAAAATTATTGTTCAATGGGCCATGGTGGGTCTAAATAATGAAAAAAAAAGTGTTAGATATTTAGTCCCACATGACTGCCGTGGAGCTCCCCAGCGATCTGCTTCTCCTGACTTCCAAGTTTCCTGCGTATTGGGACACAAACCCAGAAGTGAAGAGGAGCGGATTGCAGAGGAGCTCCCAAATGGCAGTGGTAGAGGACTTATAGCTAAGAATAACCTTTATTTTGTACCCACACTAGTCACATTGAACAATAATTCTGATTCACAGGCCAACCCCGTTAACAGCGATAGAGCCTGCTCCATTCTCTCTTACTGACATCATGACAAACATGTACGTCAAAGGACAATCAGTGGTTATACAGTGGTCATCCATCTGGACCCATTTCAGTTCTGGAAGGCCCAGCATGCCCATGTGTTGCACAGTCATTCAATGTAATAATTCTCTGAGTGGACTAAGATGCGGCAGAGTTCTTTGTAGACATTTTCAAGACTGTCTCATTCATCCAAGGGAAATTTGCAGAAAACCAAGTTTCTGATGCAAGAAAAAACCCAATCACCTGAAATGGAGCTAAGTGCTGTATGTGAAACCAGCCGGTAAGTTAAAATGATGCAGCAGTTCCAATCTTACGTGGAACCACATAAAGCATGTACAGTTTTGCCAAAAGACAAACTCAACTCTTACGCATCTGACAAACTCATGTGTAGATCTGCTGTCCACACAAGCATTCCTGCATTTTTTAAATACCAAGAGCAACCACAAAACCTTCAGGTACCACTTACCCTTTCACCAGGTGGGCCAGGAGGACCATCATTTCCAGCTGTGCCCTGAAAAATAAGGATTCATGTCAGGCCATGTGGAATGGAGAATGAGAGCATTTACAGAGCAAGATACAATTTCTGTTTTTTTATTAAAAAAAATTCTAAACGACACATGCTATGTACTATATCATATGTATAAGACTTCCATTCTGCATGAAATGTAACATTCCTACATTCCTATACATTCCCTTCCATATGGAATAACATTAATATATTAACCCAATCCAGATAATTCCACATCAGTCTTATTCACATTATGCTATTTACCTTAGGACCTGGTTTTCCGGTAGGACCTCTAGGACCGCGAGCGCCTCGTGGACCCTAAGGGAGGACACAAGGTAACCTTATGAGACTCAACATTGTTATTGTGACATTTAGGATGTTATTGGAAACAAATACAGAGTCACAAGAGTTTCTGATCTTCTTGTGTGGTTATAAAAACCTAATGTTACTTTGGAGACACACTCACCGTTGGACCTCGTTGTCCCCTTGGACCTGGCTTGCCAGCAACACCCTAGTGGAATGCAAATATTAAGGTTAATACAATTCATATAGACAGTTTGAAGATGACATCTTCTCCCCTAATAGGATTGGCATCAAATATCTTCTCATCCAGGCCATAATATAGGGTAGTCTTCAGCTGAACTGTAGTGGAGCTCCAAGTGTTATAGCAGATACAATGCCTTTACTACTATAGACCAGGCCTGCACAACACTGGTCCACAGGCCTCTGGCGCGGCCCGCCAAATGATTTCTGATGGTCCCCAAATGGCCTCTATAGTGATGGTGCTTCTGGAAACCCTGCCCTCAAATGGACAGTTGCAATGCCTTTAGGGTTATGTTCCCAGAAAGTTTGGGGAAATTTGGGGTCATTCTTGGGTGTTCTAGGAATGTTCCAGGGCAGTTCGGGGATAGTCTCTGGTACTTTAGCCTCCCAAGTTGTGCAGATCTGCTGTAGTCCATTACATAAAACTATTTCCAACACTGATTATGACTAGCAAACCCATAAGTGATGCACAGACCAAGGTAACTGATAGGTTGAAGATTACTTAAAGGACAACTGTTATAAAAAATTTGCTCTAGAATCTCATTAAATTTTAGTGCCAAACAAATGGACCCTAACACTAACCCTAAATTTAAATTGGGATTAGGAGTTTTAGGGGATTAAATGAGTTAATTTACCTTTCAGCATTGCACCATGTCCTGTGTCGCTCCAAGTGTATTGACTGGACTTTTGGTTTTCCTAGGTTACCCCTATGTTTTAGGGAGCGGGAAGTGATGTTAGACATGATACATGACATCCAGCTTCATGTCTGATGTCACTTTGCTTTCTATGGCATAGAGGTAATTTAGTAAAACCAGAATTGAGGTTAAACAGTCACACAAGAAGTGATGCCGCGGTGAGAGAGACACAAGAGCTGTAGTGATGCTGAAAGGTAGGTTAACCACTGAAGCACCCTATGAACCCTTACCCTAACTTAAGGTTATGGTTAGCTTGTGGGATAATGTGAGGGATAGAGACAAAGTTAGTGAAACTAAATTTGAAATTTTGCATTAAAAGATTCAGTATAACTTTTACTTTATCCATTTAAACTATTACTTATTCTGCTCTTCGCAGTCCATTGGGCGGTCTTATATATGGTTGACATCCACCCCTGTTTCGGTTTGCATAGAGATAACTGTCAATCACTGAGTAGGGCTGCCCACTGGACTCCCAAGCAGAGATTAAAATGAATAAATTACTAAATATACTGAATGTTTTCTCACAAAACTATAAATCAATCTGCTCAGACCTTCCTGCTCTTTATTAAGCTGCAGACAGATTAGTCTTTGTGTTCAATGTGACCAATTCAAATATGAACACAGTTTGATCCTAAGATGCTGTATAGTTAGTAAAATATGGTCATTTATTTCTAATTCAATGCAGTAGCCAGGAGACTTCCAGGAATCACCTCAAGAATGCTAATCATACTGCAGTGTCATTAACTCCAAAAACTTGCTCAACCTGCTCTAAATGTGAAGCAAAAATAGTGTAATAATAATTTTCTTCTACAACCATACCCGAGCTCCTTTCTCGCCGTTGGCTCCAGCAAATCCAGGGAAACCTGTAGATCCCTATTAAAATGAAAACATAAGAGAAATGGCTTTGAGAACAATCGGAGAGAAATTTTTAAATAATTTTGAATAAAATGTCTACATATATGTAATCTAAATCTGCTTAGACGATAAGATGATTAACCTTATGCAGTAGATTTCATTCATATAAAAGTAACTCTTATGTGTGTTACATACATGGAGTAACATACATAGTAGATGAGCTTAGAAAAAGACACATGTCCATCAAGTCCTACCACCCTACAGTGTTTAAACAGAGGAAGGCAAAAAACCCCATCAGGCGGATACCAGTTGGCCCAGAAAAAAATTCCTCCCAACTCCAAATATTGTGATCAGAATAAATCCTTGGATCAACATCCAATCCACCGACTTTATTCCCCACCATCTTTAAAGGGGTTGTCTCACTACATTGATTCATCTTACCTCAGTCCTGTTTTCTTGGTTTCACTTTGAATTCAGGGGCGTGTTTACTGGCTTCCACTAGGCTGCAGTAGAAGCTAGGTCTGTAGCTATAGCAACCAGTGCTGGCAGCCAATCAGGATAGATCAAACAGGTCTGTAGCTATAGTGACCTGAGGAGCTGATGCAGCCGATACAAAAGGGGACATCCCAGAATAGGAAGGACATCGTTAATGGACAAATATTGCAAAGTGACTTGTTTTTGCAAGATCTTTAACATAAAAAGCAATCCCTGTAGTGAGGCAACTCCTTTAATAGTATTTTTCAAGAAAGTTATCTAAGCCTCTATTGAACTTGTTCAATGATTCCACCATCACAAACTCTTGTTGTGCAGAGCTCCATAGTCTCACTGCTCTTACAGTAAAGACTAGCTGCCTATGATGATGGTAGAACCTTCTTTCCTCTAGACATAGACGATGCCTCCTTCTCACTGTTAAAAGTCCAGGTATAAAAAGGTCATTCAAAAATCTGTGTACTTTCCTTTCACATACTTGTACCTGGTAATTAAATCACCCATTAGACATGTTTTTACCAACCTCAAGTTTGATAACCTGTTCTGTAAGCCACTCATTCCCTTGAGCAACTTGGACATCCTCCTCTGCACCTGTACTACCTCAGCTATGTCCTTCACATACACTATACCCAATGTTCCACACGTGGCCTCCACAGTGACTTGTATAGGGAAAAAACTATATTTTTCTCATAGTAATCCATGCCTCTTTAAAATAACCCATAATTTTCACATAGTGAGCATGCCGAAGCCAATTGGTCCTTATGACTTTCTGATCTTTGGATTTGCTTGATCTGACGACCCACAGAATCCATTTGCAGACTTTTATCTTCAGTTCATAGACAAGGAACATCAGGTTTCAAATCAAAATTGCCCAATTCGACATAATTGCAAGAAAATTACAAATCAATCCATAAACCGAAGCAATGAGAATATGAATTCGTATTAGATAGAATTATCGTACAGTAAGATAAAGCGAGGCATATTTTATTCAAGAGGGATATTGGATTGTTGGTTGAGACTCCATCTAGTGTTCACGTCGGCTACTAAAAGAGCTGCATTCAATGAGCGGTAATATGCTGACTTGTTTGAGAACATTCCATATATCTTAAACCATATCTCTATCTGCAGATGAGATGATGTGACCTGCACATTAAAATAATCTCTTACCAGAACTTCTCAGATCCCGAAAGCATAGAAAAGATCAAAACATTTCATCAAACCTGCTGTAAGTCAGTGCAATCAATGAACGCTTCACTTAATGCTACTCCGGAAAACTCATTAACAAAGGATAGATTTTATTCTAAAGCCCAATTCAGGCTGAATGTGAATGGGAATAAACTGAGCAAAAAGCATCTAAAACGGTCAATAAGAATTGCTGTCAACGTAGTCGATTTATCCACATTTTACAATAAGCCGCTAATTCTTGGCTTGCAAATACGGGCTATGCCTCCTTTGTATATAGAAGCAAGTAGAAGGGCTCATGAACTCTGCCCATTGCGCTCACCTCCTTCTATTAATTAAGAAATAAAAATGGATTCAATTACATTTAATTGTCATGTATCATATACAAAAATACAAAATGGCTCATCAATATGATACTAAAATGTACATCCTTATTCTTTGACACTATAGTAACAATCAGTGTTGCCATTTGGGTCAAAGTCAAATTCCACATGAATTGCCAACAATCGTCTCTAAGGGCATGTTCACACGACATGTTGGATCCAAAAAACACATCCAAAATGCATCCAACAGGCATCCAAAATGTAGGTGCGTGTTTGAATACGATTTTGCTGCAGCAGGAAAGCACCCTAAAGTTTTAAATAGGGCGTCTGCCGCGTCTTTTGGATTAACAATTGACATGTCAATTCTTTGAACGGATCATAAAGACGCATGTAAACACATATCGGTGATCACTCGTCTGAATGCCGCTGCGTGTTTTACATTGAAACTAATGTAACTCACATTGCACATTGTTAGATGCGTATTTGGGTCATTTTAGGCTCCGGAACACGGATCTAAAAACGTATCCAAATTCGAATCCAACACGCCGTGTGAAAATACCCTAACGCTAAGTTGGGGTTGAAAGTTTTTGATCTTTTTAGGTTTAATTTACCCCTCCATGGCACCTCCAGTGGCATTATCTATCGCTCCAATGTCACTTCCGCTCTAACTTCCCAAGGCACATTAGGCTGGAAGTGATGTTGGAGCAGAAGTGACGTCGGAGCGGAAACCCTAAAAATGCGTGAAAAACCCTAACACAAGCTTAGTTTAATGTGATGGTCCGCGTTAGCATAAGGACTAGAGACAAAATTAAAAAAAATAGTTTAAGATGTCCCAAAGCAAAGCTGAACAGAACCAGTGCTAAACAGAACAGGGACATATGTGCCCAACAATAGTAACAATATATGTGTTCCCTGCTGAGGAGCAATCTTTATGCTTTTATGGGTGTCTAACTTTTTATAAAGTTCAGACAATTTTTCTCCTTGGTGGTTTAGTTGCTTGTAATTTATGATCTTGTTGGTTTAAGGATAATTATCTTAAACAGGTATTTATACATCATAAAGTGAGGATAATTCACCAGGATATGTAACGACTTTATGATTGGTGGAGATCTGACCTCTGGGGCGACCATTGATCCTGAGAATAAAGGGGACATATTACTGATTTAATACTGTGACCATCTAGTGCAGAGTGGTGACCGGCCAAGACACAGCTCCATTCAAGGAAATAAGTTGGGAAAAACAGTAAGGGTGTTGGTCTTTTTTTTGGCTTGCAAAGGGACGGCTTTTGTCCACGGTTTGCAGATTCAAGCCCTCCCCCTTTGCACCCACATGTTCATGTTCCGCCCAAAAACCCGGTTTTCGTTATGCCGGCGGTGTCAAAAACCATCCGGCGGAAAGTCCCTACTGCACGGATTTTCCATTAAAGTCAATGTAAAAGGTTAACAGTTGGTTTACAGGTGGTTTTCAAATCTGAAAACCGTCTGTAAATCTGACTAAAAACCAGTGCCATGGGGACATAACCTAAAGTACCCCACGGTACCCCACGGTACTGAATGAGTACCCCTTCATTCTCAGGACTGGTGGTGTTCCCACTTGGCACTATGCATGGGAACCAAGGCACACCTCCATTAAAGCGTGAGTTAGATGGAATTCCTTGCACAGCCAACTGACTCTGTGCAGGGAGAAACCGTAAAGGGCTAAAGCACTGATTTGGCGCCGTAGCTCCTTAATATCAAGGATCTCTGGGGTCCCAAAGGTAGCAATAGGTCATCACTTTATAACATAGGAATACAACTTAAACATACACTGAGCTTATAGTGGGCTAATACTTATTTACAGCAGCCAATCTGAGAACACAGCGCTGCAGTTTAAGGATACGTTGATACAATGCTTCCCACGAGGATTCTTTTTCATGTCCATGTGTAAACCACGTCCTATTGTTTTAAACTGGGAAATGTGCCATAGTGCACATGGCACAGATTATTTCAGTGCAGAAGTGTAAATCCATATCAAATAAAAAGAAGAACAGACATCGAAGACGACAAAGATTCCAAATGGAAACCACGTAGGGCAGCCAAGACAAGGATTAGCTCCACTGAGTGGCACTGGTCTGTGGCCAAATCCAGGATATAAAAAATGCAAATCTGCAACAGAAACCTGAGCGTATGCCTCGGATTTCTGCTACTGATTCTGGGACAGATGGAAGAATATTTTGTGTGAATGTGACATAAGGTGCCATTCACTTGGTGTTATTTGCTTAAGTTTGAAATATCCATTGGGGTGCCATGAAGGAAGGAAGCACAGTGTATACCATAACATAGCTGCCACAGCCCCATGTGCATTTATGGGGCTAATTTACTCCTACATTTGCTCTACTTCCCGGCGGTAAATGCTTTTCCTGCAGGACTCAGCAGCATAGTCTACCGTGCTTTCTTGTCCCGCAGGGAAAGCATATGCTGCCGGGAAATAGAGCAAACTTAGCCCACATAAAAGTATGTTTCACTCCATTAACCTCTATGAGGCCATGGTGGCTATGTCACATTATATGTCGGGGTACCTTTCCTCATGGAAACATGTACATAATGCTGTGTGAACAGCCCCTAGCAGCATGATGGAGGACTAAGCTGCTGCCTGTTCCATAAAAGATGTTCCAGAAGCTGAATGGTGAATTTTAGACCATATATCCATAATAACCTATACAGCCACTGTGGATTCACTGGTTATAGCCTTGCTCCAAAAAGTATTGCAAAAAAAGCAGATATCAAAAAGCACTGATTGATGAGTGGTCTGACATATTGTAGTGCTAGTGAAATTTGTGACTATTTGATGTCATAATTTCCATTTCTTGTATATTAAGCTAATTATAATTTCCAGTGTTGTATCACAAGTTATAATCACACAGGCTTGTATACCTCTGTTTAGCTCTCAAGCCTGCAGACTTCACTTAATTTACGACCTAAGGGGCCACTGCATCGTCTGGTTTTGGAGTGATTCAGTATTTTCTTATCTTATTCTCAGGGAGCTGGCCCCTCCATGATACAAGATGAGGTAATACAAACAAACTTTGTATTTTAACTGGACACAATACGTAGGTTGTGTCTGCCTGTTTTTTTAAGACATATAAGAACCAGAGAGGCTTTGGTGAAATTAGAAGCTGGTACCCAGTGCTGAGGACGCTCTCGCTAGTGTTGTGAAAGTCCCTCCTGGAGTTCCCTGTTTTTGCCATTTAGCTTCTCAATGGTTGAAGTCATAAAACAGGTGAAGTTATAAGCTCTGAGGAGGTGAAGTTTGTAAGTTTTTCACCTTTGTAAATACATATTTAGCAAAAAGTCCCCCAAAGCTACAATGTCTATCACTATTTTTGTAACATTTTTCACTATTGTAAATACTATGTTAAAAAAATTCCCCAATGTTTCCCTGAACTATTGGCCTTCTTTAAAGCTGTACCTAAAACCTGTATTGAAAAACTTGGCAAAACACATATTAATCTTGAACTACAGATGTAGCCCATGTTAACCTGACATTTAATGCATCATAATTCAACTATCATGTACTATGATGAGGATGCACCAGTCATATTAAGAATTGCTACATCTGTATGCAATGGTTAAAAGGGTAGTCCCATCCAGCTATTTCACTCTTCACAGCCTCTCCATGCTCCCACTTCCTATGGAGGCTCTGTGCGGGTCTACAGCAGTAACTGACATTAGCTCTGCTACCTCATCGTCTTAGCTGTTCCTGTTATAAGGGCATTAATGATGGAGGGGTTGTGCAAAGCAATGATACTGTCCAAGTAGGATATCTGGCTATAAATGTGAGCCAGCAGAGGAAGCTTGTAGTGGAAGAGAAAAACTTACTGCTGCCAAGAAACTCTGTTATTTTTAATATTACACACAAATGTGCTCTGCAGACCTGACAGGATGGTACAAGGCTGCTTCACTTTGGCCATGTCTACACTGCTATGTTAACATGCTGTCCAAAATCCGACAGCATTTTGACATCGCCTTACTGCATTCTTTGGCACGAGTTTGCTCCAAAACTCCGGTTGGTTTTCGGATTTTGGCTGGCCCAGTTCAAAGAAGCGTACTAGAATCCACTGGAAGATAGAACATTTTCTATATTCCGGTGGAGTCCATCGGTTTCGAAATCCGACAAGAGAAAATCTATGCTGTGTAGACTACAGCTCGGATTTTCTGTTGCGTTCTATGGGCATTGGTTACAGTCGGATCTTTGGGGATTCTAAAAATTGAATCCACTTAAAAATCTGACTGTAATCCTGTGCGGTGTAGACATGGTCTTTCAGTTACTAAAAGGGTAAAGGTCTTTCTCAGTAGAAGGATCAGAGACTCGTAAGCTCCATCCTGCTGAAAAGACACAGCAGGGAGATACATCACCAGCCCAGCCACTGCAAGAGCAGAGAGAGGTGGTTAGTAACCTAGGGAAGCTTGTGTATAAAAGCAGGAGATAAGAACTGCTCTAGCTCTGAAAGGAAGCAAAATCAGAACAGCAATGTGTTTGGTAATAGTCTTTATTTACCTTTGCCTATATGTTTAATGTTCTTCAATGATATGGGAATATCCCTTTAATGGACATATAGAAAGAATAATCTAACAGTAAAACCTCAGTGAGATGGCGAACGGTCAGTTTGTAATACATCAGTGAATCAGAAATGATAATTAATGGTGACGTGTGCACTCTACTTCCAAAAGAACAAGTACAACCCTGGACTCTGTTTCAAAGCCCCCGAAGACTAAGATGGCAGAACATGTAGAGACAGGAATGCACTTTATCCAACTCATCCCCGTTCCTGCAATAATTGAAGCAGTAAATTAAGCTTTGGGGACAAAGAGAAAAGTGGCAGCGTCGTGAGAAGAAAGTGCTTTGTTCTCAAGTAAGAACATGATTGCGAAGCAGCAGAAAGGATTCGCCGTGTTGTTTTACGCAAAGCAGAAGCATCTGGAGCATCCCTCCTGATTCACTGATCTGTTTGTTCAATAGCAAAACAGCAGAAAGACTTTGATCTCAGGATGTGGCAGAAAATCTCTGCAGACCATTGAAGAACAAACACCGAATGGAAAGCAATCGATGTGACAGACATGGAGAAAATGAGGCAGATTTGCAGCGGGTCAGGTGGTTGTACAAATACAGAGAGGACCAGACGAGGACATGTGTGACTCAGTGGCACATGATGCTTAAGATGCACAAGAAGACCTGGAAAAGTTTCACTGTATCTTAGATGTTTTTGCTCCTGGAAAGTTAGGTGGCAAATAATATGGCTACCAGGGTGTAACTTGAATTCCTAGGGCCCCACCACCTAATGAAAGGAGACTAGGAGCAGTATAAGCAGCAAAAACTGAAGGTATAAATAATACCGCCATATATGTAAGAACCCATAGACCAATTCTAGATAGCAGGAAGCCACCAACCTATTAATCCTTGGAGAACGTTAACTAAAGTAGTTATGGCAGAAAAGTGTAGAAAAAATGCATTAGGTTGGCACATTTTTGGCACAGATGTATGTGTGACTCTGTGTCATATAATGCTGCAGAAGCAAAAGATGTCTATTAGAGATGAGCAAATCGATTCTAACGAAGTGGAATTTGTTTAGAATTTCAGGAAAAATTTGATTCTGAAAGAAGCTGAAGTTCATGGCGATTCGTGGTAGCGAATCTAAAATGGCTGCGAGCACATGGTGTGACATGGGGCAAAGAATTCTGGGAGGAAGAAAGGAACGCCCTCACAGACATGTGCAGACATGCAGCCAATTAGCAGCCAGCCAGCTTCTGTGACATCACAGCCCTATAAATGGGACAGCCATGTTAAATTCTGCCACTTGTCATTGTGTCTCTTATGCACAAGCATCTCTCTGTAGCAGCACTAGATTGCACTCTGTGCAAAATACTGGCCCTCAGCTCGGTTTGTTCCAGCTGGCGCTGACATTACCTTGTCAGTCTGCGTTCCCACTTCAGTTTTTTGGTCAGTTTTGACCCGTAACTGCCCAGAGAAGTGAAATGTGAAGTGATTCTAATAGAGGTGGCAGTCATGTGCGTGTCATACTAAAACACAGCATTGTATGAAGACCAAACCAAGCTCCCTCTGTATATTTAAGCATGGCACAACGTTCTACAGCACCCTGCAGGCTCTGTGCAGCCTGGAAATAGGTGTTTTTTAATGCGATTCGTCGCATATTAAATCTGAATGAACCGAGTTTTGGGGAAAAAATTCGGCGAATCGGCCAAATAGACTTTTTGAGAAATTCGCTCATCTCTAATGTCTATATTAAAAGTTTCACGGTTTCTTAGATATTGCTGCTCCTGGATAATTTGGTGGCAACTAATATGACTGTAGGGGAGTAACTAGGATTTATAGGGCCCCATAAAAAAATGAGATGGAGCACCAGCAACTAGTGAAATGAAACGGAAACAAGGTATAGATAATACGGCTATATGTCAGAGAACCCACAGAGTAGCACTAGATAGCAGGAAGCCACCAACTTGCTTTTCCCTACAAAAAGGCATAATGGGGTACAGATACATGGGGTACAGATACAATTACGAAAGTAGTTGCGGCAGAAATATGTAGCAAAATGTGCCATAGGATGGCCGTATGTGTGACTCAGTATCATGTAATAGGGAAAGTTTCACCATTTCCTGAGAGTTGAGTGGCAACTAATGTGGCTGCAAGGGTATAACTAGAATTCATAGGGCCCCATCGCAAAATGAGATGAGGCCTCAGCACCAAATGGTAGAAAATAGAAGCATCAGAAGCAGGGGCGTAACCGAAATCTCCTGGGCCCAATGCAGAATCTATAAAAAGGCCCCTGTTTACCATGTGCCTTTTATAATACTGGTGTTTTATGTGACAGAAGGTCCTTTGACTCCAGGGCCCCTGCATCCCCTATTGCTATGCCCCTGACCAGAAGCATTAATTAAAGGTATAAATAATAGCGCCATGTATCCGAGAGTCCACATAGTGCTGCTAGATTGCAGAAAGATATTAATCTGTTATTCCCTGCAACAGTTCTGCCATCAGAGCATTGTTAGCAGTATTCCTGCCAGGAGGGTCTAATCATATTTTTTTAATAAAAGTGGTTTGCTGATATAGTGCAAGATAGAAACTGGTAATGACTGGGGGGCCCAGATGCATCAGCTGTATGGGGCCCAAAACATTACTGATGGTAGCCCTACACTTGCTCTTAATATGCGGCCAAATGCGTGCCGCAATCACGGTATTTCATAGCTCAATCGTATTGTACGTGTGGAGGGAGAATTGACATGTCGCGCCACTGACAATGCATGTCTATGGGGCTGGCCCCTGGCCAGTCCCCTCGTGCTTTGGAATTACGCGCTGATCAGCACGTGGTTCCAAAACACCCGGTGTATTGCGGCGCATGTAAACCGTGTGAACACAGCCTAAGGGCTTGTCCCCGCGGCACGGGTTTTCAGCCGGATTTACAGACGGTTTTCGGATTTGAAAGCCGTCTGTAAACCGACCATCAACCTTTTACACGGAATTCTATGGAAAATCCCTGCAGCAGTCCCCACTGCGTGGATTTTCCGCCGGCGGTCCGATAAACATAGAACATGTTCATTCTTCCGCTCGGCTTTCAGGCAGAACATGAACATGTTGGTGCGAAGGGGGACCGATTGAAGCCACAAACCGTGGAGAACCGCCATTCCCATGCGTGCCAAAAACAGACCAAATACCGGTCGGGATTTCCGACAGGTATTTTTCCTTTGTCATGTAAAAAACATATCATCAAATGGTGTTTTAGACACTTTGTGCAACAGTTCTGAAAAGGGAGTGTTGCTTAGTTAGATGTGGTTGTGGTTTCACAGGAAACATGGCCTCGATGCAACATTTTACACCGGAATTGTGGCAAAATTCTTGTACAAGTCAACTTATAGTTTGTTTAAAAAGTCTAAAGATGCGGCAAATGCATCAAACAACATGAGCTGCTGTGATAATTATCGCTAGTTTTTACAGTATCTAAGTTTTCACAATGTAACTTATAGACATATATAGTAAATGTGCCCCAATGTCCACTCCAACCTCTAGGCCTCATGATCCCCTTAGCAGCTGCATTGGCTATAGCTTACTTGTCGACCCTCTCGATTCTTTTGGGACCTGTTTTTGGGTATGAAGATGTAGAAGGGGTGGGGTATATGCAATCTCCACTCAGTAAGTGGGCATTTATGGGGGGGGGGGTTCACGGTTGTTTTGGGGCGGATCAGGGATTTGCCAGGGGCAGAGCCAAGAGCTCTGGGATTTATATCTTAAAAAATAGACATGTATGGGTTAAAGTTACACCAATGAATATCTACTGCACAGTTAGGATATATTCACACGGTGTAATTGCGGGACGCATTTTGCCGTGTATTTGCACTTCAGTATGTTTGAAATGCGCCCCCCAATTATGGTAATTCATAGAGAGCTATGAATTACATTTCAAATAGTCTCCAAAAAAATGGGAATCTTGCAAGAGAACAGAGAGTGACTTTTGATCACTATAATTACTATTTTGCCAAAGGCAAACTTAAACTCTATCAGGTCTCTATCTATAAAACACTAAAATATAACTTTTATTATGTATAAGTCTTAACCTCTATACACACTATTTAAAAACCTGATTTCTAACCTCACCATTTAACCCTTTCTACTTCTGAAAGAAGAAATAGCTCCTTTTCTATTATCAAGTCTGGTGGAGCACCACCCATTAACAGGAAAGCCTTATATAAGCAGCAGTTTACTAGCTCTAGTAAGGGATCCCAAGCCTCCTACTTGGGCAGTCGTCCCTAATCTAATGGACACAAAACAAATAAGGCCCCCTTGTGACACCCTCTGGTTAAATGGTGAGGTTAGAAATCAGGTTTATAAATAGTTGTATAGAGGTAAAGAGTTATACATAATAAAAGTTACGTTTTAGTGTTTTGTAGATAGAGAACTGATGGAGTTTAAGTTTGCCTTTGGCAAAATAGTAAATATAATGAATTACGTTTGTCTCCCTGACAATCAATGCCCACGTATTGTACGCTGGGAGAGAAACGTGAGAGAGCGCGTACTTCTAAAATACCCCGTGTATTGCAGCACATATAGCATGCACCGTAAATAAGAACAGAAAAAAGTCAATATAAAAATCACAATATAAATCTCATATTTTATCATTTCAATAGGTTTTAAAATAACTTTATGCAAAACCTCAAAAGAGCCCATTGAAGGAATCATTGTCCTGAGTCATTCTTGTCCTTTCCTTTAAGTAAAAAGTCATTCATTCCCTTAAAGCAGGAAGAAAATCTGAACAATTGGCAGAACAAATTATATATGAATCTTTGTATCTATCAACTATGGAAGCTGCAGTGGTGCCCATGTTGTTCATTGCTCAGCTTTTCTAGAAACTGATATGGCTGAACTTTTTTTACAACATGTTAGAAGTAGACGAATTTACTGATGATAATTTTTTTTTTACCGGAAAATGTTCTGTATTTATGATAAAACACAAAAGGAGACATTCAAGGAAAGTATTTCAACTGTAGGGTTGCAGCAATCAAAAAGTACCAAAGAGTCCAAGGCAATGATTGCATTGTACCATAGCTCAAAAGCAAACACAGCTGTTTTTCCTTATCTGCTCCATAATGAGGCAGTAAGTGATCACATTGGCAGCACCTTGGACTCTTCTGTACTTCTGACTCTTTGAGTGGCCCAAAGTGGAACCCACCTCCAGGACAGAATCATTCGATGTGGTGCTCACGACACCCACCCAGGGTTAAAGCATTCATAATAGGCAACATAAGCCACATATCTGACTGGCTGTAAGATTTCATGTGCATGGCTACATTTTATGCTGCTGATATCATATATGCATGCCATTTTAATGGAGTATTCTTCTAAAATAAATAATTTATTAGCCGTATTAGTGTACAGAGCAAACTCCCAATCATTGTATGCAAGTGGGGGGGATGGGTAAGCAACACTTTAACTCTCTCTTTTAGGATTATCCCTGCTTTTTTGCCATTAAAACAAAACTTGTCAGGCGGTTTATGCTGCCCTGTCTGAGATCAGGGGATGATAGATGAAGAATGACTGAGGGCTGTGTTAGATACGTTTATAAAGCAGAGTAAATCCTGAGAGGACTCCTTAACAGACAGCAAGCGTCCTGATGACTCTGCCCACATACGACCATTGACTTCTGTACCTGTATTAGTGTACATGGAAAACTCTCAATCATTGTATGCTGGTGGGGGGATGGGTAAGCAACACTTTCACTTTCTCTTTTAGGATTATCCCTGCTTTTTTTTATTCTGTAATCCTGCTTCAAATTATATATCTTCTCTCTAAGGCTATACCTACAATTCACAAGGTCCTACAGCAAAATGAGTTGGGGCTCCACCACCTAATGACAATTGACTATTGCATAAGTAGCAATAATAATAATAATAATAAATAAGATCGCTATATATCAGGAAAACCACACAGTAGAGCTGGAGGGCTAAAAGCCACCAACTAATTGTTCCCTACAAAGAGTGAAGGCCTCAACCTCTGAGCCACATAGTAACTGCTATGGCTATAGTTATGCCCATACATTTCTCCCTCTATCAAGTGCTGCATTCAGGTAGAGAAGCATAAACCACTGAACAGGTTCATTTTAATCGCTAGTAGGTTTGTATTAGAGAACCACAAGGATTCCATCTGCTGTGCTGTTATCATGAGCCTTTAAGCCATTTACATTATCTGAAATGTGTAAATGAGGAAATCCAGAACCACCCCAGCTTTACTTCTTACCTTTGGACCCTGTCTGCCTGGGTATCCGGGCAATCCTGGTACACCGAGTTTGCCCTAATGTGAAATAAGAATAGAAAAAAGTCAATATAAAAATCACAATATAAATCTCATATTTTATCATTTCAATAGGTTCTAAAATAGCTTTATGCAAAACTCAAAAGAGCCCATTGAAATGAATCACTGTCCTGAGTCATTCTTGTCCTTTCCTTCAAGAAAAAAGTCATTCATATCCTTACAGCAGGAAGACCATCTGAACCTTAGCCATTGGCCAAAAACACTATTCCTGTGTGCTATCACAAGGAGTTTTTTACGTGTTTGATTTAGACACTAAGGTATTCACTTTATATGTTTGATGCAGACAAGAAAATGATGGCAGAAGAGATGGATTCAGAGGTGTAACGTGAAGCTCTCGGGGCCCCAATGCAAAAAGTTAAATCGGGCCCTCCAACTATTATGTGGTAATTATAAGACTGGTGTCTTCCTATGTGGCAGATAGGCTTTTTGGCCCCCTAAAGCTGCAGGACCCGGTATCAACTGCCACCTCTGCACCCCCTATAGCTACGCCTCTGAATATATTCATAACAGTAAGGTATATCAAGAAGGTTAGGTTCGTGGAAATTTTTAATAGGTTAAACATGGCTAAAAATGCTCCTTGACCACCAAACTGGAGGTAGGACATGTGCCCATAACATTCATCTAAGGCCCCGTTCACACTGCCAAAACCTCGTCGGGCGCAGGGCGTGGTCTCGGCGTGAGTGGGGCGTGGTTTGGGGCGTGGCTTGCGCCGAGGGTTTGCCCCCATGCAAATTAATAGCAGGGGGCAAACCGCACTGCGAGCCGCGGCCCAACCGCGCACCACACGCAGCACTCCCTATCAAGAATTGACAGGAGAGTTCTCCACATGTGCAGGTTTGGCTGCGGCCCAGAAGCCACGGCCAAACCCGCGGCGTGTGAATATTAACGCGGTTTCCCATAGGAAACCATGTTAATAACCTAGGCGCGATTTGGCCGCAGTTTTGGCCGCGGAAAACGCATAGGAACCCGCGGCCATAACCGCGGTCAAATCCGTCGTGTGAACAGGGCCTAAGTACCCCATGTGGTATTGTATGTGACAACGTGTTTTATAATATGTATAAACAGTATACAATTAGTACATAAAGTATAACTAGGCGGTTTCATCATTCTGCTGACTGTTATATGCCAATTATAACTTTATATTTTACTTTGCGATTGATATCACAAATGCCCCCATCTTCCCAGATGTTGGTGGTGATACACCCCCTGTAGGCCCTGCTCTACATTTTTTGTTTGTCCTTTGTCGTTATCAGCTAGAGCTACACTCCTAGCTTCAAGCTCGCTTACCTTTTCACCAGCAGGACCTGCAGACCCAGTGTCTCCAGTTGGACCATATCTTCATTTAGGGCCTTCCGGGCCAGCGTCTCCTCGTGGACCAAGATGACCAAATTCTCCCGGTGAGACACGAGGAGGAAAGGGGTAAGAAAAAACAGACGTGTTCCTCTCAGACCGGATGACGAGCGAAGATGCTAATATTTTAAACAAACTAAAATTTTAGAGATTTGATATATTCCTACTCTTCCATGTTGTAAACTATTTGACTGCCAAGGCCGAGAATGAAATAACGGAGGCATTCACCGAGTCAGGTTAATCATTTATTTATACAGTGAAAACAGAATTTATTTGAAATACTCACCCGGTCTCCTTTTAGTCCCATGTCACCTTTAAATCCTGGAAACCCATCTTCTCCCTAAAATGTAAGCAAATAAATGTCAGTAACACTGAATAAATTGTTTTCAGAAATTCTCCATATTTTATCAGGTGCAATGCAAAACTGTGATGTTCCACCAGACACAGTACTAGTGCTAGATAGCAGAAAGCACAAACTTGTTTTTCCCCACTAAAACGTACAATGTTTTTGCAACTGAGTGGGCCCCTTCAACTTCTGGGCCCCATAGCAGCTGCTATGGGTGCTACAGCTATAGTGACACCCATGACATATGCATTTACATAGTGCTCTGAAAAGGCAATGATAAGCAACACGGTAACTTATTGTAGAAACAGTACAACATTTCATCCATACTTAGCCATCCTAAGTATTATCAGTGCAGTGTTGATCCAGAAGAAGGAAAAACAACTCCTATTAGGCAGCAGCCACATTTTTGCGTTGCTGGGTTGATAACATAATTACAATTTGACTATCTATGTCTCAGTTGAGTTATTCTGGTTACAGACCTTCCAACTGTCCTTGACCTAGTGTGACAGTCCCAATCTTCATGTTCTATTTCAGTACCCTAGGACTATCGCCATGTTGCCAATGCAGCTAAAATCCCAACTTGGTTCTATGCTGTTTCAAAACAGTAAGTTAGGGGAGAAAGCCCACTGAACACTGTCCCATCCCCTTCCCTCACATCTGGCTGATTAACTTCTCCTTCTTATTGCCAGCCATTCTTATGACATGCTCCAGGCACAAGTCCTTGTGTCTTCACCTCAGAATGTGATATCAATGTGGTTGTAGGTTTGAGGCTATTTAAAGTATTGTAGAACTTGTTCATGCAGCCTCCCTTTTTGCCCTGGGGTTGCTTCTGCTTTGTCTATCAAACAAGCTTCTACGCTGCTTCCTGTCCATAATAGCCAAATATCCATCCTATGAGTTAGTAATGGCCTGGTGACTTTGTGGAATGTGTCTTCAGCCTTCATATCCAATCTATAAGGTTTAATTATACTGTCAGCCGAATAATTCATCATATTTTCTGTCTCTTAATCTAGGGTACATGTTTTTGGAAAGTAATAAATGTATACTTTCATTTGTATGGCACCCAACCATTCTGGATCTAGTGGGACAGGTTCAGTTTTCATGAGCTATCCTTATGTCCCATAGCATCTGCTATATGTCCTGCTGCTGTTGCTATGCAGGTCTGAGATCTATCCACATTGGATGAGGGTGGTGCCCAGTAGGGTTGTTTTTTTTTATACATGACAGTGCTTTGGTAGTGATTAGACTTAATTACAAAGTCAACATCAGGAGCAAAGAATCGCTTGACAGAATCCTCCTCCATGACCATCAAAATGTTCCGTCTGACAGGGCCACATCTCCAAATAACAAGACACACTAAGCTGCGCCAGTGTTGGACTGCGGTGCCTAAAGCCCAGCGGTGGGGTTGATTGTAGAGGCTGCCCCTAAAGATATGATGCCTGACTGGCCATACTGCACATGCCTTTTATTTTCTTCTTCTCTTTCTCTGCCTCCTTCATTCTGGATCTCACTCTTTATCTATCTGTCATCAGCACCCAGCCTGCCATGCCTAGAGGTCCACCGGTCATTTCCCATGCTACCGTGTGGATCAGTCTAAGCCCGGGCTAAACCACCTTGTCACAATCTTCTAGGGTCTGCATGCACCTATTGATTGGTATATATTGTACCAAAGAATCAATTGATGCATGCAAACCCTAGGAGATTGTGAGTAGGTGGGCTTAAGGTACCAAAGAATCAATAGGTGCATGCAAACCCTAGGAGATTGTGAGTAGGTGGGCTTAAGGTACCAAAGAATCAATTGATGCATGCAAACCCTAGAAGATTGTGAGTAGGTGGGCTTAAGGTACCAAAGAATAAATAGGTGCATGCAAAAGGGGCACATAACCAAATATAAAGACACAGTCAGTTATGCCAATGTTGGAGTGTTGGACTTGGGTGCCAAAGACCCAGCAGTGGAGTTGATTCTAGAGGCTCCCCCTACTGCTCAGTTCAAGCTTGGGCAAAACCCACCTGGTCACAATCTTCTAGGGTTTGCATGCACCTATTGATTGATAGATATTGTACCAAGGAATCAATTGATGCATGCAAACCCTAATAGATTTTGAGTAGGTGGGTTTAGCCCAGGCTTGAACTGATCCACATGGGAGTAAGGGAAATGGCATGGCAGGCTGGGTACTGATGATAGATAAAAAGTGAGAGCCAGAAAGAAAGAGGCAGAGAAAGAGAAGAAGACAATAAAAGACATGTGCAGTATGGCCAGTCATGCAAGATATCTGTATGGGGAGCCTCTAGAATCACCTCCACTGCTGGGTGTTTGGCACCCAAGTCCAACACTGGGTTAACTGACTGTGTCTTTTTATTTGGAGATGTGCCCCTTTTGCATGCATCTATTTATTCTTTGGTACATTAGGCCCACCTACTCACACTCTTCTAGGGTTTGCATGCATCAATTGATTCTTTGGTACAATATATATACCAATCAATAGGTGCATGCAAACCCTAGAAGATTGTGAGTAGGTGAGCCTAATGTACCAAAGAATCAATAGGTGCATGCAAGAGGGGCACATCTCCAAATAAAAAGACACAGTCAGTTAACCCAGTGTTGGAGTATTGGACTGGGATACCAAAGGCCCAGCAGTGGAATTGATTCTAGAGGCTCCCCCTACAGATATCATGCATGCACATACTGCACATGTCCATGTATATGGAATATATATTGAATTAATATATATATTATATAATTATATATATATATAATATAATATATATATATAATATATATATATATATACATATATATATATATATATATATACATATATAAATTGTGTATATATAGATATTGTGGTACATATTTATATATACATACTGTATACACAAAGTATACACAAACATACTTTCTTAACAATTCATCAGTTATTAGATAGATGTCCCTACTGGTATATCTGCCACTGGTCTTGTCGAAGAAATTCCTACATCACTCGCCACATATAAAGTGTCTTTATTACAATCAGTCATTGGAGTCATTAGCTCACATGACTGAATGCATGTGGGTAAAGCTTTCATCCCACATTTATTGTGAAAGGCAATCCTCCAATGATCTATAAACAGAAGGCATCTGAAAGGTCTATGATGAAGCGCGACTAATGACCTGGGCTTATAATTGAATGTCACAGATAATAACACATCTCAAGTAGTAAGTCCGTGCTTGCAGCTCCTAGGACAGTTATAATACTAATATAGAGAGGAAGCGCTGGCTGGATTATGGTGTGTTTGCTCACGTCTAATGATCACTTGTAGATGGATCAGTACAACAGTATATGGAGCACCTGCCACCCGCACGGAGCACATCTCTGGATTAAGTGTTATTAGCTTTGCTAACAAAGTAGAGCTTTGCAGTTTGTCTTGAATTACAGACGTGAAGTGTGAAGAGCCCAAAATTCCTCACGTCTCGGTGCAATCAGGCTTCAAAATATAACAAAATAAACTGAAGAGTGCTGACCAGGAAGGGCGGCGATAGCAAACCCTCACTGATAATTACTCAAGTATTATATAATCGCTTTTCGACTGGAAACGGGAGTAAAGATGGAAATAACACAGCGGAGAGTCTGTACGTGAAACCCTAACCCAGCAACCTCCAATCATAAAATGAATAAAAATGTAAATATTTCTGCCAGCTCGGCTCCTTATTCCTGTGATATGTAGCCGATCCATGCTTTAATTATTAAATCTATCCCGGTTATTTGGGGCCAAAATGCAACAACGCCCCAGAGGATATATTTTAGGAAAATACAGCTATGCCTGAAAGGTTTCACAGGCGTGTGAGCTGCAGAATGTTAAAATGTGCTGCATTCAATCAATGCACTTTCAGCAAAACACTTATAAATTCTTCAGCAGTATATAATGTACAGAGCGCTCTGTATTACAGATATCTGTGCCTTAAAGAAAAGAGTGTTAGGGCATCATGATCTGGAGAACGTAATGGGCCTGGAGCTTACTCTGTTGTTGTGTTAGATTTCATTTAGGCTATGTTCACACGGGGTAATTCCGGCGCGCATTTTGCGTCGTATTTGTGCTCTTATACGCGGTGAGATGCGCGCGAAATTACGGTAATCCACAGCTCTCATAGAGAACTGTAGATTACGCCTCCTCTCCCTGCTCATACAATACGATAGTATTGTACGTGCGGGGAGATAAGTGACATGTCAATTACTTGTGGCGAATACGCGCCGCGAGTAATGACTGTCAATGGGGCCAGTGGGCTGCCCCCCCGCCCGTGTCGCGGGAGTACGCGCCGATCATTGCGTAATTACGGGGCAAACTGTACACCTCACAATTACGCCGTGTGAACATAGCCAGAGCGAAAAGGTTGCAATAGCTGGACACTAGTGTTACCCTTCAGATTCAAGTCAATGTCCAACTCAAAATCACAGTGAATGGAGCTACCCTAATGAATTGGACTACCCTACATAATTTATCACAGACAAATACACCAGGTAGCCCCCTTAAAATGTAACTTTTTTATAATAATAAAATATATTACTATAATATTAAACTTGAAAAGAGAAATGGCCACATCCAATGCACTGTGAAATACATAAATAACCTACCAATATGGTCAGATTCAAAATTTGGTGCCTCCCAGCAGTACTAACAGTTCACTATTACTTTTGCGATTTCGTACATTCCAAAATGCTGGAGCATGGATAGCCATATCTCACCTTGCCCCTACCAATGTCCCTTTAAAGCTGTCCCTGAGTGGAGCATCCAAAAAAAAGGGCAACACTACAGGTCTTAATCAATTAAGCCCCGAGTAATGTCCCGACTTGTTAAAGGCCAGACATGTTTTATCAGATCTTTCGATCAGAATCGTCAGTGGGAGACCATCAGGGGATGTAAAAATTACTTATGTGGGACATTAAATAAGGGACAGATGTAATATCCTTATTAACCACCGAGCCCAATTTTTTATGTGATCGAATTGTTAAGTTATTGGATGTGGCCATTTTTCTTATTAAGTTTTATATTTTATTATATTATTAAAAGTTAAGTAATAAAGGGAATGATGTATCTTTCAATGTCAAATCCAACCGAAATCTAAGTAATGTGATTCAGGTGGTTGAAGTTGAATTTTCAAAAAAAAAATCAAAAATTCAACGCCGAACCCAAATTTGGGTTAGGACTAGTGTTAGGGTGTTTGGAGTTTTAGCGTCACTCTGGATCTTGCATTGTTAATCCTATTTTTCGGAACTTACATCCCTTCCATACATCGTCACTTTCTATGACATAGGGGCAATCTAGCAAAGAGACACTGCAGTGGGAGAGACACAAGGCCTGGAGCACTGCTTAAAGGTGAATTATCCACTAAAACAGTGTTTCTCAACTCCAGGCCTCACGCCCCACTAACAGGTCATGGTTTCAGGATCTCCCACAGAATGCACTGGCAGTAATTATATCACCTGTGCAGTACTGCGGAAGTCCTGAATACTTGACCTGTTGTTGGGTCTTGAGGACTGGAGTTGAGAAACACTGCCCTAAAACAGCCTAAAAATCTTAACCCTAATTTAGGGTTATGTTTGGCATTATGGATACTAAGGGGAATATCGCTCTTTGCGGACAGCACCATATAGGTGTGTGGAGATTTGAAATTTCCTTTTGCACTCCACTAGGCATCTGCATATCAGAAGGGATTATGGGAAAGGAGCTGAGAAGCTTGAGTGCCCTCTACTGGATGTAACAAATCTTCAATTTGCTTTTGACTCACTAAGTCTTTAGAAAGCAAAAGGGATATTGGCCAAGCCAGCATCACTCATCTGCATACAGCTGTTTCAGGGTTTTGACCTTCATCAGTGCAGAGCAGAGCGATACTGGCTGGCTGTGTGGGAGGCAATGAGTGGCTCAGAAAGGGGAATATCTCTCCATGCCGAGAGCAACATATAGGTGTGTGGAGATTGCCTTTTGCACTCCATTAGGCATCTTTATATCACAAGGCATTATGGGAAAGGAGCTGAGAAGCTCGAGCGCCCTCTAGGGATAGTGTTAGAGACAAAGATCACCAACAGGATAATTCAGTCTATATAATTTTGTTTGTATTCCAAAGTATTATCTTAAAAAACACACTGATTCCTCCACATGTAAGAATACAACATGTTATTATGCACCTTTTCTCCTTTGCCTCCCTTCAGTCCTCTGACACCATCGGCACCCTAAAACAAAAAGAGTGAAATATATTAACGTGTGGCCTTCAGCAGATTAACACATTACTAAGACAAGAAGAACAGAAATTGTCCAAGACGCATTCTTTTCCTGACTTATTTCTATGCTAAGATTTTCTTTACTATAGAAACCTGTTTTCTAACATCATGTTAGGTAATTATAATATAATGGAGGGGTCTCTGTTCATGGCTTCATATCTGAAGAAAGAAGGGCTACAGAGAGCATCTCCTGCACTGTGGGACCCAGTGTGTTTGACCTGTTGGTTCACATATCAGTTTATGATCTAAAGTTTAACATTAATGTTATGTATTCGATACATATGAACATGAATAAGTATTAGTAAATTAACTCTTTTTATGCTTTTGTCCTGAGCTGTTACATCATGAGGCAGCAAATTGTTTTCATTACCGCATCTCGAGACTTTATTTTCCTCCGATGCAGGCATATTAGGGATTGATTTTGGAAGGAGAGTTGTATTTTATAATGGTAAAATCTCAAGTTCCACATAATATATCTGAAAACATGTCATATATATATATTTTTATTTCTATCTATCTATCTATCCTATCAATATCTATCTATCTATCTATCTATCTATCTATCTATCTATCTATCTATCTATCTCATATTATCACCATCTATCCATCTACATATCTATTATTATCTATCTATCTATATCTATCTATCTATCTATCTATCAAATCTATATCTATCTATCTCATATCTATACACATGTATATAATATTGTATATTATATATATATACTATAATATATATATATATATTATATATATATATATATATATATATATATCTCAAGATTTTGGGGCTCTCTTATTTCTTTTTTTATTGTGGCAATAGAAAACGTATACAGTTTTTTTGTGTTTCGTTACCTTATACAAGTAAAATACTTCAAAAAAAATATTTGTTGTCATTCTGAGATCTGTAAGTTTTAATATCTCCATTTTAGGAGGGCTTGTGTTTTGCAGGAAAAAATAGCATTTTCATAGGTATGAGTTTGGTATTGTCTGATTGTTGGTATAATAAACTGCAATACTCCTGTACTGCAGTGTTATGTCTGTCAGCATAATAGATTTACTGATATAAACGAAAGCTATATGGTAAAAGAACGACATATGTTTTCTGGGTGTGGGAGGAGTGTGATAATTTTCAAAGAGACTAAGCTATAAAGGGAAGGTTTGGACTGACATATGCTATCCTTGATGGAAAGCACCGGGAAGGTGCAGGAAACGCTTTGGATTTAGCAATTTTTAATGTTATTTTAATTACCGTATATATTTTATAGCTGCTGGTACAGGAATAAACTGATGCTAAACTTATTGCAAGTGTGTCAAACACTTTTAAATGGAGAAGATCATCAGCGCCAATACCCTCTTTGTATGTTGGGATTTATCCCATCTCAAGTTTCAGGTTTACTGATATGGTAGACCTGAGTTCCTTCTTTAGGCCTCCATTTGTCATGACATTAATTGGCACCCCACAACCGCACTGTGTAGAGGAGCAACTTGCTGTCAAGTCCAACTTCGCTACATCCACAGGGCCATCTTTTCCATTGGACACACTAGGCAGTTGCCTGGGAGCCCCACAAGTATAGGGGCCCCAAGTGATCTATCTATGTCCCAGGAATACAAGAAACTGGATGCCTTGGTTGGCTTTACTTATTTAACTGTTTGTGTGTTGTTAGGATGTGCAAACAGTTAAAAACCATGGTGAAGAAGGGAGCAAGAGGCTCCCTGCCATGCTCAATAGTCTTGTAGGCTGCAGGCTGCTGGTGTCTAGACATAAGTGGCTTGATAATATAGGTGTGCTTTGGGGGGATTGCGGCATGGCCAAGTGTGATGTCATGTGTTTGGCAGGACCCACTGCAGTGCTATGCCTGGGGGCCCATAATTCTGTTAAGACAACTCGGTACATCCACATATTAGTTCCTGACCGTTTGAACAGGGTGTGAGTTGTAGGTTACTGCTTGTACCTGCTGCTGATAATTCAGGCCCAGCTTCTAAACCCAGGTCATCTTGGTGTGGTGCATGTAAGGCAATTGTATAAGTATTTTCCAAAAGCATCATACATTTAGTATCGTGACCCTGATTGAAAACGTATTTTGGAATGATTCAGCAATAATAGTAATTATCATAATAATTTTTAGAATTAGTCATTATGAAAAAGAAACAGGTTTTTGAGAAAGACGAGGTTCTTGTCTCAAGATCCATAGCAAACATAATAAACTCTGAGATCAGGATATAAGAAGTGCATAAGCGGCAAATACTGTAGATTGTTTCCCAACACTCATACATTTAGAATGGAGCCCGGCTCAGCAGCCACCTTATGCTGCTGAACACATTTCCATCTCACGTACATTACATGTGCTGACCATTGATTTCATTGAGGAGCGGGTGATTTCCCCTGTGGTAGCACTGCAGGTAAATTGAACATTTGCCGCTGGATTTTCTATTACAGCTGATCACTGAGAGTCCCAGCAGTGTCATTAGCTTATTATCAAGGGACCTTTCCAACAAAAAGGGGATTGCCCAAAGCTGAGAACCGTTTTACTACACTGCGACTTTAGCTTATCATATATTGCACGAGGTGGCTATGGACATGCCAAATAAGTGTGCTAATGTGAATATTCTTTGTGACTACGCTCGAATTGAGGAAAGATTAACAAAATGATGACCACAGCAGACACAGTCACAGTCATAGTTTATCTATGGCTGGTGACGATTTGGAAAGTGAAGCTGCCTGGTAGGTGTTCACATTAGAATAGACCTTAAACCATTGAAAAAAAATATCTTAAAAGAGAATAGGAATAATAACAATACAAGATATGTAAAGAAAAAAAATCAATAGAAAAACAAAGAAAAAATATAAATAAATAAAGAAGTAAATAAATTAAAAAATCGATAGCTTAGGTCTGGTTCACATCTGGGTTGGAGGATCCATTCAGAATCTCCATCACAAAGGTGGAACCCAACCCGTTCTAGAATGGACTACAGTGGTGCCCGTTGGGTTTCTGTCATGGTGTCTGTCATTTTAACAGAAAAAATATTGCACTATGCTGGGCTATTTTTTCTGTCATTCCCTACAGATCTGTGACAGCACCTCCAACAGATGTGAGCCAGGCCTTAGTTGTTCAGATTGTTTCTACATGCTATCAACACAATTGGTTTCATTACTATCTGAGGGTTATAGTTCTTACTGAAAAAGGGAACCCTACATCTGGCCACATACATGAGAATTAAGTCAACCAAACCCATGGATTTGGAGGAAACTTGTCAACTACCTTTGGTCTAAGGAGAACACCCAACTCTCCTTCAATGGCAGATGTTGGATGATAGGGCAGTCGGATGCCTAATCTTTTTATTTTCAGGGGAGATAAACCCCCAAATGTGTCTGGAAGGAGCTCATTCCCCTTTACTCTTTTATAACACATGGAGGCTCAACCAAAGTGTATAATTGTACATGTATGTGTAAGGTAGAATTGGGAAAAATAGGTGTTGGCCAAACAAGCGTTCAGCCAACAATAATCTGAAGTGTATGGCCTGCTTGACACACAGCTGTTATTATTACATTAACGGTTATAGGTAACCTACCTTGACACCACGAGGTCCAGGATAACCAATAGGACCCTGGGGACCAGTTGGACCCTAGAAATAAGAAAACACATTGTTACTAAAGCAGAAAATGTAAATGTGAAAGAAGATAACATTTGCAAATAGAAAACAAAAGAAACATTCATCTATCTAGGTAACAAATAATAAAAAAAATCACTGTGTTTCTTAAATCTTTGTTTCACTACAATGATTAGCTTTCAAAATGTAGGGACAGGTATTGACGACTTTTTCTAAATACATTTGTCTTTTGATTTTATCCGCTGAGTGTACACGTTTCTCTGGTTATGTCCCTTCCTGATTAGACAGAAAGCAGGGAATGATGTCACCATGGCTGGACGGAAGAGTCCTTGTCTCTAACAAGATTAGATTCATTAATTAGTGAAAAGCACTTGTATTCACTCCTCAGAGCTCTGTAGCTTTTGTTTACTGAAGATTAAATCTCCTGAACTTATTACAGTGTAACAGCTCAGCTTGTTACAGAGGAGCTAAATATGCTAATCACTGATATAGAGCCACCCAGAGCTTGACCAGGAAGTGTGAGTCTGAAGCTGCCTGTGACTGTGTGAAACACAATGGTGAGAAAATAACTTTAACAGAATCGTATCGACTATGAAGAATACATTTATCTAGGGCAAGAATAACATTGCCTGCTGAGCTACTCTTGCTGTAACCTTACCTCTCTACCAAAACATAAATTTGATGGACCAATTGTCCAAGCAAAATCCACACAGAGGAAATGCGGCGGCGGGGAACCTGACTCCTCAAAATATATTCAATCCTTTTAGGACATGTACAAAAAAATATATCGAATTTGTAGACAGGGATACACAACCTGCAGCCTAGAGGGGGAGTCACATATGGCCCTCATGCCATTCTCTGTGACCTCCAACCATCAGAACATAGAAATGCTTGTTTTGCCTGGTGGCTCATCATGTAGTCCACTGGGTGGTCATACTGTGATAATGGAGTCCTTTGGCCTGGGAATGAGTAGATGTGATGGAAAGGGTCATGGATCTCTCTTCAATGTAGTTTATGGATGCTATGATAAGTTAGGCCCTTTCTGCAGCTTTCATATTCTACACTGGAGAAAGCCACATGACTGTATGGTCTCCTGGGACGCCAAATGGTGCAGAATGGGAAAGTAACTTCTCTTAATAGGAGGGAGGCAATGGAAGCTGCATCTACAGATGTAGCAAGTAGTAAAATGGTAATATCAAGGCTTTCCATGTTATCTGTTTTAGGATCACAACAAAAGTCATTGAAAAGCATTGAAAAAGTTGGAAATGGATATGAATAAAATTTAACTTTTACTACCATACACTTAAAACAGCAATTGGGATACAAGGGGGAACAAGGGTCATTGTAGGGTTAGGTTATATGGGGTGGGGCTGCCCTTATTGGGGTGATTTCCCTGCATTGTTAAGCAGGGTATAGAATAGTTATAGAACAGGTTTTGAAGTATCTTGGATTAACAAAGTGGAGACACATCATAGAAAAAACGTAGGAGCCAACTGGATTAAGAAACTACTGTACTTATTCTACTGTATGGAAGGAGAGTTTTGTATCCAATTTTTTCTTATTTTTATGTAAAAATTGCTGTTTTAAGTGATTAAAAGAAAAAGTTAAGTTGTACACATGTCCCTTCCCATTGATTTGCTGTATTTCTTGGTGGATTTATTTATGCCATTAAATGGAATTTGTGGGGTCCTGTTGTCACGTACTCGGTTGATAATCTTTAGTGTTATGGTATTATACTGCATTCTCTTTCAACTTTATCTTTGCTATATCTGTGTGAGACCTTTATGGCATGTGCTTTTGATAACCCACAAATGTCTTGGATACTATAGTAATAAAACTGTAAGCTTTATTGCAGCCCTTGGAAGTGGATTAACATGACAATAAGGCCCTGGGATAAAAAAAAAAAAAAGTTTGTGTACCCCAAATCTAGAATCTAATGGTCCAAATGTCATACCCTTACTTTACCAGGACCTGACCCCACTGGAAGTAGATCTTGGATGACATGTATGATTTGTGGCGCTCAGACGCCATATTTTTTTTTATGCGTTTGTAGCCTAGAACGTGCCTGAATTTATGAACCTGTTCTACTGTGGGTTATAGATTTAGTGCATTCTAGCTACAAAACGACACTTCTGGCTCAGGTAAACCACCTTTAAAGTGCTCTACCTGTTCCAGCAGTAATGCACCTGGAATTGCCATACTGAAGCTATAAATGTGTAGCTTCGTACGGTTGTAGTGCGCCCCACCTCCAGCAAGCCCCCCGATCTCAGGCGCATTACAAAGTGCCGCGTGCGCTCTATAATGCACCTGATTAAGAATATAGTGTACGGTGCTGGCGTTTTGGGGCAGAAAAGACGCCGGACTACTGGCGCAGCCCCGTACATACATGTCACCCCTTGTGCCTACAGCAACAGAAGTAAAGGATCGTGAAGACACAATGTAAGGTAAGTGATTTCATTAATTAATATACAATCAGTATCACCGGCTTATGTGCCGAAAATTTAAATCCGGACTTTTTTGCTGCTTCTTAAGCCAAGTCAATTAGAGCAGCAGGTGCTGTTACCTCGAGACAAGGGGTTTTCAGCATTTTCCCTTCCAAAGACCAAGTTACTTCTGTAAATGCTGGCAATTACTTATCGAGAGGAAACATTTACAGCTGCATTGTTGCTAATAGCAACTGTTAAAAGTAGTTTGCAAAATGAATGTGAATGTCTAAGTGTGCGCTCGTAGCTGCTAATGGTGGAGCTGCAAAGAGCCATAACCGTGCAGAAGAAAAAATAAACTTAATATATATATATGTTTCCTGCTGCGCCTTTCCTGGGATTCTTTATGACTCTCTGGTTTTAAAAAAAGTCCCTTGAACTGCTTCTGTGAAAAGTCATGATTGCAGAGCCACATCCTGAAAATGTTAGTGCAGACTTTGCATTCATTTTTTTTTTTTCTTACCTTAGTAATTTAACCACAAAAGGCAATGGGATAAAAAGATAGCTGTAGGGTGCGCAGGAAAAATTTACAACCTAGCTGTCTCTATACAATTACATAGTTACATAGTACGGTTGAAAAAAAGACGTGTCCATCAAGTTCAACCAAGGATGGGGAAAATGTGGGTGAAGGGAGGGAAACAAGGATTTTAAGCCCAGCCTTCCCACTGGATAATGCCCTAGAACCCACATGGCAAGAACCAGTCTGCTCCAGTGGAGACCTCAGTTCTGACCCCAGAGCCGCCGACAGCCAGGATCCAGAATTTTACATGGCTACATACGCATTAATATTCTTTAGTTCCAGATGGTTATCTAAGCCTTTCTTGAAACTGTCTACAGTTCCTGCTGTGATCAGCTCCTCAGGCGGCTATTCCACAGATTCACAGTTCTTACAGTGAAGAACGCTCTTCTCCTCTGGAGATTAGATCCTTTTCTCTCCAGCTGAAGGGAATGTCCTCTTGTCTTTTGAGTGGGCTTTACCTGCAATAATTTTTCCCCATATTTTTTGTAGGGACCATTTATATATTTATATAAATTAATCATGTCCTCCCCCGAAGCCGTCTTTTCTCAAGACTAAGTAAGTTCAATTCTACTAACCTCTCCTCATAACTAAGATGCTCCATTCCCCTTATAAGTTTGGTTGCTCGTCTTTGCACTCTCTCTAGCTCCATTACATCTCTTCTGTAAACTGGAGCCCAGAACTGAACAGCATATTCTATTAGAATCTCTTCAAAAGGGCTACCCCCATTATAGGGGCACATTTATTAAGGCAATTGCAGCATAATGGTCTCCAGGCTTGACATCACATTTATTATGTGTTTTATGCACTTCGGTAACAGGATGTGTTACATAGACAGGGGCAGAGCTTAGCATGCAAAATTGGGCACCAATCTTTTGCCATAATTAATGAGATAAAGTAAGCCAACTAATAGAAGGTGTAGACAGTCTAAGCAGGCACCAGAATTATCAACACTATGACACATTTGGCACATTTTAAGACTATCTGGAACAGGCCAGTGCCCCAGTCTACCATGGGAGGAGGCCCCACATGACTCTGGACCTATGGGGAGAGAACGCATCACCGGGGACAGCGCTAAGGAGGCCGGTGGTTCCAGTGAAGCAGAGTGGGCAACATTTGCACAAAAAGGAAGCTAGTGAAAAGTCCCTCCCACTCCCAATAACATGTTAACTTTGGAATGTTTTCTGTGTATTCTTGTTGTAAGGTTTGGTGGGAATTTTGGTTGTGTTTTTCCATTTTGTGGTGTATGTAAGATTTGTGGTTAAGTCATGGCGGGGTTGCGGTTTGGAGGTCCTTGGAGTTGGTGGAAAAATTGGCGGGGTGGTTAATCCTGGTGATGACAGACTGTTTTTTGATAATATTTGTTTGGTCGGGTGAAGGTGGTGAGCTTATACAGGGTAGGGCTCTTGTGAGCCATTGTTTGAGTAAATTAGACATTTCTTTGGCTTATGGTGCCTTTGAGCCTATGGTTAGGGGTAATATGGTTACGTTATTCATTCAATGGACGCCACATCTCTGTATGCTCAAGGACCACCTCTACATGGTATGACTGGCTATTGTAAGGGTATGTTCACACGATGTACTGCAGCGCGTACAGTACGCGCCGCAGTACATTGTGTGTTTTGGGAGCCCGCCAGCCCCACTGAAATTCATTACTCATGGCACGTCACTTATCTCCCCGGGAGAGGAGGTATAATCCGTAGTTCTCTATGAGAACTATGGATTACCATAATTTTTGCGCGCATCTCGCCCATATTGGAGCACAAATACGTGGCTAAATGCACGCTGAAATTATGCCATGTGAGCATACCCTAAGAAAGTATGTTTATATATAAATGGTTAATTTTTATTTGTTAAATGTTTGTTAATAAACATGGCCGTTGTAGACAATTAGATCTATGAGTCAGGGTTTTTCTTGAATAGTGGTGGAAATGAGTGGAGATGGGAGGTGGAGGGTTTATTGTGGGACTTAGGAGAGGTTTTTTCCAAGGGTAGACCAGGACCGAGGGTTCTGGATTATGGGAACACCTCCATGATGCCAGGGTCAAGTCTAGGTTTACACTGTCTTAGTATTAGAGAGTATGGATACATCTGTCCCATAGTCCTTTGGAGAGGGGCTCCACTTGATACACACAATGTACTCTAAATAGGGTGCATTCTAATGAGTGTCATTTAAAAGAGGTCTTATGTTTTTTCAGTCTTGCATGCCGTCAAAAACCATGTGTTTTTCATGAGTTATTGCAAGTTCTTATGATGCATTCTTCCCATCAAAATCAGGTGATTCTTCACATGATCGGCAATGTGTAAAATGGCAACAAAATACATAAAAAAAGCCCAACACATATGCACACATGCGTTTTTTGGTGCATAAGAAAAATAATAGAGGTTTATGGGGATAAAAATGCAACAAATGGCCTGAACTAAACACCACACCTTTGTCATGCTTTGTTTTGAAGAAACTGCAACTGACCAAAAAACACACCCAAACAGACAACAAAAAAAATACAGCTACTGGAGAAAAAAAAAAAGCATAAAAATGCCTGCAAGATGTTTGTGCAAAAATGCAGTGAGTGACAGAAGCCTTAGGCTATGTCTACGCAGCATGGAATTATCACCGGGTTTTCGGTGGATTCAGTATTTAGAATTGTCGAAGTAGTGTTCAACCTAACAGAGACAGCAATTAAAGATTCGTGCTGTAGTCTACACAACACACATTTTTCACGATCGGTTTTAAAATCCGGCGGATTTTAAAACCTGTTAGATAATGCGACCGGATTTGCCGTCGGCCCCGCAAATTGAATGTACGGGACAGACGGCAAATCCAAAAACTGACCACGATTTTAGCGCAAACCTACGCCAAGAACTGTGGTCCAGCAGTGTTAAAATGGCGTCAGAATATGGATGATATTCTAACAGATGTTGTGTAGACGTAGCCTAATTGTATCCTGACTAATATTTAGATAATATTTAGTTAATTGTATCGCATTGTTATCTTTCACATGTTACAGATACAAGAATTTTAGGTGTTTGGCTGCAGAGTTTTATATGCATCTGTCTTGTAAAAGAAAATGACTTTTGTGTGTTCTTGATCAATCAATGATCAACAGATCAATGAAGAACATTCGTTTGAGAAATAACACGGATGGAAGCTGCCTATGTAGAAGCTGAACATAAGCATTGCACTGAGAAATCATTAAAGATTGACGTGATATAGACAGCAGGCATTCATCATTGACTACTGTACGTAACCAAGATTTATACTTATGCCAGGACGAGCTGGAAGATGTCCTTATATCACAGTGTATATAATTCCCTGGTAGTCTTTCTTCTAAAATCTTGCTTTGCCTTTTTTTGCACTATCTATAATTTGTAAGTGAATGGTATTCCACATCTAGAAGCTGGCATGTTATATGACCCAATACATAAGCAGGTGCTATTTTCAGATGCGACAAACATGGTCCAGCCTCTTGGCTTGTGCTGATGCTATGTTGACCAAATGCAAATTATGAATCAAAGAACTTAGCATCATTCACTAACTTATCCCTAAACTGTTATGAATACTCTATGGGTTTATCTATGAGATGGTGACCACAGGTGGAAAGGTAGAACCAAGACTGTAGTCTCAGCCTCTGCTGCCCTAGACACTAGAGTACTAGAGCACCTATCCTGAAGGTGCCACATGTGGACAAAACATGGCCATCTGTTGGGTAAAGGGTACACAGTTTTTAGTGGTGCTACAAATTATTATGGTTATTGGCCACCATGTGCCCCCTTTTTTTGGTTTGTGGCTGCCCTATGCTTTTTTGTACATTCGGCAGCTATCAGGACATGGAGGAGGGGGGCTTCAAGCTGGTACTGACTGGCAACCTAACAAAGACAGATTCAAGGAACACAAGTTCCCACCAATATCAGTTAATGGACCAATCAAGGTATTTTTATTCTTTACTTCATTAGAAATTGTTTCTAGGTACACTGTAATGCCAGTTACTTTGCTTGCCTGCAGCTCAATACAGGATTTCTCACTGCTGCCATTGGGTCATGTGACTTGCAGTCTGAGTTGCTGAAACACACATCATGGATTTGCCAACAAAATAAAATTGATGTGGAAAGGTTGCTAATTAAATAATAAACAATTTTGTTTTAGCTGCTCCTTTAGTGATTCATTGTGTACATCTTGTCTCCAGTGGATACAACCATTGATGAGAGCTTCTCAGTCCTGGCCGCACATGCTCAGATATCACCTCTCCTCTCAGGAAGCTACTGTCAATCTCTTCCCTGCTTGGTAATCACACACACTCACTGCTTAGTGAGTGTTCAACCCCATGTGCTGTCATTCTACTCCTGTCCTTTGTACTCCTTAATAACTGGTCAAGCAGTCCACATAAAAAGAAAAAAAGAAGCCTCAATAAGGTATGAGACAAAAAAAAAACATGTTTGGTTCTTGCAGGGATTTGAACCTAGGACCCCCATGTTGAAAGGCAGAAGTGCTAACCCTCAGCCACACTGCAGATACTCACAGTTCTTTACATAAACAGATCTTTGTTTGACTAGAGTGAGCACACTGAGGGGAAAGGCATGGTGATGTGAAGCCTGATGGGTCAAGATATGCAGTACAAATATACAATTCAATCACACATATCCACTTTTGAACACAGTGAAAGCTGAAGCAGGAAAAACAAGGCATGAAATGTCTTCATGGCAAAAACCCCTTTAATCTCTCTGTGGGAGATTTAAAGTCAGTTTCATAGGAAAGCATAAAGGGACTGACTTCCTGTCAGCATTAAAAGCACAGTGTATTTTAGCCAACCAGAGTGCAGGTCATAAGTGACCTTACAGAGACTGTTGCATCAGCCAGATATCCTGTATTCATCTGCAGGTAGGCAAAATTACTATCACTGCTATGCACCTAAAAGTAATTTCTAATGAACTAATGAGGGGAGGAGTGGGGTGGAGAGGACCCGGAGTAGTTCTTTAAATTCTGTTGCTGTGTGACAGATGGCAGTGGAGGGGCAGTCTGAGCAAATGGCATCAGACATGAAGATGCATATAAAGCAAGAATATGTAATTAAATTCCTCCCTGCGGAAAAAATTACATTTCGTTAACATTCAAGGATTTGGCTCCATTTGTTTGGGCCAATGTAGAATGGACTGCTTATGCTATATTTTTATAGAAACTGTGAAAAAGTATGCCACCTTTGCTGGTACAGATTTTTTAAAAACGTGACGTGCAAGCTCCTGTTCATCATTGCTAAAAATGCATGGCTGAGGACGGTCACTGTGTTGAAAAATATTGTTGTTGTAGTTCAGAATGTTCTCTATCAAGTAATGTTATTATGCTCTTTGTAGTTATTTGTAGTTATCTTTTGTAGTTTCCATGTAACCAAACAGGAGGCATTAGTTTCAGAACGACCCTTGCACATCTTCACAATACTAAAAAAAAACAAAAATTTTTTTGTGGAACTTACCACTGTTCCCTTTTCTCCAGGTGGTCCTTCTTTTCCAGGGTGACCCTAAAAAAGCAAAGAGGTAAATTAAATTTCAAAGTATTCTTCCTTTTCTAATGAAACCTATAATTAGGTTAAGTCCACACAACAATATGAAAATGGCGTGCAAAATCCGACGGCATTTTCACATTGCAGGACTGCGGCGCACCAGCATTTTTTTGTGCGTTTTTGCGCAAAAAAACAGAGGTCAGATTTCGGGTTCCCAGCAGCCCAGTACATTAGGGCTACAGAGATCTGATGGCGGTCCCGCGAACTATGCAACATGTTCTATATTCGATGGGACGGTTTTAGTTTTTAGAGACCCTCAGTAAAAAATCCATGCTGTGTAGGCTACAGCACAGTTTTTTTATTGCTCTACTACTAAATCCACCGAAAATCTGACCCAAGTTTAAGATAAAGTCAATGGCCAAGGAGATACTGAAGAGCTGGCTGTCTTTGGATACCTCTGGACTTGTGTCCCACTACTCCCGATCTCTTCAGTTGCTCCTTGACCTTTGGCGATCTCAAAGCCCTTTTATCACCTCCTTTTTTCAGCCGTGACATATATCTGCCATCTTCTACTTACTCCTAATTTACCTATTTGGATTACTTTATTTAGATGTCACTTGACAAAGGCACATTCATTGTCCGACTAGTGTTCTTAGGGCCCACAGGTGGAGCTGACTCAAGGGGCCCACCAGTTGAGCTGTTTCTTGGCCCACTGGTGGAGTTTATGTTAGGGCCCCTTCCTACAGCTACTGTAAATGACTGTACCTGCCTCCTATACCCTACATCTTGCTTTTTGCCTCTGTTTCTCTGCTTTTTTGCCTCTTCTGAGAATGTATATGCAGTTAGAAAACAACTCCAGGTCTACCATGCTCAGGGCCCACCGTGGGTTTCCCCTACTCCCCTGTGGGCCAGTCAAGTCTGGGCACATTGCTGAAACGTCGACTTGATTTGACATCTGTCATCTGATATCCTAGATAATTATGTTCTTGGCATTTATTAGACAATTTGTACCTGTGCAGTAATCAATATACCCTATCATTTTTGCTTGACACACTTCCTTGTAATTACCTCTAAAATAAAAAACTTTAATATCATTATTATAATATACCGGTATGCCGTGGAATTATCTTAAAGTGGTTGTCTCACTACAAGGTTTGCTTTTTATGTTAAAGATCTTGCAAAAACAAGTCACTTTGCAATATATGTCCATTAACAGTGTCCTACCTATTCTGCGATATCCCCTCTTGTATGGGCTGCAACAGCTCCTCAGGTAACTATAGCTGTCTGATCTCTCCTGATAGGCTGCCAGCACTGGTTGCTATAGCTACAGACCTGTTCAATCTCTCCTGATCGGCTGCAAACACTGGTTGCTATAGCTACAGACCTGTTCACTCTCTCATGATAAGCTGCCAGCACTGGTTGCTATAACTACAGACCTGGCTTCTACTGCAGTCTAGTGGAAGCCAGTAAACATGCCCCTGAATTCAAAATGAAACCAAGAAAACTGGACTGAGATAAGATGAATCAATGTAGTGAGACAAACCCTTTAAACTTGATTTTTTGGGGGTTTATCTTGCCCTTTCATCACTCGAGGACCAAAATCTATCCCTTTATTCTGGTATGTGTAACAATTATTTATATATTGAAAATCCAACCCAAAACCTGTGCTGAGTAGACATAGCCTTACAGACAAATAGTCTGTAAAGATCTAAAGGAGGTGTCAAGTTTGCAGAGCTTGGAGTCAAATAAAGATCTGTTCATATATCTCCGCGAGGGTCGTTAAAGGGGTTGTCTCACTACATTGATTTATCTTACCTCAGTCCTGTTTTCTTGGTTTCAGTTTGGATTCAGAGGCATGTTTACCGGCTTCTACTAGGCTGCAGTAGAAACCAGGTCTGTAGCTATAGCAACCAGTGCTGGCAGCCTATCAGGATAGACAAAACAGGTCTGTAGCTATAGCGACCTGAGGAACTGATGCAGCCCATACAAGAAGGGAGATCTAGGAATAGGTAGGACATTGTTAATGGACACATATTGCAAAGTGACTTGTTTTTGCAAGATCTTTAACATAAAAAGCAGCAATCCTTGTAGTGAGACAACCCCTTTAAGGGAAAAGCAAAAAAAAAACATGTACGAACCAACATTGAGAGCAGGCGTTTTAGATGAGTCGTAATAAAGTAATGTGCTGTAGACTGCTTGGGTCTGACACAAACGGAATCCATATAAAAGGATGTAATTGGGCATGAGTCACAAAAGGTCAATAAAATATTCATTCATTTCTGGGCCTTGTTTCTTATTGTCATTTGATTACTAACTGGCACTAAAAAATAAAGCGAAGCCGTAATGATGAAAAGTGAAAAGCAAATTATGGTAATGCAGCCAAAACGTGCCTGAGTAAAGGCCTCGGCTGCACCCGGACGTGAGCGCTGCATATTTCATGTCTGTATTTATTTACTAGGCAGTAATATTGATATATAATCAGCATTAATTACATGCACTTTAACGTGGCTCCTTAGAATTGACAAATGTTTCTATAAATTACAATTTCGGAACCCTTATCTGAAATGGAGGTAGTTTTACGAGATAATTACTGCAGTTACTGAATATCTGCTATTACTTTGCCTGTAGTGATATTTAACGCACGTACAGACTATTTGTTGTGACGTTAAGTAAACTGAATGCTAAATCTGCTAAATTATTCATTCGGATATAGGTGAGGAGCCGTGATTCTTCTGTTTTAGGCCCTGTTCATATAGTAGAATAACATTACTGTAGGCACAAATTGCCTGGGACCAAAAGTTTGCAGGACGTGGGTGCCGAAGCATCCAGGGCCGCCCTTGGATCACCCAACAATGCACCAGAGCTTCTCCAAACCGGTTGGTGTAACACACTTGGGGATGGGGTTCACATAGTCCACATACATCCCTTTGCTGGAAGGTAAAGACCACCATTAATGCTTTGGCAGCCACAGGTTTTGCAGGCCTGACCTAAACCATTAAAGTTTTTGTTTTCACCATGATGTAAAATCCCCAGCGCTGGCCGTTGCAGCGAGCCAACATGCATGTGAAAAAGCAAGGCAGTGCTTGTGGCCGTCCTCCTCATTCAGTTCTATGCAGTGTCGGATTGGTGTGCCTAGGGCCCACAGGTTGAGTTGATTCTAGGGGCCCACCAGTTGAACTGTTTCAGGGCCTACCCTACAGCTACTGTAAATGACTGTACATGCCTCCTATACTCTGCCTCTCTTTTTCTGCTTTTCTGCCTCTCCTGAGGATGTATATGCAGTTAAAAACAACTCCAGTTCTACCATGGTCAGGGGCGGACCGGGGGTTTCCCCTATTCCCCTGTGGGCCAGTCGGAACCTAGTTCTATGGGACCTTCCTTATCTGCACTACACGTATCTGCATTAATGGCACCCTTTTGTATTGCCTTATCTATATGCAATTATAATACCAGCAACCAACTCCTCATGCATAGAAGGTGCGTGAGTGGTTGTCTTATCAGTATTTTTACATTTCTGCAGACTCCCCATGTATTATACTGTGGCTTTTCTGCATACTGGTGTAAACAGGTATCAATTCAATGTGCAGTTTTTTATAATCTAATTGTCCCCCTAGTGGAGGGGTGTGTGAGCTATTGCTCAGCAATTATCTGCACCTGTTTATATTTCCCAAGTAGCATAGGGCCGTGTGTTGCCTCCTACTGGGTTCAGTCTCTAATCTAGCCATTGACCTGAGAGTATGGCCTTTGCTGTGTTTTTGAGTAAAAAAAAGTCTCATTTTTCTATGATTTTTCTGCCTTTCCACATTCCAGAATATTTAATACACGTACATTAGATAATTGTTTGATTTTTTTTTTAGCACATACATAATAAATAAAAAAAATATAAAGTAGACAAATCCCATTAACACATTTTCCAGGTCCAGCGAGGTTCCCAGCATGGGATCATTGTCACCAATGGTTAACATAAGGGCTGGTTCACACAGCTTATTCAAGCCGTATTGCGGGCGGAATCCGTCCCGCAATTACGGCTTGAATAAGGGGCCCCATAGACTTTCATTATCCACGGCGCGTATCCCACCGGGATAATGAACATGTTAATTTCTCCCCGCCCGGTGAATTCGCCCAGCGGGGAGGAGAGACGGAATCCATAGTTCTCTATGAGAACTGTGGATTACCGTAATGGCTGGGACAGATTCCAGCTGTACTGAAGCGCAGTACGGCGTGCAATACGGCTGGAATCCATGACCAAAATAAGCCGTGTGAACGGCCCTTAACAGCGATGCTGCGGCAGTAGCCATGCCAGACATGTAATGTCACTGAATTAATCCTTAAAAAACAATTTAGGGTTAGGGCTAGAGAAAAAATTTCAGTTGAACACACGTTGTTAATACTAATCCTAATCTAATTTTTATCCTACTAACCCTAACACTAGTCTGGATTTACCTTTCCATGTAAAAAAAACAGTAAGGGGGTGTTCACACAGCGTTTCTTAGATGTGTGTTTGGATTTGTGTTTCGGACCCTAAACGGACCCAAACCCGCATCTAACAATGTGCAGTGTGATTTCCATTGCTTTCAATGCAAAACACGCATCGGCGTTCAGATGAGTCATCGCCAATGCGTGTTGTACATGCGTGATTCTGATGCATCTTTCGGATCCAAGCAAAGAATTGTCATGTCATTTCTTGATCCGTTTGACGCAGCAGACGCCCTATTTAAAACTACAGGGTGCGGTCCTGCTGCAGCAAAAATGCATCCAAACACACAGTGCACTTTGGGAACATGCTTGGATATGTTTGATGCAGCGTTTTTCAATCTGTTTTTTGGATTGTAAAACTGATTGAAAAATGCAGTATGAACATACCCTAAGGGTACGTTCACACGGCTGATTTTGATGCTGCTTTCGTAGCGGTTTTCTGAGCGTTTCCGCTCCCAAACCAGCATCAAAACCTCGCCTGAAACACGGTTCTTTAGAAGAGGTTTTAGATGCATGTTTTTGGACAAGGTTTTGGACGAGGTTTTGAACGAGGTTTTCAACGGTGATTTCACCCATACAAATTAATAGCCAGGTCAAAAAACGCACAGAAATAAAACCATTCCCAAAACGCGTCAAAAGAAGCGCTGAGAAACGCGCCTAAAACACGCTTCAAGAATTGACACACGCTTCTTTTACAGCGCCCAAAACAGCTTCCAAAGAAGCGCGTAAAAACCTTGTCGTGTGTGAACTACAGTGCTGTTTTACACAGGAATCAATTAAATGAACTGAGGGAGTTTTGGATGCTGTTTTGGGTGTAGAAACGCTCTGAAAACTGCATCCAAAACAGTGTCCAAATACCATAAGCCGTGTGAACATCCCCTAAGTGCTGGCTACCCTCAATGATGACTGCACACAGGATCACATCATTTTCTTTACTTACTGGGGGTCCGTCAGCTCCAGGTACTCCGGGCAGACCAGGCTTTCCTTGTGGTCCCTGTACACACAAGACACAAATTAGAATAATGTATGCGCGGCACAGACACAGAACACAGTTAATTGAAGAAAATGCATCAAACGCTCATTAGACGCTAGATGTGTTGTATAATTGGACATCTCAGTGTCTCCTCTTCCATAAGACAGTCTCTGAAGTAATATGCAGTTATGGAGCAATTAATAAGGAATCCTGACACAAGGCTGCTCCGGCCCAGAATCCTGCTTTCATCATAAGACGGAGCGGCTACAAAGCTGCAGGACGGAGCCTTTGTCTCATTTATGAAGATGACCTGAATCCTGTTCAAATGATTGTGCTACTTTCTGTGCCAAACTTTGTAGAGTTTGTCGCACTTTGCAATCCGACAGTGCCATATGGAAACCAAACTATCTGGGATCCTAGATGTATTTATACACTAAAAGCAAAGTATGTTAGATGTAGCAGTGCAAAAGTTCTAACTAGCTCAAAGAAGTAGCGTTGCTTATTAGGGTGAGGCACCATGTAGGTGTATGGAGACTTACACGCCATGGTTGCTCCACAGAAATCTGAATATCTTCTAATATGCTCAAGGGAAAAGAGTTAGGACTCAGCAGTGTCACCTATTGGATGTAGCATTCCTCAGGTCACAGCCTCTAACCCAGCCAAACAATTTTGTACCCTGCACTGATAAGGGGCAAACACCCAGAAACAGCTGTCTGGAGATAAGTATCTGGTTTGACTGTGCTCCCAGTCATAATGCAAGGCTCAGAAAATCGGATGTGATTTAAGGAACACTCAATCCAATAAGTGGTGCTGCAGAGTTCTAACTCTTTTCCCTTCAGTTTATTTAAATATATTTAAATTTAAAATTAAATTTTTTTTTTTCAGGGTATTCGCAGTACATTATATGGTACTGTCAGTGGAACCATTAAAATAACATCTTGTTTTGCAAAAAAAAAAAATAACCCTCATATGTCTATTTAGACAAAAGAATTAAAAAATTACAGCTCTTGGAAGATGTGAGGAAAAGTGGCCGCAACGCAACAGAAATCGCGGTGGCAAGAAGGGGGTTAAGGTGTATATTGGTACATAAAGTGAATAAAAGATGCATCAATATACAGATCAAAAAACATTGTGTAAACCTGACCTATGGGGCACAAGGAGCGGATTTGCTGTGGAAATCTTCTGCAGAAAATGCACAGGTAAATTTTCGTGTAAAAATCGGCAATTTCATGGCAGATTTTACTCCATTTAAGTGAATGGGGTGAAATCTGCAGTAAATCCACAAAAGAATTTGACAAGCTGCAGATTTACAAATCTGAACAGTAGATCCATTTCCATATAACAAATTTACACGGGCAAATGTCTGTGGAGAATCTGCAGCAAATCAATCTTGTGTGCATTTATCTTTTAGGTCACAGACACGGCTCCTATGATGACCGCTGCTTCTGTCCAACTATATGAAAGCTATGACTATAATCTGCACAAAATTCATAATTTCCAGAAATCATAACATAGAGGAATTTCCACATTCTCAGGTATTTTCATCAATGCTCCATACAGTATAAATCATCTAACTCTTTGTTCTAGAATGCCTCTTTTGTATCGGTACTTTGCACTGGTTTTGACACTTTGGGTGACATGTATGATCGGATTTTTCACCCTTTTCTGGCGTAAAATGCTCTAAAGTGAGCGGCTATGATGTGTAATGTGCCTAATGAATGTGTTTAAAGGGCAAAAAAAACACATGGAAATCTCCAAAGAAGCATTTTATGCTATCTACAATATATGAAAAAACTTTGAGATTCTTGGTCCGCATGTTTTTGGCCAAAAAATGCTCAAGCCACCCCCGGCTTACAACGGGATGGCAGTTGGGTGGTCCTACTCTATATTATCTCTCACCTGGGTCAACTTCAGACCTCTCACTGTGCCAAACGGCCTCCAAAATACAGAGAGAAAAATAAAAAAGCACCAACCTTTCAGAGCCTAGTGCATTGATATAACAGCCTGTGGAGGTGGGCGGGTGCAGGAAACCAAAATGGAGTTTGGCACAGTGAGAGGTCTGAAGTTGACCCAGGTGAGAGATAATATAGAGTAGGACCACCCAACTGAGATCCTGTTGTAAGCCGGGGGTGGATAGAGCATTTTTTGTCAAAAAACATGCGGACCAAGAATCTCAAAGTATTTCATATATTGTAGATAGCTTAAACTGCTTCTTTGGAGATTCCTATGTGTTTTTTTTGCCCTTTTTGCAGTGGTGTGCCACTGGTATTGGACTGTGTGCATATGTATATGTGCTGCAGCCATGCCAGGGGCACCCAGGTTCACAGTGTTTTTTTCAAAAATGTTTTTCTGTGCGGAACTATACGTTGTATTTGGCACATATTTGCTTTAAAACTATATAATGAGAAGTAGATACCTCCATTTTGGTTTCCTGCACCCGCCCACCTCCACAGGCTGTTATATCAATGCACTAGGCTTTGAAAGGTTGGTGCTTTTTTTATTTTTCTCTCTGCATTTTGGAGGCCGTTTGGCACAGTGAGAGGTCTGAAGTCGACCCAGGTGAGAGATAATATAGAGTAGGACCACCCAACTGAGATCCCGTTGTAAGCCGGGGGTGGCTTGAGCATTTTTTTGGCCAAAAACATGCGGACCAAGAATCTCAAAGTTTTTTCATAATGAATGTGTTAGGCGCATTGTTCGTAAGACTTGACACTTTCTAATGCGCCTAACATGAGGGGTGTTCTGGGGGCGTCACACCACACTCGTAAGATTAGACACATCTATGAATGTGGTTCGGCAAAACTAGGCGCACTACTGCTCGGACAGGCAGAGCTATCTCAATGTGATCTGCCTGAGGAGTCGAAGTGAAGCTAGATTTGCTGAAAAAAATGTCCCTTATTTCTCAACTTCCACCAGTACAATAATAAAAAGTTATTTATGATAATTATCAAACTGTATATAATTAAATTATTTCAGTAGAATAAAAAATTTTATCAAATAAAATTAATATAAAAATATATAATATCCCAAAAATATAAAAATATCTCTTATAAAATGTATTTAAAATGAATAGAATCAAACTAATGTTACATTAAATAACCCACTGATGATGTTGTTCAGATTTTTTAATTGTTACTACATTAAATTTGAAATTTATTTTCCTGCTCTCACCCTTTATTCTACATACAGCAAGAGCCAGCACAGCATAGGTATTGCTGGGACCTGTGGTCCACCAAGCAGGATCAGTCCCATAGTTTCTAGTCACTGACATGCTATTCTAATGACTTTTCTTTTATTTCCAGCCTATATATAGCCTTTATACATGTTTGGGGCACCTAAGTTCCATAATACGGCAAACACACAGGCGAGGGGCGAGGAACTTTAGACTCCATTTATAATTGCACAAAAAACACTTTCATACATTCAGAGGCATTATACACTGAAAAACAGATGAGAGAATGAACTTCGATGCACCTGGTTCCATTCATGTCTCCCTTAGTGTATAAATACATCTAGAATCCCAGATAGTTTGTTACATACAGTGCTGTGAGATTGCAAAGTGCTACAAACTCTGCAAAGTTTTGCACATAAAGCAGCACAGTCATTTGAACATGATTCAGGTCATCTTCATATATGATTCAAAGGCTCGGTCCTGCATCTTTGTAGCCGCTCTGTCTCATGATGAAAGCATGAATATTCTCTTATTTCCAGCCTATCTATAGCCTTTATACATGTTTGGTGCATTACTAATGCACCTATGTTCCGTAATGCGCCAAACACATAGACGAGGCGCGGGGAACTTTAGACACTATTTATAATTACACAAAAACCACTTTCATACATTCAGGTGCATTATACACTGAAAAATAGATGCAAAAATGAACTTTGATGGTCCTAGTTTCATACATTTCTTCCCTTGTACTATCTACACAATTGTTCTCCACTATAAGTAAATACCCTGTTTCCCCGAAAATAAGACAGTGTCTTATATTAATTTTTGCTCCTAAAGACGAGCTAAGGCTTCTTTTTAGGAGATGTTTTTTTATTCTATGAACAATAATTCACATTTACTGTTGAACAAAACATCAACATGCATTAATATACTGTAGTGATTTCATCACAAACATCAGCATAAGCCGCAAAACTCTGAATTGCATAACTAAAAATTCACTATGTCTTATTTTCGGGGGTGTCTTATTTTCGGGGAAACAGGGTATCAGTTTTCAGTTTGGTCCTTCAACCAAGAATTAAGCAGAGGAAAGGTTACCTTGTCACCAGGAGGACCGATCGGGCCTTGTGGACCAGGGAGACCCTGTGAAGAAAGAAACCCATTAGATCTCAGGAGTCATTCATCACTGTGAGCTGAGAACAGACCTGCGCTTCATCACATGGCCGCATTCCTGAGCTCTGCAGCCAGGACGCACATGTACAATCCCTCATTCTTCTCAGCGCTCACTGCTCAGGCCTGGTCAGAGAGAAGGTGCTGTTGTGTGCACTGGGGGCAGATTCCACCTCTGAGCGATCCTCTTACTTGTTAATACAAACTCTGTCTGTTTCCAGTTTTCAACATCTTGCACCATTGGTTTTACAAGTCGATGAAAAGTTTAGGATTCTGATAAAAAAACTTCATAAACTACTTGTGACTGTTCCAATGCAGAAGCACATTGAGGCCTCCTGTGGCTGCCGTGTGCTGGAGATGGGTAGAATTGAGTCGGAAATATTTGCAAACTATGAAGAAGCTTTGGTGCCCATTCACATACAGATGTAGCAAAGTTTATTTGGCAGTGATATCTTACTGCACTGGGTTATCCGATCTTAGATCACAAAAGAAGTCATTGAAAAGCATTGAACGAGTTCAGATAACTTTCTGGGCCGCACTATTTTAGCACGTTCATTGCCAGGTTAAAGTTTATTCCACTTTTTTTTATTTTAATTATAAAGGGGTTGCCTGCTAATTTTTTTAATTATCATTTTTTTATTAAAAGTGTTTTCTCACTACAAAGATTGGCTTTCAACATGAAGGGACAGTTAAATGAAGACTTTTTTTTACTAAATAAATTGCTCTTCTGATTTTACCTTATTCAGGAGATAAGAGATTTCAACTGCTCTGAGTACACCCAAGTTTCTATGGTTACCTGACCATAACCTTATCTGATGGGAGCAGGGGCAATAGATTTTAATCTAGTCATGAGATAAGAGACATTTTATCAGCTCTCTGAGTGCACACAGGCTTCTATGGTAACCTGCATACCAGATGGACGTCTGTTATCTGATTAGCTGAGAGAGCCGAGATCAGGGATTGCTGTTACCACAAGGAAGGTGTGAGCTCCTAGCAAGCTAATTATATCTAACAAGTTTAGCTTCACGAAACAAAAGGTACAAGTGCTGTGAGGACTGAAAAGGATGGCTTTATCTGTAATCTTTTTCGAGATAACATCTCCTGGCTGCCTAGAAGTTGAATATGCTAATCTCTGACATAAAACCACCCACAGCTTGAGGAGACAGCCGCAAATTAAGCCGTGAGAACATACCCTAAAAACCACAAGAAATACATATTCACCTTTGCACTCACCACTTCAAGCACTGAAACTACAGGTGCTAGCTCCATAACTACAGTAGACAACCAGTGGCTTCATCGGTCATGTTCCCTTCACACCACCACTCAGAAATGAACGGCTCATAAGCGGCGACATATATGGCAAGTGACCAATTAAGCCACTGGTTGGCCGCCTAGGTTATGAAATTTTTCAGCAACAGGAAGTAAGCAGGAAAATGCATAGAGCTCTGACAGCTCAGCGCTGAAATGGGGGTGAGTGCAAAGGTGGGTTTTTTGGGGTTTTCTAGATAGAAGTAGCTTAAATAATTAAGAAAAGGCAGTTGGAAAACCCCTTAGCTACATTGGTTTAAGCAATCTGGCCAAACCCAACATTTTCAAAATCAGACTTTTTAATTTACTTTGGGCATCGGGCAGCGGCTTAGTCCTAACTCCACATTCAGAACACAAGCTCGCTCACATGTGTGTGGAGAGGAGGAATAGCTGTCTGCTAAGTGAGCATTTGGCCAACAGATTTCAGAGGTGTATGGTTAGCCTATTAAAATGGCTACTGCCAGTGGCAGACTGAAGGTCATGGGGGCTCCCAGCCACTAAATGAGTCCCTGGTCGGCGTCTTGAGACTTGTTGTACTTGGTTTGAGTTAAGAAACTGCATTTGAGGAGCACATCAATGTTATAGCTGAGCCTGGGGCTGTGGTCCTTCACTGACCCATTGCCTGAACGTTCTGTCTACCTCTGGCTACAGCATTCACATCTCACCTAGTCTTATTGTTTATTTCTGTCCTTCTTTCAATGAAAATTCCTATGATTTGTGTGAAGCCACATCCATACTATAGTACTGCACTTCCTTCTAGGTCATTTTGTAGGCCTTCTGCTTATGATAGTATGGCCACCAACCAGGCCAGGAACCATAATTATAATTATTTATAAACCTACTAATGAATTTGCCTCTTTAATTGGTCGAACACTGACTTACCTTATCACTACCGATAGATGGCTCTGAAGAGACAGCACTCTTCTTTCTTGAGGAAAGGTCATTTGCATACATTTTTCCCCATGAAGAATTGCCTGTAAGTCTTTAGCTGTATCTCCTTAATGAGAACTAGTAACCCCCAGAATCAATATCTATGCAGTATATGAGTATAACACCATCTTTATATAGCACATACCTGTGGTCCTGGAATTCCTTGTTGTCCTGCTGGTCCAGGTTCACCTTGAGGTCCCTAAAATGCAAAAATGTTAATTAAATGATTGTTCATTTCATATTTAAATGAACATAAGGCAATAACCATCTTAAAGTATCAAACTATAGGCTTATTAGTAATTGTGAGCTAATCTATATATTTTACTCTCTAAATGAATCATAGTGCTTAAAAGTATCCAATGGTCATATAGTGGTTAGGACTACTGCCCATGGCCCACCAGTGAAATTGATTCTTGGGGCCCACCAATGGAGTTAATATTTGGGGCCTACCAGTGGAGTAGATACTTTGGGCCCAACAGTGGAGTTTATTTTTGGGGTCCAGCAGTGGAGTTGATTCTTGGGGCCCACCAGTGAAATTGATTCTTGGGGCCCACCAGTGAAATTAATTCTTGGGGCCCGCCAGTGAAGTCAATTCTTGGGGCCCACCAGTGAAGTTGGTTTGTGGTGCCCAACAATGGAGTTAATTTTTGGGGCTCACCAGTGGAGTTGATTCTTGGGGCCCAACAGTGGAGTTTATTCTTGTGGTCCACATGTGGAGTTGATTTTTGGTGCCCACCAATGGAGTTAATTTTTTGGGGTCCAGCAGTGGAGTTGATTCTTGGGGCCCACCAGTGAAATTGATTCTTGGGGCCCACCAGTGAAATTAATTCTTGGGGCCCGCCAATGGAGTTAATATTTGGGGCCTACCAGTGGAGTAGATACTTTGGGCCCAACAGTGGAGTTTATTTTTGGGGTCCAGCAGTGGAGTTGATTCTTGGGGCCCACCAGTGAAATTGATTCTTGGGCCCACCAGTGAAATTGATTCTTGGGGCCCGCCAGTGAAGTCGATTCTTGGGGTCCACCAGTGAAGTTGGTTCTTGGTGCCCACCAATGGAGTTAATATTTGGGGCTCACCAGTGGAGTAGATATTTGGGGTCCACCAGTGGAGTTTATTCTTGTGGTCCACATGTGGAGTTGATTTTTGGTGCCCACCAATGGAGTTAATTACAATGGAGTTAATCTGTGTATGCACCAAGCCTTAAACAAGCCAGATTATATTTAAAATGAATTGGTCCTTTAGAAAATAAATATACAACTAAGAAGTCAAAATGGGGAGATGCCGACCTATAGAACTCCATCAGTGCTGCACAGCGCAACAACATGGAAACACCAATGACTACCCCGAAGAAGATAGCGCCAATTACATGCAAACAAAGGGAGGCAAAAATACCAAAGAACAGCAGAAAAGGATAGACGAATGAAACAGGGATAACAATAGGAGGACGGAAAGGTAGAAAATAGCAGCAGAAACATATCTATTTTATCTATCTCTATCTGCATCTATCTATTTATTTATCTAAAAAAAGAGATTGCAGCACTCCAAAATATTTTCACATTATTCAAAATGTTTTATTCCATTGTGTCAAAATGTGCAATATTTAGGCCTGGTTCACACGGCTTATTGCCGGCGTAATTGCGGGGACGGATTTCGATCCGCAATTACGCCGGCAGCCGTGCAGCGGGGCGGGGGGCCGGCAGCTCGCCGGCCCCATAGACTGTCATTATCTATGACGCGTACGCGCCGTAAATAATTAACATGTTCTCTATGAGAACTGTGGATTACCGTAGTTACTGGGACGGATTGAAGCCGTACTGCAGCGCAAATACGGCGCCCAGTACGGCTCCAATCAGTTCCATTTTAAGCCGTGTGAACGAGGCCTAAAACTCTCTCTCAGACCCTATTTATCTATCTATCTATCTATCTATCTATCTATCTATCCATCTATCTATCTCATATCTATCTATCCATCCATCCCATATCTATCTATCTATCTATCTATCTATCTATCCATCCCATATCTATCTATTCCTATCTATCTATATCTATCTATCTATCTATATCTATCTATCTATACCATATCTATCTATCTATCTATCTATCTATCTATCTATCTATCCCATATCTATCTATCTATCTATCTATCTATCCCATATCTATCTATCCCGTATCTATCTATCTATCTATCCATTAATTTCATATCTATCTATCTATCCATTAATTTCATATGTATGTATCTATCTCACATCTATTTATCTATGCAGATCACTTTTCAGTCTAAGATGATTCACTTTCAGCCACTTTGAGCAGACGATGGCTGTGAATTCACCACTGAGCAGTTAATGTCTCATTATATGGTAGCAGAGGCTTTGGCCTGACTGCATCATTCTCTGCCCTGTCTCCCTTCCTACTGTACTGTATTTACCTTCTACTTGTGCTAAGGAGGAACAACAACAACTTGACGAGAAAAATCTTGGGCTTAATCCATCACTTGTGCCGCATGAAATCATTTCATCATCATTATGAAGAGCAGCAGTGATAAGGCCGGCGTCTACTTGTCAGTAATCAGGAGCCAATATTGTAAGCTTTATTCTGAGTAGGTCTTAATCAGTTTCCATTAAGAGTTCTATTAGGAGGAATAGCGACTCCCTTGCTCATCATTTTGGGCCACTTATGGGGTTACCTGTTTTTGGCCTCCAGTTCTAATGGAGGCATTATCTATGGCATGACAGAAGTATATTCAATATGGCTTCCATCTAAAGGCCTTGCTATGCATCATACACATTGGTATGTTATGTACGTACAGCATGGGGCACATGTATGAAAACTGTCTTATACTAGACAGTCGTACGTCTCCTTAGGTAGCATTCGTCAACATGTGTGAAAGTATCTCACAGCACTTTATAAATGTGCCCAAAAAAATGCACCAAAAAAGTCTCTCAAAAAGTGTCTGCGCCAAAATTTGTCTCCACCTCACCAGTTTGAAATTAGCACAGATTAGTAGACACTTTTAACGACACATTTTGTCCAGCGCCATTCATACATGTGTCTAATATTTTAATTGTGTCTAATATTTTGAATTGGCGCGGACAAAAGTGTTGAGGATGTTGGACTTGTGGACGTTTTTGCCGCACAACCTTTCATACATATGTTGGATAGGGCCAATGACAGTTTTTTTGTCATCACGACAAATAACTGGCACAACCCATTTCATACATCTCCCCCAATGTATTTTGGTCAGAAGACATTACACACTAAATATCATTGAAAACATACATACCATGTTTCCTTTGGGTCCTGGAGGTCCATCAACGCCAGCAACCCCCTAATAAACAAGACACCAAAGGTCATGCCATGTGTTAGCTGAACATGATAATGACACAAAATGATTACATGTGAAATAAAATGTGTATTCATAAGATCCTTAGTGCTCCTATTCTTCTTGATGACTTGGGTGGAGGTTCATGAGCAAAAATAGGGCCATGGCTAGAAAAGTGGGGTGTCCCCTATGGCTGTTCATAAAGAACATGGCATCATAAGACAGTAATACATATTCCTGATCATAAAGAAGGCCACATCATAAGCTTACCAGAACTTTTCAACCCATAAAATAAAATCTTCTATAAAAGAGAATTATGGCTAAAAAGTCTTCAAATTACCTCAAAGCTCTTCTTGGTCAACCCTTAGACTAGAAGGCTTTTAAGGGTATTTCGGGATATATCAGGTTCTTACTTTAAGTTCTTCTTTTATTGGTACTTTATATCTTATATACATATTAAAAAGGAAGCTACAGTTGTCATATACTTACGTGTTGACCTGGGGGACCAGGAGGACCTCTTGGTCCCAACAATCCTCGTTCACCCTGGAAAAAAACATCATTACCTCAGTCATGCTCTGTGAATATTATCGTAAAATCCCAATAAAGGGCTAATACCTTAGGCACCATGTTTCAGTAGTTATTCCTTTTTGTACTAGTTTTTAATAAATCTTAATTAACCTAATTTTTTATGGCTTTAAAAGGTTCCTGATCTTTCTTTTGACTTATTAAAGGGTTGTTTCCACTATTCACTTTGATGGCATATCAATATCCAAACAGACCGCTCATCTGTATTTGGAACTCCCATATAACTAAATGGAGAGTCCATCACAAGTACAACCAGCTCTTCATTCTTAGTTGAGACATTTGGGGGTGTTGCTCCCAGAGGTGGGCTCCGCACCTATCACACTTTGATATCATATCCTATTGATATGCCACCATGGTGTGAGATGGGAACATCCCTTCAATAAAGGGCTAATTTAACCTGAACAGAAAGAGCAGGTAAATATGGTAACTAGTTTGCATATACAGATGTATCTACTCTTACATTTCATTAAGCTCTCTAGTTATCACCACAGAAATTCAATACATTATTGCAATATACTAGCAAATTCATATCGCAACCACTGGGTGGCCACATATAGGCACCTATGGCATAAACCACTCCCGACAGAGTAGTGCAAAATCAAAGCTGGTTATCTTTAATCACTTATCTTGGGATATGTTGAGTCCAGAGGAAAGGTAAGAAAGAATACATCTAAATTATCACTAAAACCCCTTATTATTTGTATGTACTGTAGATCTACTAGCCAGAATTGACAATTCTACTATACATTACAACTATTGTATGTTATAATAGTCTTGCTTTGGAGGAGAACATTGAGCATCATTAAGATGGTGACTTAAAGGTGTTGCCTCACTACATGGATTCATCTCAGTCCTGAAGTTAGGTCTGTAGCTACAGCAACCAGTGCAGGCAACCTATCAGGATAGATTAAACAGGTCTGTAGCTATAGCGACCTGAGGAGCTGATGCAGCCCATACAAGAGGGGATATCTAGGAATAGGTAGGACACTGTTAATGGACATATATTGTAAAGTGACTTATTTTTGCAAGATCTTTAACATAAAAAGCAATTCTTGTAGTGAGACAACCCCTTTAAGGTAAATGTATAGGTGAAGGCTAAATAGGTTTTGCTGATATGCAGTGATTCTCTATTGCTCAATAGGCAGAAGAGTCCATAAGATATTGAAAATGCAGCCTAGTCAACAGGTTTTTGCAGGAGATATTGCAGGCCCTCTGGCATGGTAGAGGTTACACAGCAATGATTCCTCAGTCTGGGACAATGCAGCATGTTATGCGCATGGTGAAATTGTACAGATATAAAGTGAGAGCTCTGTATACAACAGATTAACGTGTCACTCACAGGTTCACCGGGCAGCCCTCTGGGTCCAACCTCTCCATCTTCTCCCTGTTACACAAAAGAAAAAGCTGTTTCTCCTGTTATTTACACACACGGCACGTAAAGTGGGACAAGCAACCAATGTGTTTGTGTTTGTCGAATTAAAAAATATATGTGATGTTGTGTAACCCTTCCCGTGATGGACAGAAAAGGCTAATTGTCGAAAGTCAAGGAAAGAACTGAATGCAAATGTGCCTGCAGTGCAGAAGATATTATAGCAGGATTATTAGCTAGTACCATAGTTGCAATGTCAAGCTTGTGGTGAGATAAGTGTATCAGGTCTCCAAAAGTAAGGACATTGGCCAGAAGATGCGTAATTGTGGGAATGTATGTGTTATAGTAGTTTTTGCAAAATAAAAAAAAAGAAAAAAATTGTGCCAGTCATCCCGGCTTATCTTCTAATTCCCAAATAGTGTCCACTCTAGAGGCATTCTACCTAAACTAATTTGTCATACAAGGAATATTCTAGATATCTGCTCAATTTTGTATGCAAATAATATCATCCTTTGTCCATAGGAAGTTCAAAGTGGATGTTTGGTCTGGAAGAAAGTGAAGACCCCCACTCCAGACCTTTCTATTAGCCCAAGGTGGAGAGCAGCTACCAAGAGCAGCTCCTCCTGTGGAACACTGAACTCATTCATATACTACACAGACCGACCATTGATTTCAGTGGACAGAGTGTAATGTTTCATTTACTCAGCAATCAGCTTGTCATTAGGGGACTTGTTTTTTAACAGGGATCTCACAAAACCTTAGCGTCCCAGTAAAGGGTTGGTCTCATCAAAACAACCCCTGTCCATAACCCCTATAAGATCATATAGAAGTCAGAGAGGCAGTCGCCTACTCTATTAGCCAGAATAAAAAGACAATGAATAAAAGCAGCTCCCATTCTGGTGGACTTAAAGGGGTTTTGCTAACTCGTAAAATCCTTTCTGAGGCCCAGAGGCGTAACTTGAAGCTCTGTGGTTCGAGTGCAAAATATGAAATGGGTCCTCCAGCTACCATGTGCCACTTACAATGCTGGTATCCCCTTATGTGGCAGGAGGGCTTTATGGCCCCTCAGGTTGCAGGGCCCAGTAGCAACTGATACCTCTGCACCCCCTGTAGCTACACCTCTGCTGAGGCCAGATCATAGCTCATAGCTTTATATGGGCATTTCAAATAAAGCCAAATGACTGTGCTCAGATATATTCAGAACTCCTATAGACATGAATGAACAAGAGCTGCACAACATTGGCCATCTCCGAGGACAACTTTTGTCTTGCCTTGCACAATTCTCTTCATTTCTATAGATGTTCTGAATATAGCCAAATGACTGATCATGTATATTCAGGACTACTGTAGACATTAATGGGGGAGATCTGCCCTAGAGCAGCCATGTCCCCATTCTCTGAGGCCAGCACTAGGAGCTGGCCTTAGGAAAGATTTTATGAGATGGCAATTGCCTTTAAGTAGTCCTTGGGTTACATGGCTACAATAAAAGAAATGCTTGAGTGGAGCTTTCCCCGGTAAAATCAGGTGCTCGCATGGTAGTGCTGTTCAATTACTGCTTTGTTTGGTTCCACACTGGATTGACTGGACATGCGAAAAAAATTCATATTTAGGATGTCCAAAAACCTAATTTTTTATCTAACCTTTTCCCTACCCTAACCGTGAGGGTAAGTTAAGGTTAAGGTTTTTTTTAAGGGGTTAACTTACTGTTTGCAGTGCTCTGGTGGCACTCCCGATGTGGTATCACTTCCAGTGAGACCTCGTGGTCCCAGTCATCCAATGTCCTTTCTCCAATGTCCTTAACACAGCATAGGAGCAACACTGCATCAGGAGTGTCATGGAACAGTAAACTAAGCCTTAAAATCCCGTAAAAAATACTAACCCCAATTTAGGGCTAGCGTCAATTTTTTTGTGATTTTTGTCAAAATTTGATTCAAGCCGATCATAATAGAAATAATTGGATTTGGTTCAACTTTGAAATTGACCTCAATTAGAGATGCAACACAGGTCAGGTAACTGATCACCATAGTAGTCACATCCTGAATGTGGGTTTCTCTGCTGTGACAACCCCTTTAGCTTAAAGGGGATTAATAGCCCTATGTATTTTAGTTTATTTATTTTACAACTTTCTAATACAATTTGGGTTCAAATTCCTAAAAATGATCTCTGCTTGCTGTCAGCGCATAGAAATATATTTGGTTACTTCCTGAGGATGGAACCCGCTCTGTTCCTGTCCAAGTGACTTTCTTTGTATCTTCATTTACCGCAGAACAACATTTATATGATGTTGTATCAATAGATCAATTAACTATAACAAAGCTCCTGGACATAGTTTGTGGAATTTACAGTTCCAAATTCCTATATAGTAAACCATTCTGCACCAAGTCTCATCTATGCATTGTTCAAGTCATATAGTATAACTTCAAGGACATACAATTTGCAAACGCCCCTAATAGCAGACATCCATCACTGTTGCTCAATTATTCAGAACCTGTAGCCGGCCGTTTGTTAATGTGCGCCGAGAACTTTAGTTATCAGTAACGTAACAGATACGGCTGGAGGACACTACCTTAAATCATCTGTTACTAGAGTTTATAGTAGAAACTAGAACACTTTATGACTGGGGTATAATATTAAAGCCTATGTCTTGATTCTTGCAGCCTTTGGAGGTCAGATCTACTTGAGTTTTTATTTTTTCGTAAAAGGCATGTAAAAAACAAGCAAAAAAACTTTCCATGGACACAAACAGAAGTTACCTCTTTAGGGACACAGTTTTTCCATGAGGAGAGTACCATAAAAGTGCAGACTGTGTCGCACTGGGTTGCGTAGGCCCAACAGTTGAGCTGTTTCTGGGCCCACCAGTGGAGTTTATATTAGGACCACCTATACTACTAAAAAATACTGTAGATCCTCAAACTCTCCCTCTGTTTTTTTTGCCTCTTTTTCTATGCTTTTTTGCCTCCTCTGAGGATGTATATTCAGTTAAATACCAACACCAGGTTTACCATGCTCGGGGGGCCATCGGGGGGTTTCCCCTATTCCCCTGAGGGCCAGTCCGAGCCTGCTTACAGACCATGCAGTGCTCCCTGGGAAATACAATATGTAAATAAGTTCCAGGTAAGAGAGCTAGGTCTCTATTGCCAAACAGCTGTCTGCAAATGGAAGACTTTTCCCTTATGGAGAAGTTATTGGCTTCTCCTAAAATGCCCAGTCATGTTTCAAAGCTCTTTAATGGGTCTGATGTGACCATAAGGGATGCTACTTCCGATAGGTGGCACCAGAGACCTATTGTCTTCCTTAAAGCCATTTGCTATTATTAAGTTTTTCCAAAAATTTTGTAATTGATTAGCTACCGGGCCGGGTTTTTCCCATCTTAAAAAAAAGTTTTGGGCCACAGTTGGGTTTTTGCCCCCAGGGCACTATTTTTTCGGGCCGGCTTTTTTGTCTTTTCGGTTTTAAAACCCGGCTGAAAAAAACTTTACATGGACCTTTTGGGAAAAAAATCCGTCAGGGGTCCCCACGAGGGATTTTGCCCTGGGTTTTTCAACCCCCCCGGGTCCAAAAAACATAGAAATGTTCATTCTTCCCCCCGGTTTTCGGAGGAATATAAACGGTCAAGTAAGGGAGGGCTTTTTCCGCAAACCGCGGTGTCCCCCGGCGCCGTGTCAGGCCCGAAAACAGCGCAAATCCCGGGGGATAAATTAAAGCTCACATAAGCCTCTGGGGCCTTTTGAGGTCATTTTTAAAAGGGCAATGGACAAAAAGGCAGAGACCCCAGTGCCTTAGTTTTCCTAGAGGATCTTGCCCCTTTTCTAGAGCACAGAATCCACAACAGCAAATTTCTGTCACAGCATTCATTCTACTTTCGCATTTTTAAGATCAGGGAAGGGGTAAATTTCATGGAAGTGTGATCAGGAAAGTATGTAGCAGTAAAGGTTTAAAAGGCTGTGAAAGTGACACTATCAGCAATATTCTGCTGTAAAGAGTCTGGTAGAGAGTACTTTGCATGTTCCTAATCTTTGGCTACATGCATGGCCACCTTTATACGGTCTGATAATAAACCTGATTTGTGTGTGAATGAGTTGTGCAGTGTCCGAGGTTCCGTTTTCTTACCCTCTCTCCATCTTCACCAGGAGGACCAGGTGGGCCCTGTGGACCTTTGTCACCCTAAAAAAATAACATGTTTTAGACAACTGAAAGAAAATGACATTAATCTGTCTCCTCTCGCGGGCATTTTTGCCCAACGCAAAAAAAAAAAGTACAGGCAGCCCCGGGGTTTCGAAACCCGATAGGGGAAAATGTAGGTTTTTCCCTTTTTAAAGGGACTTCCTATGTAAGTCGGAACAGGTATATTTATTAAATGTAACTCCAGCGAAAAAGTTTTTTTCTTGGTTTTGGATAGTGCAGGGAAGGGTTTTTACATTTGTTTTGCTCTCTGTGCCTTTGTTAAGAAGATATCACCTTATTTTCTCCTTGTGCTGCTTTGGCGTGCTGGAACTTGTCATTCCATAGCTTCTATCTGCTGTGGAACTTGAAACTAAAAGTACCAGCATGCCTCATAAGCCTCCATTTGTAACTAGGGGACAGATGTAAGTCGGAACGTTGTAAGTCGGGGACTGCCTGTAAATATTTGAGATGGAATCTATCATATATACTTGATGAGCCATATCGGCCTTGCAAACTAAGAAGGAGCGCTCAGCCATACTCCATAAATCATGACTGTCCACCTCCTTTTTCTCATATTAGGACTATATGTTATAGGGAACCTGGCATTATCCCATTTTGATGGGACATGATTGTGTCTGTTTAAAAAAAAAAAATACATTTAGCCATTCCAAAATGGAAATTACAACCAAAGAAAAAGTCTAAGTGATACTTAAAACAGTAAATAACATAAGACAGTGCAAAATGTTCTATAAAGTAATGTGATAATGTCCTTGTATGGTAACTACATAGCACAGTGCAAACAAACGGATGAAAATGTGTTTTATGTGTTATGTTATAATAAAATATTAGAAATACCAGACCAAAGTAAAAAGTGCCCCCTACTGGAGAGACGCATGAAATAAAAGGAAACAAAATCAAGAATATAAAATCGAAAAAAACAACGGTTCGGAGCTAAGGAGCGACTCACCCTGTGCCCCTTCTCCCCGGGCAGACCTGGAAGGCCATCGAAGCCTCTGTCACCCTGAAATGATGAAAATGACCACCTGGTCAGCCCTGATAAAGGAGGGAGTATTATCACAGCTAAATACAATGCTAAGTACAAAGCAATGAAGGGGCAGCCCTAGCCCCACACAGCATATATATAATTATATAACTATCAGCAGAATCCTGCACCACGACTGCTGACACTCACAGGAGGAAGGTGAAGGTGGATGCAATCATACCTTGGAGCCAGGTTCTCCAGGCATCCCACGGGCTCCGTCAGCTCCGGGGCGTCCCTGAAATAAAGACATCAATCCTATCAATTCTATTGTAGCAGAACAATCAGCAACTTCTATCATCACAATGCACCAGCCCAACAGCCGCCCTGCTGCACCACATGTACATTGTACTCATAGAAAAATATTAAATACTAACCACATAAAACCACAGAGCAGTTTGTAAAATACTTCATGAATTCACACAACCCAAAGAATATAGAAAACTACACAGGGAGACTGGAGCCTAAACCACGTACATAATGTATGGTGTCATGTCTCAGCGCCACAGAGAGCTAAACGTCCATGACTCCAGATATCAGAGAGTAGAGCCCTGGAAAGAGGCGCATAGTATGTTCTCCAGGCTGTTTCATCTACCCCCGATCTATTTGCCAAATCTATCTATCTATCTATCTATCTATCTATCTATCTATCTATCTATCTATCTATCTATCCATCTATCTCATATCTATCTATCTATCTATCTATCTATCTCTATCATCTATCTATCTATTTTCTATCTATCTATCTATCTATCTATCTATCTATCATATCTATCCCTATCTATCTATCCCATATCTATCTATCACTATCTATCTTCTATCTATCTATCTATCTAATATCTATCTATCTCTCATTTCTATCTATCTAATATCTATCTATCTCTCATTTCTATCTATCTATCTATCTACCTCACATCTATCTATCTATCTATCTATCTATCTATCTCTTATCTAACTTTCTATCTATCTATCTATATATAATCTATCTATCTATCTATATATCCATCTATCTCATATCTATCTATCTCATATCTATCTATCTCATATCTATCTATCTATCTATCTATCCATCTATCTCATATCTATCTATCTATCTATCTATCTATCTATCTATCTATCTATCTATCTATCTATCTATATATCTCGTATCTATCATCTATCTGCCTACCTATCTTTCTATCTATCTATCTATCTATCTATCTATCGATCTATCTATCT